>CM077087.1:166401364-166753073 GCA_039513925.1 Platanthera zijinensis
TGGCCCTTAAGGGGTTAATTTAGGGAAAAGAGTGTTTAGGGCATGGAGGGGCCAATTCTCACCGAAAGGGAGTGATAATTTGGCCATAGCCCCATGGTTAGTAAAAACACCCTTTCATAGAATTTGAGATTGATTGGGGTGGGTTTGCCCTAGTACCCTAGTTCAAACCCTAAGGTTGAACTTTGGGGATTTGTGAAGGAAATGGGGTGATATGTCCTTGTATTGACTTGTAGTTTAGTACATGTGATTCTGGGGTGGTAAAATGATCTAGGGAGTAATTTGGTGACATTTAGACTTAAGCACATAACTTAAACCAATTAGGGTTAGTTTAGGCCTTTAACTTTTAGGAAAATATTGATGGGTCATATGACCTTGGATCCTTCAAAAATTTTGGCAAGAAGGTTTTTATAACATTTTGAGTCTCTAGAAATTATTGTAGGATGTTTGGAAGATATTAGCTTATACTTATAGTTATAATCTTTATGTTGCCCCTAAGGATGATTTTGATAAAATCATGGTTAAACTAACTTATAATGTTATAAAACTAAGTCAGTGATGATTTATGATCATATTATAACCCTATTAATTTTTGTGTAATTTTTAGATAAAATTTCGAGGTACTTCTCTCTTTAATTCTATTTTTTATATTTATCTTGAATTAATTATTTAGGGGCTGATTCTTTTATGAAAATTTGTGAAATATAGTATTCTCTGTTATTTTGGCATCATATAGTGATAATAATTTTTTGGTTGCCATAAATTAAGGAAATCTAGTACTTTAAGTTCAAAATTTCTCATGGCCTAATTTTTGGAAAATTTAATAAATGCCAAATTAATTAGGAAAATTATAAGTTTCTCGATTTGGGCTAAATTTGTCATGATAGACCCACAATAAATATCTTAGGGCATTTAGATGAAAATTTGGAGTACCTCCTATCATGTACATCATAAAGCATAGGTTGGTTTGCATTTATTAAAACTGCGGAAATTGTGATAACATGTGGAATGGTCATAGGGAGATGGGTTTATTGGTTTACTGATCTTGGTAAAGAGAAAAAGTGAGCTTTATTAGGAGTCATGATAAGGAGAGTGTTGGGTTGACTAGTGTTAAGAGATGATTGGGATCGACGAAAGATCGTCTTTCTTGTGGAGAGAGAGAGAGTCAAAACACTCTAGGGTTAGATCCAGAATAACATTAAAAGGGATCGGGAATTGGGTAATAACCAATAATAGTAAGTGTTTTACGAAAGGGAGCTTTGGGCTTCAGCCCATCGTAGTTCATAGTGCCCTTGAGAGCCCTTTACAGGTAATGCCCTGGGCAGTCCAAGGTTAACGTAAACCATAAGAATAATCAATGTTTAAGAGTAACTAGTTTAACTAGGATTACACATACACTCACATTCCCCGGTGTTGTGGGATTTAGGTTGGTCACACGAGCGGTAGGCTCGGTGGTTCTAGTGATGGGCAGGTTATCCCGGCAAGCCGATGGCTCGGTAGATAGTTGTGACAAATGGATTAGTCCGGGGAGCTTTTGGCTCGGCAGATGATTATGACAGACAACATAGTCCGGGGAACTTTGGCTAAGTGGAAAATCATGTTAATATTGCATGTTCATAAGATAAAGGTGGCGGGTCTTCGGTATTGGAGAGTCGTCGTACCGACACCAATACGTTGACTCAGCAAGTGTGGTTTTGCACTTGGCCAAATAAAGTCTGGTGCGCCAGCCGACAAGAATACGTAGGAGCTCCTCTTAGTGTACTAGCATTGAGGCGTATGATAGGTCTGACTGGTAATGCTTATAACGGTTTAGAGGTGGGCAAGGCCCAACCCATCGCTTCCGCTTGCCACTACGGAGGTATTCTGGGAGGTTAGGCTCTAGAAAGGGGAAACTAAAGGTCTGTGTGCACAGAGTTGAGTGTGTGTGTTGCACTTGCTTGATCACATCATATCATACTAGCATGACATAGCATCATCATCACATATAACCCTTGACACCTATTATATAAATTGGTATGAGACACTTTATACAATAGGCCTTGCAAAACGACCCCTTGGTCTATAGGTTTGTATGGGCATTCTTATATGTCATGGTTACGTATTTCATAGTTTATTTTACATGTTCTTACTGTTTTACTTTACTTGTTTACATTACTGCTTCTTCATTATAGAACTAATAGCCTGCTTTTCCTTTTATGGTTTTTTTACATACACCTGCTAGGGTAGTTGTCACCTGCTTGTTCCACTCTGCTTTGTTGTCCTCCGCTTTCATCCTCCCCACACGGTGCCTAGGATTCGCCGGGGTGAGTGAGGATTATAGTAGCTTAGTCTTTTGACTAACGGTCAGTGGACCACATCATTTTAAGGGACCGAGCAGCAGGAGCATCAACACCAGCAGGACAAGGAGGCAGGATATGAGGAGCAGTTGCTGCACGCTACCACTACTATATAGCGACAGGTCGAAGATGGTTTTCACTTGCTTCCGCAAGATGTGTGAGTTGTGTGAGAGAGATTATTTTATTCGAAATGTACCGGGCCTAAGCCCTTATCTTTTCTACCATATTTCATACTTTGTACTCATTGTGGACTATAACAATTATATATATATTTGTGGTGATTTTGTGGACTTGTCTTATTTGTACTTCTACTTCTTTGGTGATCGTCAATGCCGACAGGATCGGCATTTTGTAGTGACGAATTTCCTGTGTGTTTTGGTGTCACCGCAAAGCGGCTGTTCTGGGCATAAGACCCCAGTTGTGAAAGAAAAAAAAAGGGTCTTACAGACTGTATCGACTGTACGGATTCGACTAGATCTGATTCATCACTACCACCTACATTATCTTTCTATCATCAGGCGATAGATTCCAGTAACCATAAAATTAGTTGTTTTCATATATGGGAAACCTAGGGTATTACAAATTCTCTATTGGATTAATTCATCAGGCAAAGACTCCCCCTGAGAGACGGAAGCCAACAATACAGCTTCAGGCTCTAGTATAGATAGAGTCAGCCTAGATTCAATGGTTGCTTCCCTTAAGACACATAATATGAACTCGTGGCCCTCAGAGTACAGCCCATGGTATAGATTGTGTCCATGGGTTATTCTAGAGTTTGACCATCCTTCTTTTGTGATAACTCTACATTATCACGATAATTTTCTACTATCTTATCCTCTGAGATTTTGTCCTCATTTTGTTCTTCAAAAGTTTTAATATCATCATCAACCCTGTCTGGAGAACAATCTATAACCCTGGCTTGACTCTCCCCTTCTTTATATCCTGGAAAAAGGATGTAAAGACTTTGGCAGGGAATTGAGATTGCTCAACCCAGTGTTCCAAAAATTATACTGAGCTTGATAACTATTTTATTCGACTTTGAAGAGATGTTATTTTGCTAGTACAACCTTCGAAGAAAATTAGAAAGTGTTGAGTGAACTCTATAATTAATGAATTTAGTGCCTTATCAAAAGCAATCGGTATTTTCGATTCAATTATCCTGTTGGTCATTGAG
The DNA here is from genome assembly GCA_039513925.1 of Platanthera zijinensis. Taxonomy (NCBI): domain Eukaryota; kingdom Viridiplantae; phylum Streptophyta; class Magnoliopsida; order Asparagales; family Orchidaceae; genus Platanthera; species Platanthera zijinensis. Next base: position 166,404,872 of record CM077087.1, read on the forward strand.
GTACCTGTAATGAAACTAAAAAAACCAAATTGAAGGAGAGCAAGAAAGCAGAGAGTGGTGAAGAAGAAGAGTTCGAGGGAATATTGAATAATAATAAAAACTGGTGCAAAAAGATGAAATGCCGAGAAACTAGGGAAGAAAGCTACACACTTTAGGAAAATTTTAAGTGTGAACTTTTTAGTCGACGGTGCATCGAATAGAACTTGACATTACATTGAGTCTTATTATATCAGCTTAGCTGTCGACGCATGCATTTATATATATCAACATTGTGTCGAGTATGTTAAAACTCTTCAGGATCATTGGCTCTAGATGGTGCGTTGAATAAAAATTGATGCTATGTTGACTTGTACTCGATGTTATGTCAAATATAGACTTAAGTATTTTAAGTCTCCTGCTAGTTTTTTACAACATTGTAGTTATGTGAAAGATATACTATGTGCTTATTAGAGTGTGTTGTACTGACATCCATCAAGCATGCCCAGTGCATTGATGAAGTGCTTGTGCTTGATCGCATCAAGAGCCTTAGTGAAAATATCATCCCTTTGATCATCAGTGGACACATATTCTAGGGAAATTTTCCCTTTTTCAACATTATCCCTGAGTAAGTGATGTCCGAACTCTATATTTTTAGTCCTACTGTGTAGTACTAGATTGGAATTAATGGAGATTGCACTAGAACTATCACAATATATTATGGATTTTTACAAATCCAAGTTGTAGCCAAGCAACTGATTTTGCATCCATAATAATAACAGCAACTTTCAACAGCTATGCACTCAGCCTCTATTGTGGAAGTTGACAATGAAGTTTGCTTTTTACTAAACCAAGAGATCAGTCTAGCACCTAAGAATTGACAAGTTCTTGAAGTACTCTTCCTGTCCAATCTACACTCAGCATAATCAGCATCTAAGTATCCATATAGCTCAAATTCTGATTCTATAGGATATCATAGCCCTATTTTAGGAGTACCGTGAAGATACTTTAAAATTCTTTTTATAAAACTTAGGTGTGACTCCTTTGGATCAACATGAAATCTAGCACGCACACACGTGACAAATATTATATCTGACCAACTGGCTGTAAGGTAGAGAAGATAGTTAATGATTGCTCTCTAAGTTTTTTGGTCAATGGATTGACCTGACTTGTCTCTATCAATAGCATCATTGGTATCCATGTGGGTTTTGATTAGGGAGGCATTCTCCATCCCAAACTTTTTGATCAATTCTTTTGTATACTTAGATTGGAATATGAAAATACCTTCATCACTTTGCTTCACTTAAAGACCAAGGAAGAAAGATAATTCCCCCATGCCACTCATTTCAAATCTGGACTATATTAGGCCAACAAACCTTTGACTCATTTCAAATCTGAATAAGAGTTATAGTCCATAAAGATGATGTTTTGGAATTCAAGCATGAATATACTCATAGTTTTAGTTGATAACACATTGTTTTAAACTAGAAACCAAGAGATGTTATAACAACAAAATTTTCAAAACATGATCCAATTTATCTAAGCAAGATATGAATGACAATGTTAGGAAATTTGCAAGTCAAATATACTAAAACCATTGTAGAGAACATGATGTGTTATCTAATATATTTAATAAAGATTATAAAGAACATGCATATGTATGCATTAAAGTCCAATTCTCATGAGTAGAAGTTTCATGCAAGATTATGATGTGTACAAGATAGTGTTTTAATGAACAATATAAGTGAGTGAATCGAAAACACATTATATGTATAATGGAATATACTTAACATTAAAGTACATAAGTAATTTTACTTTCACACATGTTCAATACGCATAAATAGTAAGTACAACTCTCGTGGTGCTTTGCACACACAATGCTTATTAAGACTTATCATGGAGCAAAGTAGTGCTTGGGGGATCACATTTTTCTTTTTAACATTTTTTATTTTACTTTGTTATCCGGTGTACAAAAAGTGGTTATTATTTGTTAGTTATAAGACACTTTACAATTCTTTTTCCATAGTACTCAACCTCATAATGCTCATTAAGATTTATCAGGAGGGTGAGTAGTGTTTGGTGGAGTTTTCCTTGTCAAGTTTATTAGAGTTTTTTACATTGACTAAGAGATCTAAATTCACTTATTGCGCAAACGATAATATTTTTATTTTTTCAACCACTTGTAAAAATAAGTAGTGCATGAACAACAAATTTGCATTAAATAAATTCAAATGTGTGTAGGTAAGCGTAATCATCCTTAAAAGAGCATTGAAATTATTGTGAAGTAATTTTTTATTTTTTTGGTATATTAAAAAGTAATTAAAAACATAATTTGTGTTTTTAAGATTTTCAAATTTTGTAGTTGATTTTGTTAAAAATATATAAAGGAAGAACACATTTTTTTGAATTTATGATAAAAATAGTTTAATAAATTTTTTTGTTATTTTTCTTACAAGACCGAATCAGTGAAACAAATGACTGAAATAATGAAAAAAAATGCCAGGAAAAAAAGATTTTATACTATTGCTGGCGTTAGCAATAGCGTCTGGAGGTTGTAACAAAGATTTCATTTTTTAGTTAAAATCTGTATTTTTCAAGATTTTTTGCATTCGATTTTTCATGAGTATAATTTTGAAATATAAGGTTCATTTATTACAACAAAGAAGTCAAGAAAAACACATAAAAATTGTGGATTTATTTTGAGATGTCTAAAACCCCTAATTCTACTCTAAGCATGGTGAAACGTGCATCAGGAAGAGGTTTGGTAAAGATATCTGCTAGTTGTGAGTCGGTTCATATGAAGTTAACATGAACATGATCCTTTTTAATATGATCCCTAATGAAGTGATGATGCACATCTATGTGTTTTGATCTAGAGTAATGCACATGGTTATTCATTAAATTTATAGCGCTTTTGTTGTCACATTTGAGTTCTACATTGGTGAGATGAACCCCAAAGTATTCTAGAGTTTGGGCCATCCATGAGGCTTGTGCACAATAACTTTCTAGTGCAATGTATTTGGTCTCAGTAGTGGAAAGGGCAACAAAACTATGTTTTCTACTCGATCATGCTACAAGTGAAGGGCCTGAAAAATGGCACGTGCAACTAGTGCTTTTCCTATCTAACGAACAACCAACATATTTTGAATTAGAATAGTTGTATAAAATAAGGAATCATTGCATAGATTCCATAGTCCTAATCTAGATGTACCAATTAAGTATCAAAAAATTCATTTCACTGCCTTTAAATGTGATTCTCTTGGATTAGCTTGAAATCTACGTATAAGCATACAACGAACGTAATGTCGGGTCTAGATGCACTAAGGTATAATAGTGATCCTATCATCGCTCTATATAAAGTTTGATCTATTGAAATCCTCATCATTTCTTATTTTAGTGATGCACTCATTGGCTTACTTGCTTGTCTTAAATTTTCAAATCCAAAACATTTTATCATATCATGGACATATTTAGTTTGGCTAATGAAAATTCCATCATTTATTTGGGTGAATTGACAGCCTAAAAAGTATGTTAATTCACCAACCAAGCTCATCTCAAATTCATTTTGCATTACTAATATTACATTGTTACACAAATCTTCATTAGTGGCTCCAAAAATAATGTCATCTATGTAAATTTGTAAAATGATTAAATCATGATTAGTGTGCTTAATGAAGAGTATGGTGTCGGCACTTCTCATTTTATATATGTGCATTAATAAAAAAAATGTGTTAGTTGGTCATACGAAGCACAAGATGCATGTTTTAAGCCATAAAGAGCCTTTTTAACTTATAGACATGATTAGGAAACTTTTCATTTACGAAGCTGGGTGGTTGCTCAACATAGACATCTTCTTTAATTATCTCATTTTAAAAAAACATTGTTTACATCCATTTACAATTTTTTAAATATTTTATAACTCGCAAAAGCTATTAAAATTCTAAGGGATTCTAAGCGAGCAACGAGTGCAAAAGTTTCATCAAAATCTACCCCTTTATTTGAGAGTAACCTTATACTACTAGCCTAGCTTTATTTCTAGTAATCCGAGATTCACCATCTAATTTATTTTTAAATATCCATTTTATGTCTACAACCGAATTATTAGACGGTCTTTCTACTAGTTTCCAAACCCTATTATATTCAAATTGATTTAATTCTTCATTCATAGCAATACACCAAAAATTATCATTTAAGGCGGCAGAAACATTTTTTTGGTTCAAAGGACCATTCTGAAACAAAGCATATATTTGATAATGATTCTTGCAAGGAAGAACGAGTTGTTACCCCTTTCGATGGTTTGCCAATAACAAGCTCTCTTGAATGGTCCTTTGGGAATTTTATCACATTTGGAGGCATGAATTCTTCTTGCACTTCCTCTTTCTCTTCATCAACTACAAGTTGTGCCTCATCCTCATAATTCAAGGGGGAAGAGGGTTCTTTGTCATTTCCTACCATGTTAGGATCTAAATAAGGAGCAAATTCATAAAATCTAACATGAATGGACTCTTCAACCATTTTATACCTTTTATTATATATCGTATATTCTTTACTAGTTGAAGAGTATCCAAGAAATATTCCTTCATCAGATTTTTCATCAAATTTTCTTAATGTATCTTTAGTGTTTAAAATAAAGCATTTGCTTTCAAAAATATGAAAGTAAGATACATTAGGATTATTTTGGTAATAAAGGTCATATGGTGTTAATTTTAAAATTGGGTGAAGCATTACTCGATATATTATATAATAGGATGTATTTACCGCTTTGTCCCAAAAGGATTTAGGCAACACATACTCGGATAGCATAGTCCATGCTAATTCTTGAAGGGTTCTATTTTTCTTCTCCACCACACCATTTTGTTGTGGAGTGCGTGGAGCACTAAACTCGTGCCTTGATTGTTGTAGAAATGGGTAAATTTTTGTTTTCAAATTTTCCTCCATGATCCAATCAGATACACTTAATTTTTAAGTCAAGATCATTTTGTATTCGAGTGCATAATTTTGAAAACCTGGTAAGAGCATCAGATTTGGATGTAAGAAATAATGTCCAAGAAAACCTAGAGTAATCATCTATCAAAACATAAGTGTACTTTCTACCACAAAGTCTAGAAGTGTTAATTTGTCAAAATAGATCCATGTGGATTAATTAAAGTGGTCTAGAAGTAGAAATATCATTTTTATTTTTGAAAGATATTTAGAGAATTTTCCTTTTCAACATGGCGAACAAAGTGAAGAAAAGTTTTCACGTAGTGTTGGTAAACCCCTAATTAATTTATCTTTTGACAATTTTAAAATCAATTTGTTGCTAGAGTGACCAAGTCGCCTATGCCATAATTCTAATTCATCATTTTTTGTGTTTATGAAATGAAATCATATAAACATTGTGTGTTCTTGGTATAGTGAGTACAAATTCATTAGACTTGGGATTTATAATGCTACATAAATTTGTAGATGACTCAAACAAGATGTTTAGACCATTAATTATCACAGAATTGGCTAATAGAGATTAAGTTGTATTTCAAGCATTCTACATATAAGAATTTTGTAAGAGAAAAGGAGTTGTTATCCATTGTACCAATTCACATGATTCTTCCCTTTCCATTATCACCGAATGTCACAATTCCTTCTTTTTTCTTTATCGGGCTAAGAAACTTTGCTTTGTCACTTGTCATGTGTTTGAAGCATTCAGAGTCCAGGTACCACATGTCTCTTTTGTCCTTAGCCTACTAACACACCTAACAAGATGATGAGAGTAAAGATCCAGATACCCAAGTGGTTCCTCCCATAGAGTAGGTGGAAACCATATGCACCCAAATTTGCTTTAAGGCACATTGTCCTGTTCTCCTGCAAGACCTAGAGGCGTGACCAAAGTAAAGATATTTGGTACACAAAATAAAGGGAGTCGAAACCCTTTTCTATTTTGGGTTCTTGCTGGAGGACTGGGCGTAATCAAAAATATAAAAAATCTTTTGGAGGATGGGTTATTATTTCTGTTGATATCACCAATAATAGATGTTACTGTCGGGCAGTAGAGACAGAGACCATAACCAAGTCTATATTTCATGTTTTCATGGCACTGATTGGTCAGAATCATGTCCAGCAATTTTTGACTAATTCCAAAATTTTCTATTGCCATGGTTAGATCATTGATTCAGGCTTTTAAAGAGGTGTTTTCTCCTACTATAATTTCACACCAATTCACAAAAATTTTCTTCCAGAGATCGATTTGGGTGAGAGAAGTTTTTAGGCCCTTTTGCAGGTCCTCATTTTTGATGTTTGAGAGAATTCACATCGGACTGGGTCGTAGAGAGGGCATCTTCAAGTATTTTTATTCTTTCCAAAGAATGATCGCACTCTTGGCAAGAAATCTTCGCCTCCTAACGTTTTCACTTCCTTAATTAATTTTTGATTTTGTTTAAAAAGGATTTTATTTTCAAACTTTAAAAAATCAACTAATTTTTGGATTTTGCCAACATTTTTTCAAATTTTTTTATATTTAACATAGAGATCGTCATAAGAGGAAGATAGTACCTCAGTGTCTCTCTAGACACTGCACTCATCGTCAGATGTCTCATGAGAGTTCCCCATAAGGCGCATGTTGGCTTCTTCCTCATCGCTTGATGTAGTCCCGCTCGATCCTTCGAATGAGGAGTCATCCAAAGTTGATGCCTTCATAACTTTCTTCTTTTCTGTCTTTGTGTCGCTTTTCATTCCACTCTTTCAGGTACTTTGGGCACTGACTTTTGATATGACCGGTCATCCAACAATGGAAGCATTCTGGTGGAGCTCGATCATCTTCATCATCATTGACTTTATCCTTCTTGAAAGATGATCCTTTCCTCATTGCATCCTATTGAAGTTCTTGCAGGAAGACTTCACTCCGGATTCTTCATGAATCTTTTAATGTTTTTCACAAAGAGGCTTTCTTCATCCTCCTTGTCGTTATCATCGTCTTTTTTTTTACTTAAGTGCCAAGGCTTTCTTCTCTGGCTTCTTATTTTATTCTTTATCTTGGATCTTGAGTTCGACCTCGATGAGAAATTCCTGAGCCGGGGAGTGCCAGGGGTTTTTAGGTTCCCAATAAGGCTCTCAATCTGGAGCTATCGAGGATCATGTGATTCTGAGATTGTGGTCACCTTTGGATTGAACTTTGTAGGGAATGACCGAAGGATTTTCCACATGAGATCTCTATTGGAGAAGGTTCTCCCAAGAATTTTTAAGGCGTTGATGATCTTAGTTAACCATGGCTACATAGAATCAACATCCTCATTTGCCTCCTTACGAAATTTCTCATATTCTGACTCGAGTTGAAACAGCTTTGAGTCTTTTACCTGTGAAGTACCTTCATGTGTTAGTTCCAAGAGATTTCAAATATCATAAACAATTTCACAGGCACAGACTCTATTAAATTCTGTTCTATCTAGAGCATAAAATAAGACGTTCATAGCTTTAGCATTATTTTAACACCTAGTTTTGTCTCTCTCATCCCACTTATCCTTAGGTTTGTCTATGTTAACTTCTCCCTCAATATAAGTAGGAGTTGTATACCATATTTTTATCATATTCCAGACCATAATGTCTAGAGTCATTAAAAAAACATTACATGTGCACTTTCCAGTAATTGTAATCATTTCCAGTAAAAAGTAGTGGCCTAGTTATTCCTTGCCCCTCATTAAAAGCGAGATCATGGGGCACCATTATTTTGGGATGTTAAATCGATTTGGAATAACCTAGCTCGGATGCCACTTGTTGGATCTTGTATAGCCCTTAGAGGGGGTGAATAAGGGTTCTTAAATAGTTTTAGCTTAAGTATGAGAATTAGTTCGATTCTGATTTTCTGTTCCTATCACCAATGATAATGATACATCCAGACATTAGTAACAAAAAATTTGCTTTCCTTTTAAACCTTAGAGTAAAAAAATTGTAGACAAGTAATTAGAGAAAAATAATAAATTTATTGTAGAAGTTATGATTATAAAACTGTGATCTCAATCATAGTTGGGATCGAGGAAACAATAAAATTTTGTTTTCCTTTTTTACACTGATCCTTCTCCCAAGGACCAGTTGGTACTAGCTTATCTCTCCCAGATTGGCCTCAAACCGCCCCTAGATTTATCTGTTGGGTATTGTATCCACAATTACCTGGATTTGAAGAAGCCTCCTGTCAAGCTAAGATGAATTCACACTGTATTTGATGATATATCTTCAATTTGTGCTTGCAGTTATTCAACGCTAAGTACACACCAATGTCAGGGTGCAGTGGGTCAATATACACGGGTCTGCGCAACGTAATCCCTCGTTAAGCAGATCAGTGTGTTGGCTTACGTGTACTCTCTATATTGGAGTGTACTTATTTTCAAGTATAGGGCTAAGACAGATCAAGAGCAGACAAGGAGAAAGGATGGGTCAACGCAACTCACGGGAAGAAAGACGAAAAATCGCCTAAGTTAGAAACGACGAGAATCACTAAGTGATTCTCGCCGATTCGACGAGAATCACTAGTGATTCTCGCCGAATCGTCGAGAATCACTCGCCGATTCTCGCCGATTGCATCCGGCTGACTCAATGCTTGCAAAATTCACGCTAAGTAAGAATCTTCGAGAGTCATTAAGTGATTCTCGACGAATCGTCGAGAATGACTCTGCATTTTCGCCGATTCGTCGAGAATGGATTGTGAATTTCGCTGATTCACTCCGGATGGCAAGCTCATCAGCTAAAATTCTTCTAAGGAGAATTCGACGGGAATCATAAGTGATTCTCGCCGATTCGTCGAGAATCACCAATGATTCCCGCCGAATTTGCCTTAGGAGAATTCTGTTGGCTCGCTTGACCGGACCAAGTATTCAGGCGCTGTTTGAACCGAAATTAGGGTTTCTTCTGGTGGGGCCCACAACGGACATAAAGGAGTATTCTACAGTATATATACTCTCCCATTTTGAACTTAACAAGTAGCGAAGAAAACGAAAAAGACAGTCGCCATCGACATGACCTAGCAGATCTCAGATTTCCTTCCGCCGCCGTCGCCGCTCGAAAGTTTGTCGCCGTCACTGATCGGATTCTTCTTGATCTCTCGGCGATAGAAACTTAGCCAAGCAACGCGTCTCACATTTCTATCTTGATATCCCTTGTCTCTTGGTTTGTTGAACGGGAATACTTTCCCCTTCCAAATCGATTGAGACGATCGATCCATTTAAGATCGTTGGTAGACCTTGCTAGCTTTGTTACAAAGTTTGGATCTACAAAGCATCGCCGCCGCAATCCTTTGCCGTCGCCAATCTCGAGAAGATCTTCTCCAAGAGAGTGCTTAGGTCGTGGACTCTTCGTCTTCTATAAGAACGCTTCATCGAATGAAGAGGGACACCGAGCGCTCCATACGTAGTTTGTATTTTGTACATTCTATTTTTAATTTTGTTGTAAAGGAACTTTGGTTCCTCATTATAAGGGTTGGGTGCAACCCGTGGTGGAGGAGTAGTGACTCCTTTGGGTGGAAGGGTTTCTTCCATAGTGAAAGGATTGGATTTCAATCCTATTGGTGAAGTGACTGAGTCGTCCCTTGTTGGGAGATAGGTCGAAGGGGGAGAGTGCACGTACCCAAATCGGGGAACCACTATAACTGCATGTGTGTTTCTGTGTTGTGCTTGTTTTGTTTTATTGTGCAGGTAATTTTTAATTCCGCAAAATGACTGCAAATCACCTATCCCCCCCCCATAGGTGAAGGTAGTTGACACTAGAGTGACTTTCAAGTGGTATCAAAGCTACCACCCATGAGAGAATACCCATGAGAGAATACCCACAGTGCAAGAGCTATCATGGATACCCATGAGAGAATACCCAAGGCTCATCCTGAACCCTTTGTATTCACGGCCTCAGCCCCAACTCGTCATGAATCTGCAGGAACCAGCTCTCACTACATCTCTTACCACCCCAAGACACAGGAAAGGGGGGTTGGGAAACATGTAGTAAGTACCCATGGGGCCCTCGGATGTGTGTTGACTGAAAGGAAGGCACCACCTCCCAGGCCTCATGACACTCACCACATGCTCTCTATCCACCCTCCCTCGTATCTCGGTGAAAAGGGAAAATTTGTGAGCAGAAACTGCCCGGTCCCATTTAGACCTAAGATCATGACTACCTCAGTCAGTAGATTAGGTCAGAAATGGAGATACAACGTTCATGATTGTTGGTGTTGTGGCAAGGTGGGTAACTTTGTCATAGATTGTTGGCACAATCCCTCTGTGCCAAGGGCAAGCGTATGTCCACTTCCTCTGGGCAGTGCTAGCCTTCCTGACAGGATTCCTGTAGAAAGGCATTTGATATTTTATGCTGATAAGAACTTAGGACTCAATACATATTGGGTTCCTAAGGTAGGGTAATTCTTTTTCGCAGGATAGTCTTGGTTCCCGTAAATATGATGGGAACTAGACATGAGATGTTCCAAGAATGACATGTAACACGTATATGGGATAAGAGCAACGCTACCTACAATGGCTTACTCCAATTGGACACCTGGTGTACCTCAAATAGAGGATCTGAATGATCAATTTAATGATCCCAGGTACATGCGTTCAGTTTCAATACTTGAGTCGTATTATATTGATGCTTACATATATATGTATATACATACATCCACACGAATATGTTAATTCTTACTCTAAAAGTAAATGTTCATATGTATATATACACACATATGTTCACACTCCCGATAAGAGGACGCAAATGTTAAATAAACCTTAGGTACAATCTGAAGAATTCCTTGTAGTTACATATTTATATATTTGATAATGAATCTCAATAGGCGTAAATCAGCCCATTTGAAATTAAGGAATGTATGCCAGTGGGTGTAACAAAATATTACAATTTTTCACCTAGAATTACTCTGGAATTATGTATAGGGCTTATATATTGTTCAACTCGATTGAGGTTTCTTGATCAAGAAATAAAATGGGGGCAAAGGCTTGAAATTAACATGCCACGGTTAATTTGTATAGAAAATCCCGTCAAATCTCGTCGACTTCCCTCGGTCGGTGGATATAAATAGCAAATACTTTAGGTTGACTCTTAATATTCCCAGTCACGCTGAACTCCCGTCGACTTCCCTGACTCCTCGCGTATTCCCGTCGATCGTGCAAAAGCTCGTACCGTGCTTCGATCGCCTGTGGTCTTCATCGCTCCTCCGTGCTTCCATTGACAAAATCCCAAGGACGCAAGGATCGTGACATGCTCCCGCCTGCTCCGTGCTTTCGACGTCTTCCCATCGCATTTTCCTCTCCGTCAACACTCATTCTCTCTCCCCGTCAGGTGTTCCCGTCGGTTCTGTGCCTCCCAGTCGCCATCATCCCGCCAAACCGCTCGGCGCTAGGGTAATGTTCCCTCATCCTTGAAGTTTCTTGTCTAAGTGTAGCTCCTATTCTAGAAGTACTGATAGGGTTTAGACACTTGAACATGTCCTGTTTAGGTTTGCAATGGCCCCTAGAACCACAACAGGACTCCTCACTAGAAGTGAACTGGTTAGGACAGGCTTCTCTCATGCCTCCGATGAGTTCAGGAATATAATCCTCATGCTTGAAGAGGCCGGACTTACCTGCATCCTGAAGCATCCTTGCAAAATCTTGGATAAGGAGGTGATGGAATTCTTTACAACGACAAAGCTACGGCACAAAGATACAGTGATTAAGAGTAAGATTGTTGGTGTACGGATCAAGATGACAGCAGGAAAACTGACACAATATTTGCAACTCTCCAGTTCTGAATAGGAGGACTATCTGGAGGAAGGGGATCGAGCCAAGACTCTCCTATTCTGTGGACTTGCTCGAGAAACTAAATCGATAAAGAGAAAGGAAATGAATGAGGAAGGGAAGCTCCTATCGGATATCATTGGGAAAGTCCTGATCTGCAAACCAGGCTCCCACGATCATATCTCGGGTGATATGTTCAAGATCTTAGTGGCTATAGTCTGTCAAAAAAGATACAACTGGGGGGCTATGTTGTTTGAGAAAATAAAAGATACTCTGCGAACCCCAAGTTTTGGAAGGATCATCAGTCTGTATCTCCACCAGCTGGATGGAGACAGATTCGACATGAGTAAAGGAGTTCCTATACATTACTTGAAGAAAATGGATTCAAGTGTATTTGACAGATGGGAGAGAAGGATTGGGCGAGCAGCTGTAGCTGAAGCACAGGATGAACCTTTGGCTGAGGCCTCTGAGGAGGAAGATAATGGAGCTCCAGAAAACCGAGATCCCTTGGCTGAACCAAGTGACGTTCCTGACTTACTACGTGCAGGAACTGAGGGGGAGTCTCTACCCATTGCTACTGAAACTCACAGGACAGATATCTCAGTCACTGTTCTTGCTGATGTTGTTTCTGATATCTCTCAGATAGCCAAAGATGCAGTTGATACCCTGGCCACTGATCTGGGTGATGAGGAGGAAGACGAGGAGGCATTGGATAATGATGCAATTGACAATGATGATATGGAAGATGAGGATGCTTAAGAAGTGGAGGATGTGGTTGAAGATGAAACAACCTTGAGGGAGAAGGTGGAGATGGTGGAGCCACAGGATGATGTTGAAGTTCCATCTGAGGAACAGGCTCCAATGATAGTTCCTGAGAAATCTGGTGCAACAATGGAGGGGGAGTCCTCTCAGTAGAAGCTGATGAGCATTCCTGAGAAATCTACATAGGCTGCCCATATTCCCCCATTAGAGACTGTTCACGTATCAAGCTCCCCCAGTGATTCTGCTGAAGAAGAAGAACAAGGCATGCCTCAGGGTCATCCACTACGACCAAATCTAGCAAATCACACTGTGAACATCATTCAAGGGATAGTAAATGAACTCAAAGATTCTTTTGAGAAATCACACAACAAGGTATTAAAAAGAATTAAACAATCTGAGGAGCTAATGCTGAAGAATGTTGTGGAAATCAATCACAATATGGATCTGATGGAACAGAAGTTTGATACCAAATATGCAGAGGCCGGCACGGCAGTAAATCTTCTAATGCAAGGCCTCCATAAGAACAAAGCTGATCTAGCGGTGGTGAACCAAAACGCACTTGTTGTGGCAAACAACATCAAGCTATTCGATGCCAGCATGGTAACTCTCAATGCAAATCAGACTTCCCTTCTAACTGATTTCACTCAGACTGCAAAGCATATAGATGAGTCACTGCATACTTATGCAAACTCCATTGACCTCGAAGCCAAAAAGGGGGAGAATGCATATAAAGCTAAGATGGCAGGGCTGGAACAGATTATGGTCGAAAACTTCAAACAGTCAAATAAGTATGTCTTTGATAGCTGCCACTGGCTAGTGCAGCAAGCATCAGGTGTACAAATCCCAATTCCGGTTCCTTTTTCTGATGAGGTTGCCTTTTCTGCTGATGAGGGTGCAAATGTTAAGGAGGTTCCTCTTAGTGAAGCTGATGCTAAGAAGGCTGCAAGGGCTGCTGACAAAGCTACTCTAAGGGCCATGTTTGACCAGGAAGCCATAGCAAGAGGAAAAAGGAAACTCCAAGAAGGGACGTCAAAATAAACTCCAACCGAAAAGAAAGTAAGATTAAAGGAGGATGAAGTGAGAAATGAAAGATAGAGTCATGTTTCAAGGAGCATTATTTTGGACACTTTTATGCTACAGCAGAGGGGGGAAATCAATCGGAATGATGTATACAATTAGTATGAATGGGAGATGCAAAAGATGTATGAGGCGAAAAGAAGCAGATTCTTCAGGACCAACACTGAACGACATAAAGATCCTCCCCCCAAATACTATCCGAAGCCCAAGTAATATTTTGAGAGACAAAGCAAGAAGTACTTGGTTCAGCAACTGAAGGACGAACTAGCTAAGGAGAAATAAGCTTAGGATTTTGGCTTATCTATTCCTTATTGGATATTTATCTTTTCAAGTTGTCATATGAACAATTCTTGTGGACACATATATATATGATTTCATGATTGACTCAAGTATTGTTCTATATGCTTTTAATTCTCTGTGTCTTGTCTCGCTCAATTTGTTTTGTATATTACTCTGGTTGGTGAAATTCATCTTAGCTAGTAGGATTTTGGCTTCTTCAAATAGGGGGAGATTGTTGGGTATTGTATCCATAATTACCTGGATTTGAAGAAGCCTCCTGTCAAGCTAAGATGAATTCACAATGTATTTGATGATATATGAAGGTGAGGATAGATACAACTTTAGAGGGGGGGTGAATAGAGTATTCAAATTTTATGACACCCTACTCAACTCCCTTAGAGTTAATTTGCGGAATGAGTTTATAGATATTGATAACCCTATAGCCTAACACAAAGTGAAGTGCACTGGAGAAAGCTAACTGTAATTACAGTTAAGCTTTGGTCCTAACACAGCATCTAGCAATCCTAGTTATTTCTACTCACAGCCACAGTGCAATAAATTAAATAAGCAACACAGACGATGCAAGAAATTTTATAGTGGTTCCCTCTAAATAGGTACGTCCACTCTTCTACCACCCTGGTAGGAATCCACTACAGGTTTTTGTTCAGGTGCCCTACCACCAACTGATCTGCTTTAGGTAGATCAAGTAGACCCTTTGAGCTTTTGATCAGGAGCTCAAAATCCAACATAGGTTTTTGATCAGGTGCCCTGCCACCAAGGTTCACTTTTGAAGGGAGTAATAACCCTTTATACAGGAGGTTGGGAGAGTTAAAGTTTCTTCTCTATTGTTAAAACAGATTAGAGAAGCTAGTGGATTGCACAGAGCTGGAAAGCTCTAAAGAATCAAGGATCCCCCTGGCTTAGAGAATATCCAGGAAGGAGTCTTGCTTCAGGGTGCAGGAGCTCTTCTGAACTAAGATAAAGAACTGTCTTAGAGTTCTGAAAGAGAAGCTTGAAGAAGACTCTTGATTTGGAAAAGGTGTTCTTCTTCAATCAGCTTCCTTTCTTCTTCTTCTTCTTCTAAAAGCCTCTGAGTGAATGTCTTCCTGTGAGCAGGATGAACTCAAGAGGAAGAAGAATGCTGAAGAGATTTGATCTTCTAAGTTGAATGTGAATTTCTGAGAGCTGTAGATCTCTATGCTGCTGAGAGTAAAACTTCTTGTAAACTGTATATCTGTATCTGTATGTCTGTAGGTATATTCTTTCAAAAAAGAAGCTCTTTATATATGAGCCTTTGCAACGGCTCTAATCTGAGTTTGAACTTTGTCTTCTTCTGGAATCTGCAAACTGGGCTGCAAATAGCACAAAGCAAAATATATCTTGCAGACAGATATCCTATAAAAAGATAAAGCTTTCTAAGAAGCTGCAAATCCAATCTGATAAAAGAGTGCTAGAAAAAGTCACATCAGAAAGAGCTCTTTACGGCCAGAGAAGACTTTCTGAGTCTAACGGCTATAAAGGACAGCCTGGCAGATAAAGCAAAAAATATATTTCAACTAATAAGACAAAACACTTTGTCAGATAAAGATTGACTTATGCATAAAGAATGGAGCAAAGATTGCCTGGAAATAATAGCATAACATCAATGAAATATACTTTAATAAAATATGCCAAGCAGATAAGAAATAAAAATATAACTTTACTAAAGGCTGACAAAAAGACGTCGAACGACCATCGGAGATCGTCGACCGAAGCACAGAGATCGTCAACCTATCAGAACAGATAGTTGAACGACACAGATAGTCGAACTATCAAAGAAGATAGTCGAACTACCACAACAGATAGTCGACCTATCAGAACAGATAGTCGAGCTATCAGATAGTCAAACTATCAAGACAGATAGTCGAGCTATCAAGCAAAACAGATAGTCAACCTATCAATCAGATAGTCGAACTATCAAAGACAAACAGATAGTCGACCTATCAAACAGATAATCGAGCTATCAGATAGTTGAACTATCCAAGCAGATAGTTGAACTATCAAGAAGAGCAGATAGTCGACCTATCAAACAGATAGTCGAGCTATAAAACACAACAGATAGTCGACCTATCAAACAGATAGTCGAGCTATCAGATAGTTGAACCATCCAAGCAGATAGTTGAACTATCAAGAGAAGCAGATAGTCGACCTATCAAACAGATAGTCGAACTATCAAACACAGCAGATAGTCGACCTATCAAACAAATAGTCGAACTATCAGATAGTTGAACTAATCAAGCAAATAGTTGAACTATCAAGAGATCTGTCTGGTCAAAAGAAGTCGAGCGGGGTTCGACGATCGACGAGGCAGATACCACAGAACGTCGAGCTAACAAGAGTTAAACTAACTCAGATATAGTCGATCTGCTGACAGACGAACGTCGAACAACTGATAGACGATCGTCGACCAGTCGATAGACGATGGTAGAGCGGCGTTCGACTATAGTCGAACCAAAAACGACTTAACCAAATTTCTCATCTGGATAACTAATTCTACAACTAAGGGAATCTAACCTATTAGCTAACCTTTGACCATAGATAAATCTTGGGTCAAGAAACTAAAAGAGCAGACTAAACTCAAATCCAAACTAGGGTACCAATAATCTCCCCCTATTTGAGTTAAGTCTCTCAAAACAAAACAAAACAAACAAACTATAGGAAATAAATATAATACAGGAAAGAAACATCGAAGCATCAAATGCATCAATCAAACAATTAACATAAACACATTGACAATAAAACTTAAGCAGCATCAGAATCTGTTTTAGAGATAGAAGAGTCAGGAATAAAACAGATTTTTCTGAGAGGATCTAGAACTTCCTTCTTTGATGTCTTCAGATCTTGTTCTCCAATAACTTTGGTTTCTCCTGCTCTTGGAACAACTGCTTCTGGATATTTTTCCATGTATTTGGTAGCATCAAAAACTTCAGGTCTTACCTGGAATCTATCAAGTTCTTTCCTTCTGAATTTGGACATAGTAGTTAAGCCTTTAACATCTTTCCCTTCAGCTCTGGCTTTTCTAATCTGAGCTGATCCAACCAATTCAAGGAATCTGGCCATCCTGAAGTCAGGATTAAGCTCTAAGCTTTCATACTCATTTTCATCAGCTGGATTTAGAGGATTTACAGTTCTGAATTTAGTAGAAGGTTCTAACAAGCTTGCAGCTGGCTCTTTCTTTTCTTGAATAACTAAAGATGATGGAGGAGCAAATTTAGCATATCTTTTACTTGATTTCTCAGAGTATATAACTCTTTTGCCTTTTGCATCTATTTTCCTTTTTAGATCAGATTCTCTGGAAGATATGATCTTGCTTTCTTTATCTAGTGATGTCTTTTTCTTAGGTGAAGGAGGAGGAGAAAAGGTTGGCTTTAGGTAAACTACCTCCTTCACTTGTTCTTGTAACTCAGCTTCCTGTCTCTGATGACTAGATTGCGACTTGCCATGGTAGCTTTGATTTCCTTTCTTTTGATAAGATTGGGAGGAAGTAAATCTAGAAGTAGGAGCAGAGGGACTGGCAATATTTCCAGATGCTCCTGCACTGGGAGGAGGAGAAGGAGGTCCTTTAGAATTCCATTTAGGATCTGGACAGTCATATCTTTTAGATTTCTTTCTTTGTTTTTGCTGATTTTTAGAGAATCTCATCCAGTGCTGATATTCTTTTGACTTGGGATCTATTCCTTTCAAAATATAATATGGCACATCATGATCAGGGTTAGGTAAATGAGGAGCAGCAGCTTTTCTTTTTCTTTTGGCAGATTTCTTCTTCTTGGTTCCTTCTGAATCATCAGATTCATCTTCATCATCAGATGATTGAGGATGATCATAAGGATCAACAGCTTCTCGCACAGCTTTTTCTCTATCCTTTAAAGCAGCTTTTTCTAACTCTTCTTCCAATGCATCTTGTGCCAGAAGAGTGTCTAGATCCAGTCCTGGGGTGTCATCCTAGACTGTAGACTTTTCTTCCTGAATATCTGAAACATTCTCTTGTTCAACTGTAACTGTCATGGAGACCAGTTCTTCTTGCACAACTGTCTGAGCTGGTTGAGCAGACTCAGGATTTTGAACAGCAGGTTCTGGATCAGCTAGAACTTCTGGAGCAAGTTGTTGAACAATTTCTTGGACAACTAAAACTTCTTCCACTATATCTGTAGTATCATGAACACAGATTTGCTAAATAAGATTGAAACATCCCTTCAAGGTATTCATAGACTAGCATGTCAGTTAACATTTCAAGAAAGTGAGTGAATGAATTACCTTCAGGATTTTCCTCAGAATTTCCTAACTCCCATAATTCTTCTAAAAAGGAGGTGATGACTCCTTCTAGGAAAAGGGCAACTAAGGGAGTGGAAGATTCTTCTAAGCAGACTTTGACAACAAATTCTGTTTCCATTATAGCATCAGAAATCTCTTTTTCAGAAAGATGAGGTACTGTTTCTTCTTGAGCTACTATCTCTTTTTCTGTATCTGCTGGAGGATCTGCTGGAAGAGAGGCCAGGGGCAGTTAAGAGGCATCTTCATAGAACATCTCCCCCTGCCTGATTTCAGTGGAAACTGAAACCAGGCCCCTAGATGAAGAGGGCTCAGCAGATTTTGAGAGGGCTTGGATGGAGGCAGTCAGGGAAGAAATGGAAGATACAAGGGGAGCAATTGCTTCTTCAATCATGGTTTTGATTGAAGGAGTAATTAACTCCAGGATATTGGCTATGAGTGCTGGAGATATAGATGTGGATGGGGGAATAACAGAAGATGGAATAACATCAGGAAAGGCAGTTTTCTGATGAGATGTGTTGTGAACTGGCGAATGAGGAGTGGATGAGGGAAAGTCAGTGTGATCTGGAGGAGTAAGTGGTGACTGAGGAGGGGTTGGAATTCTCTCAGATCCTAACAAATCAAAACTGGGAAAAGAAGTCCCAGCTAGATATGCAGGAATGGGAGAAGCTGGGGATGAAGTATGGAGAATTGTGGAGGACTCAAGAAGAAGAGAGGCAGAAGATGGTACTTCAATTGAAGTAGATGGAACTTCAAATTGAGTAGATGGTAAGGCAGATGTGGATGGTACTTCAGTAGAAGTAGATGGGAATGCAGCAAAAGTGGATGGAATGGAAGGAATGCATGAGCCTGCTTCATGTAGAAGGGGAGAGACTGAAACAGTCCTTGTGTTCTCTGACACAACTGGAGCTACCCCTACAGGAGAAGGCTTCTGAAAACTTCTTTTCCACTTAACAAACAGTGTTGGGTCCATCTTCTTACTGGCATTGATAGTTGTTGAAACTGTAACGAACAACTGGGGGTATTTCTCTTTTAGAAATATTCCAAGTACCCTACCCAGGGTGACTTCCTTCTTGCCATTCTTCTTTCTTATCAAGTCAAACATAATTCCTGCCCAGTTGATCTGCTTCTTATTTACTATGGCACACATCAAGGCAAACTGCTGCCTAGTGATGTTATCATGAGCAGAGTGCTTGCCCAGAAGCACTTTTCCAACGAGTTCAGCCAAGAACTTTATCTTTAACGGAAAATTAACTTTTAATAACTTAGAAGGAATGCCTTCGGCATGTCCTAATTCGATTAACATCCTTCCAAACTCTTGGGTATCTTATTCATAATCCTCTTCACCGTTCAGTAATCCAAAAACATCAGTTAAAACGGCGGGAGTCAAACTTACCTCTTCGCCGCCAATCGTTCCAGTCATCGATTCGTCATTGGAAGACGAAGTGAAGACCCACTCTTTAATTTCAGGGATGTTGATCTTGATCCTTGCGGTCATAAGCTTTTCCAAACCTTGTTCTTTGCACAGCTAGAGGATTTCCACTATCTGAGAATCACATGCGCCGAAGGAGTCGAAATCTACGCTGAATCCTACGTCGAACTTCATCGCAGACAGAAGGGCTGGAGCAATCGCCATCGATTTGTCGGAGAAGACGAGAAAGACGAGGAGGATAAAGCGCGAGGCAGAGCACAAACAGAAAGACGGAATACGAAAAGACGAGTTCCGTCGACTATAACAAGCATGATCTCTTAACCTAGATCGACCATCGGTTTAAATAAAAACCGCAATCGTCGGTCTATTTTAAAAGATACAGGAGACGATGGTCGAACGGTCGTTCGACGATCGGTTCCTGAAGCAGAGTAGTCGATCCATTGTTCAACTATTTCTGTCTTCCAAACAAAACGAGTTGTCGTCACCCATAGGTCGACGATCGGCTCACACTGATTGACTATCGTCGAACGTCGTTCGACGATCTTCAAACAGATATCAACAAAGGCAGACGTCACACTTAGTCTTTTCCATTAATCATGCCTAGTTGAACCAAAAAGAACAGATACTTCTGTTCATCTAAGGGCTTGGTGAAAATATCACCTCTCTGAAGGTCAGTGGATATGAACTCAAGGCTGATCTTGTTCTTTTCCACACAATCTCTCAGGAAATGGTGTCTAATCTCAATGTGCTTGGTTCTAGAGTGGTGCACATGATTTTGTGCAATAGAGATAGCACTGGTACTGTCACACATGATTTTTGTGTTCTTGTGTGTGTACCCATAATCCAAAAGCTGGTTTTGAATCCACAGGATCTGTGAACAATAACTAGCAGCTGCTATATATTCAGCCTCTGCAGTTGAAGTTGAGACAGAAGCCTGCTTCTTACAGAACCAAGAGACCAATCTCTCTCCCAGGAACTTACAAGTTCCTGAGATACTTTTCCTGTCAACTCTACAACCAACATAGTCAGAATCAGAGTATCCAATTAACTCAAATTCTGATTCAGCTGGGTACCATAGTCCTAGATTTGGACATCCCTTCAGGTATCTCAAAATTCTCTTGAGAAGAATCAAATGAGATTCCTTGGGGTTGACCTGGAATCTAGCATATAAGCATGTAGCAAACATTATATCTGGTCTACTTGCAGTTAAATATAATAGGGAACCAACAATGGCCCTATAATTTTTCTGATCAACTGGCTTACCCTGATCATCAGAATCTATAACTACATTAGTAGCCATAGGTGTATGCATTGCTGAAGCATCAGCCATCCCAAACTTCTTTACCAATTCCTTGGCATATTTGGATTGGGAGATGAAGATGCCATCAGCATCTTGCTTTACTTGGAGACTAAGAAAGTAAGACAGCTCACCCATACTACTCATCTCAAACTTAGAATGCATCAAGTCAGAGAACTTTTTGCACAGTTTGGGATCAGTGGAACCAAAAATAATATCATCTACATACACTTGAACTAACAGGATTGTGTCCTTGTGGTGCTTAACGAAAAGGGTTCTATCAACTACTCCCCTAACAAAGTTATGCTCTAACAGGAAACTAGCTAGAGTCTCATACCAGGCTCTGGGTGCTTGTTTAAGTCCATAAAGAGCTTTTTGCAACTTGAAAACATGTGAGGGCTGAGTTGAAGAGACAAACCCGGGAGGTTGTTCAACAAATACCTCTTCCTTTAGCTCACCATTTAGGAAGGCACTCTTAACATCCATCTAAAAGACCTTAAACTTCATATAGGCTGCATAGGCTAGAAAGATCCTTATTGCCTCTAGCCTTGCAATAGGAGCAAAGGTTTGGTTATAATCTATACCTTCCTCCTGTCTATAGCCCTGAGCTACAAGCCTAGCTTTATTCCTTACAATAATTCCATTTGCATCCAACTTGTTTCTAAACACCCACTTGGTGCCTATGATCAGTTGGCCTTTTGGTCTTGGAACCAAAGTCCTTACCTTACATCTCTCAAACTGATTGAGCTCCTCTTGTATAACAGTGATCCAGTGGGGATCTAGCTCAGCATCTTTTATGGTGAGAGGCTCAATCTGTGAAAGGAAACAAGTATGCATCACATCCTGTCTTAACTGATGTCTTGTTTGTACACCAGCTGATATGTCTTCAATCACTTGAGATGTAGGATGATCTCTAAGTGTGACAACATCAGTGGGTGGGATGTGATCTTCAGCAACAGTTGGGATTAATTCTTGAGGAGGAATTGGATCAACTGTTGGTGGTACAACAATAGCTTCTGCAAAGTCTTCATCACTGTCTGAATTAATGATGTGAAGAGTTGATAGATGGAGAATCTCTTGAGTGACATCTTTATTAACTTCTGGTACCTGTAATGAACTTCAGGAAGGAGAAGTTTCCTTCTCCTTGTAAAACATCTGAGATTCATCAAAGGACACATACACAGATTCCTCAATTATAGAAGTTGATTTATTAAATACCCTATAAGCTTTGCTTACTTGGGAATATCCAAGAAAGATTCCCATTGAAGCTTTTGCTTCAAACTTTCTAAGGTATTCTTTGTTATTGTTATGAATGTATACTACACAACCAAATACTCTAAAATAATTAATTTTAGGTTTCTTTCCTTTAAGCAACTCATAAGGAGTTTTACACTTAAGCTTGTGTATAAGACTTCTGTTCAGAACATAATTAGCTGTGCTAACAGCTTCTGCCCAATAGGAGAGAGGCATATTAGCATCTGCCAATAGTTTTCCTGCAGCTTCAATCAGGGTTCTATTCTTCCTTTCCACTACCCCATTTTGTTGGGGAGTTCTAGGAGCAGAGAAGCTATGTTTGATAACTTCTTTCTCACAAAATTCTTGCATGAGAAGAGACTCAAACTCAGTACCATGATCACTTCTGATCAAGGCCACATGAGTAGAATACTCAGTCTGCACACAAAGTAGAAAGTCTGTAAGAACTTTGAAGTTATCAGCCTTAGTTCTCAAGAAGAACACCCAAGTGAACCTAGAGAAGTCGTCTACAATTACTAAAGTGTAATACTTCCCTCCTAGACTCTGTACATTTATTGGGCCAAAAAGGTCCAAATGTAATAAATACCAGATTCTAGGTAAATCACTTTTATTTACAGATTTAAAGGAGTTTTTAGTTTGCTTGCCTAGTTGACAAGCCTTGCATAGGCTCTCCTTCTTGTAGGGGTAAGAAGGTAAACCTTTAACAAGGTTGTATTTAGATAACCTAGATATGTTCTTGAGGTTAACATGGCTAAGCCTTCTATGCCATAAGGTGTTGTTATTATTTGTTACTTTATTAAATAAGCAGATTTCAGAATGGGTTGAATTAAAATCTACTAAATAAATATTACCTTGTCTAATACCTACTAACACAATATTACTATTTAAAGTAATATTACAGAGAGTGTTAGTGAAAGATACATGATATCCTGCATCACATAATTGACTTACTGAGATAAGATTATGCTTCAGTCCAATTACATATGCAACCCTTTTGAAAGTTACTGCTCCAATGGTAATCCTACCAAATCCTTCAGTTTGACCACAGCTAGAATCCCCAAAGATCACCTTTGGTCCAAGTTTGGCCTTAAACTTTGACAGATTCTCTTTGTTCCCTGTCATATGTTTGGAGCAACCACTATCCAAATACCACTTGTCCTGAGTGATAGGATAGGTCTTTACCTGCAGAATAAACAATTAGACATTGTGGACCCAGGTAACCTTGGGTCCATTATTCTTTACATAATGAAAACTAGAA
This sequence comes from Platanthera zijinensis, assembly GCA_039513925.1. Taxonomy (NCBI): domain Eukaryota; kingdom Viridiplantae; phylum Streptophyta; class Magnoliopsida; order Asparagales; family Orchidaceae; genus Platanthera; species Platanthera zijinensis. The sequence continues at coordinate 166,428,247 of CM077087.1, forward strand.
ATAAAAGAATAAGCAGGTTGGGGTTTATATCCTAAAGGGTAAGATCTCCTAGGTGGGATGCTCCAAGCAGTTAATGAGTCCACAAACCTAGGGTTTCTATTTATATTAAGGTTTCTAAGGTTCTAGTGGTAATTTTGAAATTCATATTGAGATCGTCGATCTACGTTCGACGATCGATGCTCAGATCGTCGAGCTTCGTTCGACCATTGAGCCTCCGATCGTCGAGCAGCGTTCGACGACTTTTGTATTTCCTTAAACTTTAGTTTTCTCTTTTCTCTCTTAGCTTTATTTAAGGCTTGATTAACTTGTCTTACTTGCTCAGTGTTCTTTATCCCATCAGCTGAAATAAAGTTCACTGGAGTTGAAAGATGATTTTTAAGAATAATTGGGGGTTCACATGATGAAGCTCCTAAGCCTAGCTTATTATTGCCTGACCTAGTGTTTGTCATGCTGGTGATTTCTAGCAGCTTAAGGCTTCTACCATTTAAGGATTCTTCTAATCTTTTGGACTTTGCTAGTTTATTTTTAAGAAACTTTATTTCTTCACTTGACTTAGTGAGTTCTGCTTCTAACCTAGCATTTTCAATGGAAATAGTTTCTGATTCAGCTAACTTATTTCTAAGTTCCTTAATTTCCTTTTCTGAACTAATTAGATCTAAGCAAAGGGATTTAAATTCAGATTTAAATTCAGAAGAAGAAAAATCATATGAAGATAATACCTGACCTTCTGTAGACATTTCTTCATCATCATCAGAACTCTCTGCAGCTGAGTGATTGCTACAGGCATCAATTGCCATAAGGCAGATTTCCTTTGCCTTCCTCTCTTCCTCATCCTCACTAGAGCATGAGGAGGAAGATTCCTCATCTGAATCACTCCAGGTCTCAGCAACAAATCCTTTCTCCTTTTTCTTGTTTTTGTAGGAGGAGGACTTGGAGTGTTTCTTGTGATGGTCTTTTTCCTTTCTCTTTTCTTTGCTCTTTTCCTCTGGACACTCTGGTAGAATGTGTCCAGGTTTCCTGCAACCATAACAAATAATTTCTTTAGCAGGAGATCTATCATACCTTGGTTTATCTTCATATCTTGAAGATTTCTTTCTGAAGTCTTTTCTTCCCATCTTGAGAAACCTTTTGGCAAAGAGTGCCATCAGTTCCTCATTGGATTGGCTTCCTTCTGAAGCATCAGCAGCTTTGAGAGCAAGAGTTTGCTCTTTCCTTGTTGGATTTGGAGTCTTTGCTTCAGCCTCAGCTTCCCTGGTCTTCAGCACTTGCTCAAAAGACTTGAGCTTGCCAAGGAGAGCTTCAGTTGAGATTTCATTTGTACTTCTGGCCTCCTTGATAGGCCAGATCCTAAGATCCCATGTGCTGGGGAAGCACATCGGTATCTTATCATTGACCTCTGTCAATGTAATCTCCTTATCAAGGGTTCTCAGTTCATTGATGTTTGAGTAGAGCCTGGTGTACATGGCTTCAACTGATTCAGCTTCAGTTTTCTTGAAGTTTTCATACTGGGATATAAGGTTAGACCTTCTGTCCTTCCTTTCATCAGCTAAACCAGCTACAATCTGGTTCAGTGAGTCCCACATGGCTTTTGTAGAGGTGCAATCAGCCACTTTTTGGAAGATTTCATCAGACATAGTCTGAGCTAGAATGTTCATAGCTTTGGCATCAGCTATCTTTGCCTTCTTGTAGGCATCATTGTAATCTAGAGGAGGCACTGCACTTAGATTTGTAGATGTTGTAGCAGTGGCTGCAGCAGGAGGTGTTGGAGGTCCTGTCAAAATAGAAGAGAAAATGTCTTCATCAATAGAGTTCATATATAATCGTATTCTTGCCTTCCAGATGCTAAACATAGCTAAGTTGCATGCTGGAGGTCTGGTGCTAGAGTAATCCTTGGACTGGGCCATGAAGTGAATATCTATAAGCTTGGTATCTATCAGGATCTTGTGACTCAGGTGTTAGTATGTACAATCAGTCAACCTCCCTCTGATACCAATTGAAGGTGAGGATAGATACAACTCTAGAGGGGGGGGGGGTGAATAGAGTATTCAAATTTTATGACACCCTACTCAACTCCCTTAGAGTTAATTTGCGGAATGAGTTTATAGATATTAATAACCCTAGAGCCTAACACAAAGTGAAGTGCACTGGAGAAAGCTAACTGTAATTACAGTTAAGCTTTGGTCCTAACATAACAACTAGCAATCCTAGTTATTTCTACTCACGGCCACAGTGCAATAAATTAAATAAGCAATACAGACGACATAAGAAATTTTATAGTGGTTCCCTCTAAATAGGTTCGTCCACTCTTCTACCATCCTGGTAGGAATCCACTACAGGTTTTTGTTCAGGTGCCCTGCCACCAACTGATCTGCTTCAGGTAGATCAAGTAGACTCATTGAGCTTTTGATCAGGAGCTCAAAATCCAACACAAGTTTTTGATCAGATGCCCTACCACCAAGGTTCACTTTTGAAGGGAGTAATAACCCTTTATACAGGAGGTTGAGAGAGTTAAAGTTTCTTCTCTATTGTTAAAATAGATTAGAGAAGCTAGTTGATTACACAGAGCTGGAAATCTCTAAAGAATCAAGGCTCCCCCTGGCTTAAAGAATATCCAGGAAGGAGTCTTGCTTCAGGGTGCAGGAGCTCTTCTGAACTAAGACAAAGAACTGTCTTGGAGTTTTGAAGGAGAAGCTTGAAGAAGACTCTTGATTTGGAAAAGGTGTTCTTTTTCAATCAGCTTCCTTTCTTCTTCTTCTTCTTCTTCTTCTAAAAGCCTCTGAGTGAATGTCTTCCTGTGAGCAGGATGAACTCAGGAGGAAGAAGAATGCAGAAGAGATTTGATCTTCTAAGTTGAATGTGAATTTCTGAGAGCTGTAGATCTCTATGCTGCTGAGAGTAAAACTTCTTGTAAATTGTATATCTGTATCTGTATGTCTGTGTGTATATTCTTTCAAAAAAGAAGCTCTTTATATATGAGCCTTTGCAATGGCTCTAATCTGAGTTTGAACTTTGTCTTCTTCTGGAATCTGTAAACTAGGCTGCAAATAGCACAAAGCAAAATATATCTTGCAGACAGATATCCTATAAAAAGATAAACCTTTCTAAGAAGCTGCAAATCCAATCTGATAAAAGAGTGCTAGAAAAAGTCACATCAGAAAGAGCTCTTTACGGCCAGAGAAGACTTTCTGAGTCTAACGGCTATAAAGTACAGCCTGGCAGATAAAGCATAAAATATATTTCAACTAATAAGACAAAACACTTTGTCAGATAAAGATTGACTTATGCATAAAGAATGGAGCAAAGATTGCCTGGAAATAATAGCATAACATCAATAAAATATACTTTAATAAAATATGCCAAGCAGATAAGAAATAAAAATATAACTTTACTAAAGACAGAAAAAAAGATGTCGAACGACCCTCGGAGATCGTCGACCAAAGCACAGAGATCGTCGACCTATCAGAATAGATAGTCGAACGACACAGATAGTCGAACTATCAAAGAAGATAGTCGAACTACCACAGCAGATAGTCGACCTATCAGAACAGATAGTCGAGCTATCAGATAATCAAACTATCAAGACAGATAGTCGAGCTATCAAGCAAAATAGATAGTCGACCTATCAATCAGATAGTCAAACTATCAAAGACAAACAGATAGTCGACCTATCAAACAGATAGTCGAGCTATCAGATAGTTGAACTATCCAAGCAGATAGTTGAACTATCAAGAAGAGCAGATAGTCAACCTATCAAACAGATAGTCAAGCTATCAAACACAACAGATAGTCGACCTATCAAACAGATAGTCGAGCTATCAGATAGTTGAACCATCCAAGCAGATAGTTGAACTATCAAGAGAAGCAAATAGTCGACCTATCAAACAGATAGTCGAACTATCAAACATAACAGATAATCGACCTATCAAACAGATAGTCGAACTATCAGATAGTTGAACTATCCAAGCAGATAGTTGAACTATCAAGAGATCTGTCTGGTCAAAAGAAGTCGAGCGGGGTTCGACGATCGATGAGGCAGATACCACAGAACGTCGAGCTAACAAGAGTTGAACTAACTCAGAGATAGACGATCTGCTGACAGACGAACGTCGAATAACTGATAGACAATCGTCGACCAGTCGATAGACGATGGTCGAGCGGCGTTCGACTATAGTCGAACCAAAAACGACTTAACCAAATTTCTCATCTGGATAAGCAATTCTACAACTAAGGGAATCTAACCTATTAGCTAACCTTTGACCATAGATAAATCTTGGGTCAAGAAACTAAAAGAGCAGACTAAACTCAAATCCAAACTAGGGTACCAACAATATATCTTCAAGTTATTCTTGCAGTTATTCCACGCTAAGTACACACCAATATTAGGGTGCAGTGGGTCAATATACACGGGTCTGCGCAACGTAATCCCTCGTTGAGCAGATCAGTGTGTTGGCTTACGTGTACTCTCTCTATTGGAGTGTACTTATTTTCAAGTACAGGGCTGAGACAGATTAATATCAGACAAGGATCAAGGATGGGTCAACGCAACTCACGGGAAGAAAGACGAAAAATCACCTAAGTTTGAATCGACGAGAATCACTAAGTGATTCTCGCCGATTCGACGAGAATCACTAGTGATTCTTGCCGAATCGTCGAGAATCACTCGCCGATTCTCGCCGACTGCATCCAGCTGACTCAACGCTTGCAAAATTCACGCTAAGTCAGAATCGTTGAGAGTCATTAAGTGATTCTCGATGAATCGTCGAGAATGAATCTGCATTCTCGTCGATTAGTCGAGAATGGATTGTGACTCTCACCGATTCACTCCGGATGGCAAGCTCCTCAGCTAAAATTCTTCTAAGGAGAATTCTACGAGAATCATAAGTGATTCTCGCCGATTCGTCGAGAATCACCAATGATTCCCGCTGAATTTGCCTTAGGCGAATTCCGTTGGCTCGCTGGACTGGACCAAGTGTTCAAGCGCTATTTGAACCGAAATTAGGGTTTCTTCTGGTGGGTCCCACAAAGGTCATAAAGGAGTATTCTACAGTATATATACTCTCCCATTTTGAACTTAACAAATAGCGAAGAAAACGAAAAAGTCAGTTGTCACCGACGTGACCTAGCAGATCGCAGATTTCCTTCCGTCGTCGTCGCCGCTCGAAAGTTTGTCGTCGATGCTGATCGGATTCTTCTTGATCTCTCGGCGATAGAAACTTAGCCAAGCAACGCATCTCATGTTTCTATCTTTAGATCCCTTGTCTCTTGGTTTGTTGAACGGGAATACTTTCCCCTTCCGAATCGATTGAGACGATCGATCCAAGTAAGATCGTTGGTAGACCTTGCTAGCTTTGTTACGAAGTTTGGATCTACAAAGCATCGCCGCCGCAATCCTTTGCCGCCGCTGATCTCGGGAAGATCTTCTCCAAGAGAGTGCTTAGGTCGTGGACTCTTCGTCTTCTACAAGAACGCTTCATAGAACGAAGAGGGACACCGAGCGCTCCATACGTAGTTTGTATTTTGTACATTCTATTTTTACTTTTGTTGTAAAGGAACTTTGGTTCCTCATTGTAAGGGTTGGGTGCAACCCGTGGTGGAGGAGTAGTGACTCCTTTGGGTGGAAGGGTTTCTTCCATAGTGAAAGGATTGGATTTCAATCCTGTTGGTGAAGTGACTGAGTCGTCCCTTGTTGGGAGATAGGTCGAAGGGGGAGAGTGGACGTACCCAAATCGGGGAACCACTATAACTGTCTGTGTGTTTCTGTGTTGTGCTTATTTTGTTTTATTGTGCAGGTAAATTTTTAATTCCGCAAAACGACTGCAAATCACCTATCCCCCACCATAGGTGAAGGTAGTAGACACTAGAGTGACTTTCACTATCCTAAACCTAATTGCCACATCAAGCAACTAATTGTATAATCCTCCCAGGAAACCGATGTCCACACAGGATGATTTTTCCCCTAAGTCTTGCAAGAATTAGTCTCCCCTACCAGCGGCGAACTTATAGTTCTCAACAATAAAGGAAATAAAAATACAACAAATAATAAATAAATTCTCTAAAGATGATGGACTTGTTGGTGAATATACGTGATCGATCTTTATCCTAGTTTGTGGCCTTCATAAATATTGAGTAAAGCTCTTGTCACCAAGGAGGAGGCTCTCATAAATGTATGAGAATTCTGGCTTCTCTCATGACCTCCTTTAGGTGTCGCATCACCCGTTATTGAAAAGGAGGAAGATTGCTCTTTTTATCGACATAGGACTTACCACCAGCGATAACCCTACTGCCTGGCAATAACTACTTAAGGCAGCCTTCTTCTCCCTTTGGAAATCAACATTCTTTGGAAACTTTTCATCGCTATTTTAGGAAACTTTTCCTCGTCATTTTAGGAAACTTTTGATATTTGGAAACCATCATTTTTAGCAACTTTTCCTTCCAAAAATGGACTTTCCAAAACATATTGCTAGGCGATTGTGATACTGCTTGGCGGTAGCACCTTCTATTTTTCGCAACTTACTGCTGGTATCCTTCCTTTTCTGTCGGATTGCTAGTGCTAGCACCAGCCGCAGTGATACCTCCTAGTGGTAGCCACAGAACTATACCATCTTAGCCTTTTTGACTTGTCTTTCAAGGGGTACTGATTCTATAGTTCATATATACTATAAACACAAAGCAAACATGATCAAATACTAATTGCGATTTGTTATTCTCAAACTAAGAGATGCAGAACACATGTTCTAATACCTTCTAGAGAGTTAGTGTTGTTGGGTTTTCTATACAGTACATCATATGTGTGTAGTGGAATAGAGTTCAAGAAAACCCTAAATAGAAAATGGATCTTACGATGAAACATTGATCTAGAAGTAAAATATAACAGTAGATAGTAATATACCTGAAAGGGATTGAGTCTTTACTCTACCAAGATGTTTCAATGATCCATTCCATAAACAGGTGGTTGGGTCCACAAAGAAATAGAACTGTGACTCTACAGATATCTACACGAGCAGTGGAGAACCCCAATATCTCGTCCCACAGGAACTGGGTTGGTGAAGGAATGCTCTCTAGGTCTCCATGAATTACTAGATTCGTTTCCAGGAGAGGCAGAAACAAGAATTCACAACGGGATCTAGGGCAAGTGACGGCTTCAGAACACGCACTTCAGTTACACACAAATGAAAACCCTTTTCCAAGTCTATTTATATCCAAGGATAACAAATAGACTGAAGCCCTCTTAGAAGTCTGCCAAAACTCAACATGCGTCGACATTCACTTGACCTGCATTGATAAGAACTCGACGCAATGTTGAGATGCACTCGATAACATTCGACGCAATTGTGTCGACACGCAGTCGACGCACCTGTGTCGAGTAGAACTCGATGTTGCGTTAATTTCTACTTGACGTAACGTCGATAAAGAACTGGATTTTACACTGAGCTTGGTTGCATTTACATCTAGTCAACGTACGTTGATACGTACTCGACGTGTGTCAAAACGCATTCAACGCTACCCGTCAATATACTTTATGTCATTGGTTTTTTCCCTTAATCATATCCCATATGAATGGGTGGCTAACACAATCCTTCCTCCAACTTCTCCAAGCACTCTTATGTGCGACCTTATAGGCTCAGATCGTGATGGTAGTGAGACTAACTGGTTGATTACTTTTAGATCACCATAAGAACACCAACAAGTGTGGCCTTCTAGAGAGACTACACAGACTACTAGAGAAACATCACATGCTACTTTAGAGATGACCCAAACTGTTGGAGAGATGGCACGGCCTTCTTGAGAGATTGCAGGTACTTTTGGAGAGATGATGCGACCTGATGGAAAGATGGTGCGAACTACTGGAGAGATGGATGTGCATCCTTGGACAATAATTGAACGGAAACCCGCACTATCACCTACACTGAATCCTATGCGAAAATGCCGAGGAAAACTTCCTGGAGTGAGGATGTTTGGTCCATACATCCTTGGGGTGATTACCGACTTCTGGGTGAACAGATCCACACATTTTTTTTCTAGTTTCCAAAAACTTTGAAAAAACAAATCTACCCAGAAAAGTCTTAATCCACCGCTTTTTGTGCTCTTCTTGCAGGAGCGAGAAAATACAAAGCGGGCATAATGCAAATGTAAATCACAAGTACCTGAGTGAAACTAGTTATACTTCAAGAGGGACTATTGATATCTCCTCCCTTGAAGAATATATAAAATAGCATATTCCAACATAGGAGATTTGGATACTCTTTGTGATTGCTTATATCAGATGATCGCTTTGGCGACAGAAGGATGACATCTCTGCATAAACATTATAGTAATATCTGAGGCTGCCATGGATGAAAGTGTAACATCTTTGCAATCATATATCTTTATACTTTTAGAGCAACGAATCGGGAGGTCCCGAGAGTAACGAAGGAAGGGGGTCCAAACTAGCCGTATACCATTTTGACCCTTATCCATTCTGTGTGACTCTTGCATTTCATACATGCGAGCACATTTTTGTATTTTAGGAGTGCTAAAGGAGTTATAACGTACCTTTACCATACTGACGTATGAGACTCATAACCACAATATCTATAACCATCATAGGATTCTATTTGGTAAACATGATGTGTGCGGCTTGCTCGAAAAACCCACCGAGATTACTTGTGGTCACATAGAAATATACAATATCCTAATGGTGTGCTGATATAATGTGAGCACATGTGATAACAAAGGGATGACGGTCTCCTCCTTGGATTAGAAGATACATACAAAAAAAGACATGTCTGGGCATAATATTAATAGTCACACTCTGTAGCTTTGAGGTATTAAGAGAGCCTTTCAAAACTTCTCCAAATAGAAATTAAATTCCCGCGACACGATATGTGTTGACCTCGCATAGTTAGTAGAGATATACTTTTTGCCTGAATAGGATTAACCGCTCAATATAACAACTAATGTTCTAGAAGGCCTCACAGATATGATGATCATATGTGAGTTAACTTCATGCTTTAATGAGGTGAATGATCGCCTATTGGAATGATCATTGCCATGAATTTGTTGATGCATAAGACTTGGAAGGAATTATAGAGTGTGTGAAATATGTTTGTATTGGCTAAAATTTTAATTCTGTCTTCCATCAACTACCCTTACTTTTGAGAATAAGAGTTTTCGACATTCGACGAGCCTTACTATCCTTCCAAAACAAGTTACTTCGAGGCTCGATATATGAAGGACAGTCCAATATACGTCAGTCTCTTCAGAGGAGGAGTAATATCGAGTGTCTATGCTGAACCTTCATTTAGCAGAGACCTCTATACCTTTGTACGCATGAAGAAATGATTATTTTACTTATAAAGCCCATTTTGTGTGACACCTACAGTTGCACCAAAGAATGCATGATTTATATATGTAATGTACTTGTTAATTTAGGATGTACGTTTGTTTGATGACTCGTGTAAGTACCAAAGGCGTGAATCGTTGTATCGATTTGCAATTTATTGATTATTTCAGTGACATGTTCGCGTGGTCGAACAGATTGTATTTGCGACTTACTAGCGTGAAGTTACTCAATAAGTGTTAAGTCGAACTTCCAAGATAGGATGACCTTCACGCGCTTACATCCATCTATGACCGCACAGTTCCATAGGGAATGCACCCAACAATATTGATAGCTTGTCTGACCACTATAAGGGTATCCACCCAATATGATGTTTAATAGTTTATAAAACCAAAGATATACATAGAATAATCGGAAGCCAGGGCGATTAAAGGCTGCGTGATTGAACACAGGACAAGCGACCTCTGATTTGAGTGCATGCACAACTCAAGTCTTGTTAACATATAAAATTACGGCAGTGAATATCAGCTTGGCGCAATTATTCTTAGTTTAACCGCTCAATATACACATAAAACTTTGATTGACCTCAAGTTAAAAAATTCTAGCTTTGTGTGTTATTTGTGATACAATCACCCATGGTATGAAATCCAAATAATATGATTTTGATATCCCATCTTATGGGGATTATTCTACCAATAGTTATGTCAGCCCTAACTTTGGACACCCAAAGTTTGAAGCTTTACTTTATCATCTTGTTAAAATAAAAGGGATAGTGTAATAATACACATGGAGTATTTTTCTCGTTGGGATTATTTGATGTAACAATGCTCTCCATCCACCCAGATTTGATTGTGGGATCAGGTGGGACAATGACCCTCATCTACTAGGATTTGATCGTAGGTTCAAGCGGGGTAATATTGTTCACCCTCCCGAATTTTATCGTGGGATAAGGTGGAGCAATTATACTTACCCGCCCGAATTTGATTGTGGGAAAAAGTGGAATAATATTTTTTGGACAACTGCTTGTCATGTTGTGTTGAATCCTTGTAGGGAAGAAATATGCTCATTGTGCATCACTGGCCTGAGATGTCTAGTGGGGTTATGGGTGTTCGAGTACAGAGCGCTCCTTCAAAAAGACATTCAAGGAGTAATGACGACCACTATCACAGCTACGGGGCCCATTGCCAGAGGTCATGGTTATCAATCGGGCATAAGGCATCTACATGGTTCTCCTCTGCAAGCAGTGTCCGAATATGATCTTAGGGTATGAAGCACCTATAGTTCGAAGCATGTCCTCATAAAGGTACCAGTAATGATAGCAACACCTCAATCAATGCACGAATGGGTATCACTTTTGGGCCTGCTATATATGTCATTCGGTAGTGTCTCCGCGAGGGCAATCGTTGTGGTCTTATAGTAGAGGAAGTATTTATACTAGCAGAGAGGGTCGGAAGATTGATGACCTCCGTAAGTGATGTCTGGACATGTTCGAGGGGGTCCAAGCAAGCTCTGATGACTCTCCGAGCTATAGAATAAGGGGAAAACTGGATCGGTTGTAGTTGGGAGGCCCGATTCATGACGCAACACTCTAGGAGCACCCAATGATCCCTTGATAATGAAACGTTAGTAGCAACATATATAACTTTGGGTGTTCACACTTTATCATACTATATATTGATGAATTCCATTCCAACTAGAGAAGCCTTTCTTGTAGTCCATCCACCAGAGTGTCGGTATTTTCCGTGCTTCGGGCCATAGAGTCAACTTGCTTTGAGAGGTCAACAACCGCAGCTATTGGAAGGTTGAAGTCGCTCCTTTTGATAGTTACCTCGGGATCATCAGAGGAGTTATCAGAAGACTTTGACGATATTTCTATTGATACCAAAATTGTCGAAAGAGGAAAACTACAATAACTTTCAAATAAAGTTGATTCCGAGCAATCTGAGCATCAAAACAAACTCGAATGGGTAAATACGGTTTTCCATTGGACGGAGGGATCTGATCTCTTTCCGAAAAGGTGTTGTAGGCAAAAATTGGACGAGCGGGTCAAAAATTATGATAATTTCAACTTTGCATGTTGTTTTGGGTGAAAACTCGCAACCACGCTGACTTATTATCCATTTGTTTCCATCCTTGAATAGGTGCAGATATTATTCTAGGTTACCACATGATTTAGGAGGTTTCAAGTCAGGGGCGAACTCTATCTCGAGTAAATGCAATAGTAAATGTATACATTTCTCTAGAGTAAAGGTTGTTGATGGGCGGAATCAAGACCACAAACGACAAATGCAAGTGCACCTTATTGATAGTAGTATAGGATTTATAGAAAATCAAGGTCGTATTAGACTCAGGGTTGTTAAGTACTACTTTGAGCAAATTATTATTATTTTATCAGAAAAATATTTTAGGGTTTTGAGAAAGAGAAAAAAATATTAAAATACCAAAGGGCAGTTGATCTTGAATCAATCTTAAGGAAATTAAAAATTGCAAGATTAAAACTCAAAATCTTTTAAGGAGAGAACTTGACCATTGAGATTCAAAAAGCATGAAAGCCTCTCGAGGACTACACCAAATTGAGATTAAGAAATATTAACTGAACTCTCGTTAATATTAATAACTTAAAGCTCGTCTTATCGCGGTGAATCCCACTATAAGATTTGACTTCTATCCGAAAGAGTTTCATCATTCTCTCTCGAGAGTTGCGATCAACTCCTTTTATTGTCGAGTGATCGATTCATACACTCGAATCTCCTGGCTAACTAGAGTATGAAAATAATTGAAAAATCTTACATAGACATAAGAAATTGAAATTTATCAAGAATAAAACATAAGTTCAAATTCAAAGCTTGCGAGAAATAATTATGAAAATATAATTCCAAAAGACATCATTCGATCAAATGCTAGAGTAATCTAGCTAAACATGATTAAGATTAAGATTAAAGAGATAGAGAATTAGAAAAGGGAGAATAATTTTATTACTAAGAGAAGTACAAGTGCATAAAAATGAAATCTATACTAGTAATTGAAAAGTACAATGCTTGAAATAAAAACTACAACTAAGTAAAAGAAGATATAAGAAAAGAAAGCTGGAAATTGCCCAAGAGGGGCTGGAATTGAGCTCCTGGTGTTCTGGAGGAGCTGGGATTTTATAGCTGAAATTTTTGGGTTACACGCCCGTGACATGGGGGTTGTCGTGTCTAAAAAGCCTGACCGGGCCGGGCCGGTCGGGCTCGGGCTTTTTGTCAACCGGGCTTCGGCTGTAAGACCCCCTTTTTTTCTTTTCAAATACCGGGGTCTTAGGCCCAAAACCGCCGCTTTGCGGTGACACCTTCACACCCGGGAAGGTCGCCACTACAAAACGCCGATCGTGCCGGCCGATTCGATCACAAGACAGTAGCCAAATAAAGAAGAAAGTCCACACGAATCACATATCATAGTAAATATCTCCACGAAGGGAGAGTCCACAGAAATAATAAAATATAAAGTACTGAAACAGGGCTCATGCACAGTACATCAAATCCTCACTACAAGAGTCTCTCAAGAGGAAACAAAACTAATAAAATACTAGCGGTTGGGACTCACAGTCCCAGCTGTCTGAACTCTGATACTAGACTGCCCCATCTCCAAGCGTACCGACCTCCGGGGATGCTCCTCCATGTTGGGCTCCACGGTCCCCTAAAATGATGTGGTTCGAAAACCGTTAGTCTAAAATACTAAGTCCTATCATCCACCACCCCTTCCCCCATGACTCCTAGGCACCGAGCAGGGAGGAAGAAAGGAGAGGACATGATAGTGGAGAATAGAAAAAGTTGGTGACGGCGGAACTAGACTAGCAGTTTGATGAGCATGTATATATACAACAATATACAAAGTAAGGAAAACTACTCAAGAAACAAGTAACCTTAGATTATATGGAAGCATATAAGCCAAGGGATCTTTTGCAAGGCTCCTATCGTATAAAGAGTCTCATACCAATTTATACGATAGGGTGTCGGTTTTTCTAGCAAGCATACATATATATTTACTGAATAAAAATCTTAACTTATAAGCACGCTTGCGCGAACTTATAAACCAAGGGATCGTTTTGCAGGGCCTATTGTATAAAGCGTCCCATACCACCTAATTCAATAGGTGTCGGGGTAATATGCAATGGTTATGCTATGGCATACAATTATGCCATGATGTGAACAAGCAAGTGCAACTCACCCACTCGACTCTGTGTACACAGACCTTTAGTTCCCCCTTTCTGAAGCGGAACCTCCTAGGATACCTCCGTAGTGGCAAACAGAAGCGGTTGGTTAGGCCTCGCCCACCTCTAAACAAGTAATTGCACTACCGGTCAGACCTATCGTACTCCTCAACGCTGGTGCACAAAGCGGACTCCTGCGTACTCTTGTCGGCTAGCGCATCGGACTTTATTTGGCCAAGTGCTAAACCACACTTGTCGAGTTAACGTATCGGCATCGGTGCATCGACCCTCCAATACCGAAGACCCACCACCTTATACTTTTATGCACATGCAATAGTTATGAATCCAACTACCGAGCCCAAACTCCTCAGACTATCCCGTCCGTCTAAATCACCAACCGAGCCTAAGCTCCCCGGACTATCCCGTCTGTCATATCCAACAACCAAGCCAAAACTCGCCGGGCCAACCTTCCCATCACCAAAATCCCCCGGGTTTACAACCCGTGTGAACCATCCTAACATCCCGAGACATCGAGGTGAGTGAAAGTGAACCCCTATTTATGCTAGTTACTCTTGCAATTCAGTTCTACCTACAATTTAGATTAGCCCAGGACTACCCCCGGCATACCCCATGAAGGGCTCTTAAAGGGCACTAGGAACTACGATGGCTTGATGCCCAAAGCTCCCTTTTGCAAGACACTTATTGTTATTGGTTAATACACGATACTCGATCCCTTTTAATATTATTCTGAATCTATCTTAGAGTGATTTGACTCTTCCTCTTCACGGGAAAGACGATCTTTCGTCGATCCCGGGCACCACTTAACACTAACCAATCCAACACTCTACCCCTCCTATCCTCCAAAGGTGAACTCCAACGCATTTATCAAATTATCAATCAACTAACTCCATCCCATAAGCCTGAATTCTATACTAGAAGGCTTTTAGTATTTTTGCTAAAGACAGATCATCCTACGCTACATGATGTGCATGATAGGAGGTACTCTAAATTATCATCCAATATCCCTATAATAATTATTGGGGGTCTACCATGCCATGATTAGCCTAAATCCAGAATTTCATAATTTTCCTAACCTAATTAGTAATTTAACTAATTTTTCCTAAGTAATCCAAGAGCAAGTTTTAAACATGAAGAACCCTATTCAGTCATACAAAATGCTTCACAAAAATCATGATAAATACTAGGCATCATTATTACTGTAAATCCAAGGTCTATCAATTTCTTTCCAGTAAATAAGAACTCTAAAGTTTATTTTAAAACATGTCTCATTTTGATGTGCTAATGAAGTAAGTATAGAAAATCTTCAACCAAAAATTGTGAATTTATTTACCTATGTAAGAACTGAGCTAGCCATACTACTCACCAAGTTTGACAATTTTCCAACTTATAATGAGCTCTAAATAATTTTGTGATCAAGTTCTCAAATTCATGGATTTGTAAAGCAAGCACTGCAAACAAGCATTTAAAAATTATGAATTAATTTCTTCAGAAAGATATTAATCTAATACCACTACAAATCAAGTTTCATAATTTTCCAACATGTAATGAGCTCTGAATAATTTATTGATCATAATTGCACTTTTTCAAGCATGTGAAGGAAGTACTGAAATTATACCACTAAAATTTATAATAAAATTCAGGTATAAGTAAATTGACCTAAAATATCTTCCACCCAAATTTCATAGATTCCTATTGAACAGTGTGATCTGAATAAATAGAAAATCATTAAGGGAAATTTCATGTACAACAAAGGAGGTGTTAATATTTTTGCTCCTAAATTACCAATAAATTCATCAGAGGTTCTAACTATCTCTGAGTCCATGCTACCCAAGTTTCATGACTTTCCATTAGGTTTTGGTGGCTTATCCTACCCATACAAGGGTTGTGCCCTAGACTAGGGTTAGGGTTTTGAGGGATTTAACATCTTCTAAATCCATTAAGATTTCTACCAGAGGACTCTAACTACCCTAGAGTCCTCTCCACCAAATTTCAAATCAATTCAAGGTCATTTGACCACATGCCCTACTGAAGACACCCAAAATCATCCTTAGGGTTTGGTCTTTGATCCTAGGGAAAATCTAGCCAAATCCACCCCATCTTCTAAGGGAGGGTGTTAAAAGTTATGCCAAGTCAGTGGTCAAAATCTCAGGCTTTGTCGAGGTGAGTTGACCATCCAAATCACAAAGTGCACTTTTGACCTAAATACCCTTATTATGACAAGGCTAAGGTTTGAAAAATTTCAAACCAAATAATATCAAAATGAGATGAAAAGTTATACAGATCCTCCTGGTGAACCCAGGGACCACTCACCAAAATTTGGGAGGGTTTGGAGGTAATTAGACTATCTAATTAATTTACCCTAAGATTATTAAATAATTACAAAAAGTATAGTAAAAGTGTCTCCAAAAATTCCCATTTTTAGACAGGACCTAGATATATATTAGGGGGATTCCCTGTACAAATTTCAGGTTATTTGGACAAGGGATGAAGTGGGGGCACTCATTTTAATTCATGTCTAGACCTAGGCATAGACACCACCAAAATGGGTTCCCTAGTCAAAACAGTTGACCAAATTGTCCCAAATTAATTTTAAAATAAAGTAGACCCATAGGGATACAAATTATATGTTGATCATTTCCTCATATATAGCCGCTAAGTATTTTTCATATTTATTTCAAGGTGACTGATATTAAGAGACAGAAAACTCAAATCAGGAATTAATATAATTTCACCAGCACACATCTTAAAGCACGATCGTGGGAATCCTGGCTTTCTTCTTCCTCCAGCCAAAGGCCAGGATTCACCCGACCTGGAGCCTATCCTGAGCTTGTTTCCCGGCCACTCATCCACCTCCCTGGCCGACCACCACCACCACCACCTCCATTGAGGGGCTATCGCCGGGCAGCGGCACGACCGCCGGAGGGGCGGTTTCCGGCTAACCCGAACACCATTTTCACGGAAAATCCATGGAAAAGATTCACCTAATCGGGCTCAACTAAGCTCGTTCCTTAGCCCTAACAAAACCTACGATCTACCCATAAGGAAAGAGGAAGGGGAGGACCTTGCTTGCGGCCTGGAGGCGTGTCGATCGCCGGGAAGCCATTGGTGGTGGTGGCGGCACTCGGTTTCTGTAACGGCTCAGCTTGCTTCCTCAGCTCCCCGGCTCCTTCAGGTTTGTGTGTGGAAAAGCTCTTCTAAGTCCAGTAAGTCTTTTAAAAAGATAAAAATGGGGGAGGGGAGGGGTTAGCTGACGATGGCCATCAATGCTCCTTGAAGAGCTTTACTGTAATAACAAATCTCCTCCCCTGGTTGCAGTTATGGCTGGGAAAGACCTTGTCCTTCTCCTAACTGACCGGGGGAGGTGTTTTCAGCATTAAAAGTGGGCCCTTGGCCTTCCAGGCCATGCATGGCATTTATGCACCCTCTTTCTCTCTCTACATTAATGCAGAATTCGAGTTTAAAGCTTCTGCCACGTGGCATTCTATCATTTGACCGTTTGTTATTGTTTAAAATGAGTCTTAATAAATGAAACAACCAATTAACTCATCCTGGCGCAATTCCCGAAGAGATACGGTTCAGCCGAACCAACAAATAGGCCGAAATTCGCCATGAATTTTCTAAGTACAATGGCGTTGAGTGAGCTGAGCTCGTCGAAGTCATTCATTCTATGGTGTTGAGTGAGCTCAGCTCACTCAACGCCATTGAGTCTATGGCGTTGAGTGAGCTCAGCTCACTCAACGCCATAATCCCAGAAAATATTCCAAGTAGGATGGCGTTGAGTGCACTCAACGCACTCAACACCATTCAGCCCCAGCAAGATGGCGTTGAGTGCAGTCAACGCACTCAAAGCCATTCAACCTATGGCGTTGAGTGCACTCAATGCACTCAACGCCATTCAGCCTAAGTAAGATGGCGTTGAGTGTAGTCATCGCACTCAACGCCATTCAGCTTATGGCATTGAGTGTACTCGACACACTCAACGCCATTCAGCCCAAGTAAGATGGCGTTGAGTGCAGTCAGCGCACTCAACGCCATTCAGCTTATGGCATTGAGTGAACTTGACGCACTCAACGCCATTCAGCCCAAGTAAGATGGCATTGAGTGTAGTCAATGCACTCAAAGCCATTCAGCCTATTGTGTTGAGTGCACTTGACGCACTCAACGCCATTCAGCCCAAGTAAGATGGCGTTGAGTGCACTCAATGCACTCAACGTCATTCAAACTATAGTGTTGAGTGCACTCCATGCACTCAACGCCCGAGCCCAAAACCCTGTCTAAGTAGATACCTGATCTACTCATCGAGTCTTGTCGACTCACTCAACGCTTCCCAGACTTGAGTCATCTTGGCCTCTTTTCGGTTGACCCCATTAGGTCCGTAGCGACATATTGGCCTCCCTTAGGGATTAGAGGTGTATGATGGGATCATGGAACCAATTTAAAACCCTAAAGTTGTGCCTAGGATTGTTCTTGGGATTCTACTACTTGCAGACCAAGGTGATTTTCACCTTGAGCCATGTTCACTTGGTCTCTTTGGGCTTTCTAGGGTTTTGTCGTGACCTAGTCATGACAAAACCACTCCTAGGGGTCTAGTTGTCTGAAGGATGTTACAAATCCTAATATATAAACAAAAAATTTCATCCCCGAAATTCTAGTTATGCATACGGGGTTTCAAGTATGAAGGTAAATTGCAATATCCGGAGAGGTTGTGAGTAATACCTGACCGAAAAGCTCCGGGTACCTTTGTTGCATCAAGTCCTGGGGATCCCATGTGTGCTCCTCTCGCCCATGATTCATCCACATGACTTTGACCAATGGAACCTTCTTGCGGCGCAAGACTCGTATCCCCTTGTCGTCAATCCAGACCAGTTCCAGGTGAACTGACCGATCAAATGCTACCGGCCCATCCATGGTCATAATCTGCTGCTCCGGGCGTAGTAGAGCCCTCCTAAGAGAGGATACGTGGAACACATCATGCAGACCCACTAGCTTCGGTTGCAGCTCTAGCCTATATACTAAGGGACAGATCCGCTCCAGGATCCTGTAAGGCCCCATATACCTTGGGCTGAGCTTCTTCTTCCGACCACGCACCCATGAGACTCCATGCATTGGTCGGATCTTCAAGAATACCCGGTCCCCCACCTGAAACTCAACTTGACGATGTCGAGTGTCATAATATTTAGCATGTATGCTTTGTGCATCTAACATCTTGTCCCGTATCAACCTCACCTGAGCCTCGGTGTCCTCAACAAATTCTGAGCCCAAAACCTTTGGATCCTCATCCTGTACCCATGACAGCGGAGTCCTGCACCTTTGTCCGTATAGGGCCTCATAAAGTGTCATCTTTATGCTGGACTGGTAGTTGTTATTATATGAGAACTTAATCAGTGGTAACAGCTTCTCCCAAGGCTCTTCGTAGTCCAGAATGCATAGTGGCAGTAGATCTTCCAAGGTCCGATTGATGCATTCTGTCTGCCCGTCAGTCTGGGGATGAAAAGTTATACTGAATGTCAGTCGGGTGCCCAAGTAAGTCTGCACTAATCTCCACTCCCTGGACGTAAACTGTCCATCCCAATCCGATACAATCGTCCTAGGTACGCAATGATAACGGACGAACTGCTCCATGAATTTCCGAACCAACACACCAACCGAGTCATCCTTCCTGATCGGGAAAAATCTTGCTACCTTCGTTAGCCGATCGATGATTACCCAGATCGAATCGTTTCCTGTCCGTGATCGGGGAAGCCCATGTATGAATTCCATCATGATGTCCTCGAACTTCCACTCCGGCACTTGGAGTGGTTGCAACAAACCTATGGGGTTTCTGCACTCTGCCTTCACCAGCTTGCATGTCTCGTAGTGGGTCACAAAGTAGGTGATATCCTTCTTCATGTCTGTCCAGTACATGGTCTTCTTCAGATCCGCAGTCATCTTAGTAACTCCCGGATGTACCGAATACTTACTGCAGTGGGCCTCCGTCATGATATCCTCCTGGACCTGGCCTCCCTCTGGTATATAAACCCATCCTCTAAAGCATACCAAGTCATATCTCAATGTGTAATCCCCAGTAGTACCTGCCTCCAAGGCCTAGAATATCGGCTCCAGCTTGGCATCTTGCCTCTGCCCATCTCTGACTCGGTCTCGAATGTCATTAGTAGCGCCCATCGTGGCTAAATACTCCTCATAAAGCTCGGGGTCATCAGACGACACCAGCATGATGTGCATATCCTCTAATCTCTGCACCAGCTCCATAGACATAATCTGGGGTTCCGCTCCGGAGGTGGGGGCTCTCCGACTCAGCGCATCGACTACCACGTTCGCCTTCCCTGGGTGGTAATGCATCTCATACTGGTAATCTGCTAGAAATTCTACCCATCACCTCTGCCTGATATTCATCTCCTTCTGCATGTCCACATGCTTCAAATTTTTGTGATCAGAGTATATGTCGCAGTGGACACCGTACAGATAATGCCGCCAGACTTTCAGAGAAAATACGACCGCTCCCATCTCTAAGTCATGAACAGGGTAGTTTTGCTCATACTTCTTTAGCTGTCGTGAGGCGTATGATATCACGTGACCATTCTGCATTAGCACCGCTCCCATGCCCTGGTAGGAAGCGTCAGTGTAGACCTGGAATCCTTCTCTCCCCGAAGGAAAGTCAAGAATAAGAGTCGAGGTGATTCGATCCTTCAGCTCCTGGAATGCCACCTCGCACTACGGGGTCCAGACAAAGGGCACATATTTCTTTATCAGGGACGTGAGTGGAAGGGCAATACGAAAAAATCCTTCCACAAACATCCGGTAATAACCGGCAAGTCCTAGAAAACTCCGCATGTCTGTGGCTGCTTTCAGCTGCGGCCAGTCTCGAACTGCCTGAATCTTGGCTGGGTCCACTGCCAACCCAGCTCCACTAATGATATGTCCTAGGAAAGCCACTTCCTTCAACCAAAACTGGCATTTGCTGAACTTCGTATATAGTTGGTGCTCCCGCAGTCTCTCTAGGGTCAGCGTCAGATGTCAAGTGTGCTCCTCCTCTATCCTCGAGTAGATGAGGATGTCATCAATAAACACAATAACAAACACATCCAGATATGCCTTGAACACCCGGTTAATGAGGCTCATGAATGCCGACGGTGCATTCGTGAGCCCGAAGGGCATCACTGTAAACTTGAACAACCCATATCTGCTACTAAAAGAAGTCTTAAGAATGTCCTCCTCCTAGATCCGTAGCTGGTAATTGCCCGACCTCAAATCCAGTTTTGAAAAGAAATGTGCCCCCTCCAGCTGATCAAACAGCTCATCTATCCTTTGCAATGGATAGGTATTCCGAACTCTCAGCCGGTTCAGTGCTCGGTATTCGATGCACAATCTAAGTGTCATGTCCTTCTTCTTGACGAATAACACTAGGGCTCCCCATGGTGAAGAGCTTGGTCGGACAAATCCGGCTTCCACTAGCTCCTGCAGCTGGCTTCAAAACTCTGTCAACTCCTTTGGGGCCATCCGGTAAGGGGCTCTAGATGCCGGCTTAGCCCCTGGCACCAGCTATATCCGGAAATCCTACTCCCGGTATGGGGGTAGCCCTGACAGCTTCTCTTGGAATACGTCAGCAAAATCCCGCACCACCGGGATATCATAGATGGAATCCTTGGCCTCAGCCATTTCGAACAGCACTTCATAGACTTCCTCCCCCTGCAAGTGGGCCTTGACGGCCTGCACGAATGACAACAAGAGAGGGGGAATAGGTCTGATACCTTCGATGACGATGTGGGAATACCCATGCCTCACGGTGATCCTCTTTGACAGACAGTTGATTTGGGCATGGTTCCAATACAACCATGTCATGCCCACGATCAGATCATAAGCTGGCATCCTTAGGATCGTTGCTCGTGCTTCGAACGCCTTCCCGCCGATCTCCGCCTCCATGCTGTAGTGGGCAGAGGTGAACAACTCTGATACGTTGGGTAGTCGTATCCTCATCATCAAGCCTGTGAATCACTCCACGCCTTCCAACCCTTCAATAAAGGCCTCCGACACGAACGAGTGCGAAGCACCCATATCGAACAGTGTATATGCGGGCTTGCCACTGATGAAAACTATGCCTGGGGTAGTTAAATGTCTTAGAAATCTAGTTATGAGTTTCTTTTCTAGTTTGTAAATTCTATACCCATGAATCTAAATATTTAGGAAATAAAAATTAACATTTAATAGCGTACATGTGATCACTTTCTCTGGGTTCCGTGGTTGAGCCAGATCTAGTGCATACACCTGCTCCATCTCTTGCCTGCGGTCTCCACCCTAGTATCCACATCCTCGACCTCCAAAATACTGAGCAGGCGGGGCAGCCGGTGGTGCTGTAGGTGGTGCCCCCCTCATGGGGTAGCATCTCTAGATATTCCCCACCTGATGACAATTGAAGCACTTTGGCGAAGGATATGCCATACCCCCGGGTCTCTGCATCTCCCGCATCTGGAGAGGTTGAGGGGCCACCACTACTGGTTCCCTCTGCTCCTGTCTCACCTCCTAACGAGGCTGGTCCTCTGCTCTTCTCCCATCTCTCCCATCAGTAATGCGACCTCGTCGCTGATCCTCTCTGGCTCCCCGACCCTGATTCTCAGTTGGCCGCTTCCGGCCTCAAGTAGTATGCCAATCTTCCTCAATCCTCTTTGCCATCTCCAATATTCGAGGAATAGGCCCGTCGGACACGAACAGCTGAGCTTCCCTCAGTTCCTCTCTCAGGCCCTTGTAGAACCTCTTGGTGTATCCTGCCTCATCCAACTGATAAGAATCCGCAAATTGGGCCAGATGGTTGAACTCCCGATAGTACTCCACCACCGTCTTGGTTCCTTGACTTAACTGTAAAAATCAGTCTTCCAACTCATCTCTGGCCGACTGCGGAACAAAATGCTCCAATAGTGCGGCCTTGAACTCACCCCAAGCAATTTATGTAACCTCTTGACTGCAAACGTCATGTCCAATGATGTCTTCCACCATCTCTTGGCTTGGGATTCCAAGCAAGAGACCACCAGAGGTACCCTTTCCTCCCAAGGGCATCATATCTCTGTCAGCATCTCGTATATGATATCCAGCCACTCCTCCGTCTGAACGACCGACTTTGACCCCAAGTTGGATGGGGGAGAAAGTCCTCGAAAAATACTCAGCCAATTGACCCCCGAATTTGGCTGCGGAGCTGGAACCTATTGAGCCATAAAATTCTCCAGAATAGTTGTTAGAGTCTGCCCCATCTCTGATTGTAGGAATGGAGTGGGGACCGGGGGAGGTGGTGTAACATTTAGAGTCTGCTGAACTCAACCCTGTGGTGTAGGCTGTGCTGGGGGCTGCGTAACAAAAGTCATTCGTAAGTAATCGCTCAAACCTAACTAAAAGTGGACAATTTACATGTGATCCGCCATATGGGCACACCACTGCTTTCGCTGCATAGTTTGTCCCCAAACAAAACTCGTGTGGGGGTGACCCAGGGATTGTGGACTGCTACTTTTTCGATCGAGGTCTGCTCTGATACCACTTGTAAGACTGTTAGGTATATTGGAAAATGTGTACCTGATTTGGAAAAGCCTCACTTAGCTCAATGATATACATCAAGGTGTATTTGATTTTATTTTGAGTCTATGTGTGCAGGTTAAGTATTGGCTAAAATGCAGGAAAAAGTTTCTAAGTCCATGTGTCGACACCAGAGGAAGCTGTGTCGACACTTCAGCAAGTTTGTGTCGACACTTGGAAAAGGCTGTGTCGACCCACAGAAGCATAGTCGACATCAACTGTGTCGACACTGGGAGGCAGTGTCGACACACAGAAGCAGAGTCGACATCAACTGTGTCGACACCTGGAGGCAGTTTCGACACACAGAATTCTTAGTCTACAACAACTGTGTTGACACACAGGACTTGTGTCAACACACAGCAGAGTTTCAACATAGTTGATTGCTGTAGAGTGAAGAAGTGATTGTGTCGACACATTCTAAAGATGCAGTGTCAAGAAGCTGTTTCGACATCAAGGAAGCTATGTCGACATCACCAAAGTCTGTGTCGACACTTAAGTCACTTCTGTCGACACATATTGACAGATTGTTTCGACACTTTAAGACAGTCAGTCTCGACGCTTTGCTGACAGAGACAAAGGCTCAAGAACTGTTTGTGGACTTGACAGCTGTGAGTTACAACAGGTTTACTGAAGCTGTGAGACTTGTCAGAAGTTAGTTAAAAACCGGATCAGCCGGTTACCATGGATGAAGTCTATATATAGATGGATTCATAAAAAGAAAAAGGTGGATCATACACACAACTAACACAACTATTGTGAGATTGATCTCTGATCAAGAAAGTGCAAGTCACAGAAGAAGATCTTCGTGAGAAGATCTAAGAAGACATTCTGTAGTGTTCATCCACTCAGATTTTGTCTAAGGAGAATTCATTCCAGAATTCAGAAGAAACTTCAGAAGATTTGCGGAGAGAGAGCTCCAGCTATTTTGAGGTCAAGAAGGAGACAATCACAAGTCTCTTAAGAAGTAGATCCAGAACTAATCTACTAAGAAGATCCAGATCCATATCTGGAATCCAAGAAGGAAGCTGGCAGTTAGTCAACTTCAAAGGAGATCAACCCAACTAAGTTCAGATTTAAGAAGCTTTGAAGAAAGCTAAGCACAGGTTGGTTTTAGTCATCAATTTCATCAAGAAGCTGATCAAGAATTCTCTTATCCTTTCTCTCTCAACAAGGGTAAGAGACCATCAAAGTACTTATCAAATTCTGTAGGATCTTTTCAAAGATCTGAGTTGTAAGTCTATGTTATAAAGGCTGAGTGTAGGAGATTTTGATCTCTGAGTTGTAGGCCTTGTGGCAAGGCTGAGGTAAGGCTTATTGAGCCTGAGTGTAGGAGATTTGGTTCTCTGAGTTGTAGGCCTTGTGGCAAGGCTGAGATAGGGTTGTGATCCTGAGTTGTAGGAACCTTATAGGGTTCTGAGTTGTAGGAACCTTTCAGGGTTCTGAGCTGTAAGATCTGTTGATCTGAGAAGAAGGAAGAAGTTAGGCCGAATCTAGTACACTGCTAGATAGGTGAAGGGGGAAAGTGGATGTACCCAGACCTTGGGAAACTACTATAAATCTCTGTGCAATCTGTGATGCTTGTGTTATTTTAGATTCTGTGATTGCATGTGCTGTGTTAGCTGTAGAGATATCTGATTTATATTAAAGAACTGAAGTTAAATTCTGTCTTAAGTTAAAACAAGGATAAGAACCTATTCACCCCCCCCCTCTAGGTGTTTTGGTTGTCTTGAAGTTAAAACTATCAAGTGGTATCAGAGGGAGGTTACTCAAAGAAAGACTTAACGGTCTGAGTTAGATCCCTAAGGCAGAATTAAGAATCAAGAAAATGGGTTCTGGAGAAAATCACAAGGAACTAGGTTTTATGAAATTACCCATCTGCAAGAAGGAGATATTTGGAATATGGAAAGAAAGGGTTAGGTTGTTTATGGAGGCTTCCGACCCAAGGATCTATATTACAGTAAAAGAAGGTCCTTATGTTCCAATGAAGGTATCTGTTCTAGATGCAAACCAGAGAACTCCCAAGGATTTTTCTGAGATGACTAAGGATGAGATTATACTGGTAACTATGGATAAAAAAGCTCAGAATATCATAGTAAGTGTCATAGATGATTCAACCTTTCAGAATTTGATTCACTGCAAGACCTCCAAGGAAATGTGAGACACTTTCATAGTCTACATGGAGGGTTCTGAAGAAGTTAGACAAGATAGAAAGTCTATGCTAAATCAGGAATATGAAAGCTTCAGACAAGGGAAGTCAGATAGCATATATGAGTGCTATAAGAAGTTCTACATAATTGTAAATGAACTGATGTCTTATGGAAGAGTCTTCAGTACATATGAACTGAATGATAAATTTCTAAGATCCTTGACAAAGGATTGGGACACCAAAATTTGTGCCATTAGGGAAGTGGCCAAACTTGCAGATATTTCTCCTCCAACTTTATTTGGAAAGTTGCTGTCTTATGAAATGCAACTAATGACTAGAAAAGAGGAAGAAAGAAATGCTAAAGGGGAGCATAGAGAAAAGTCTGTGGCCTTCAAGGTTGAAGCCACTAGAAAGAATAGGAGATGTCTCCATCACCTCCTAGGGAAGTTGCTGAAATTACCTCAGATAATTCAGACAACCAAAATTCAGATAGCAGTAATTCAGATGCAGATTGTGCTGCCTTTACAAGGTAGTTTCAGAGATTCTTGAAGAAGAAGCAGTGGAAATCTATGCCCTCAACATCACAGCCAGTTGATGACTATTATCAAAAGAGAAAGTCATCAAGGAAGGATTGGAGCAGGTCTAAGCCTAGCAAATCTACAACATCAAAGATTGTTTGCTACTGCTGTAATAAACCTGGACATGTTGTAGCTGAATGTCCTGACAAAAGAAAGGAGTCTGCTGATAAAATAAAGACTCAACAAAAGAGCAAGAAAGAGAAATCCTTTGTTGCTAAGAAGAAGAAAAGCTTGACAGACCAATCAACTTCAGAGTCTGAATCTGAAGCTGAGGCATATATTGGTATTTATGCAGCTGATGAAGAAGATGAGTTTATGCAACTGCTGGACTCCATCTATGAACAAGAAGACCATCAGTGTATTGGACTGATGGCTGTATCAGAAGAAGACAAATGCCAGGATCAGCCTGGTCCTAGCAAGGTACAATGTTTGTCTAGTAATTCAGTTTGTAGTACTGACACAGAGTCAGCTACATCTGCATCAAGTGATGTGGAAGGGTCTAAATCTGAAGGAGATATTCATCAACTGATAGATGAATATGAGGACTTATTGCAAGCACTAAATAAAAGCAAGAACATGGCCAAAACTCAGGCTAAGGATATTGAAGATCTTAAGATGACTGCATCTGACTTAGAGAAAGAGTTAAATCAAAAATTGAATGAGATTGCCAAACTGAAAACTATAACTGTTATTCAGATGGGCACAATCACATACAAAAATGATCTAATTAAAAGTCTAGAAGTCAAACTTCAAAAGGAGAAAGATTTGGTGGCTAGTTATTCCAAGCCAAAATCAGTTTTACCTTTAATAGATGAGTTTGTGGCTCAAAAGTGTAAGGCTGGAATAGGCTTTAAGGGTAACACCAGGGCTGTCCAATTCAAGAGAAAAGGAAAAGCCTCAGTCCAGCCACTGAATTTTAAAGTCCCTGTAGTTTTTAGAAAGGTGCATGAGCCTTCTAACAAGTATGACTTTGAGAATACTCAAGGTCATAGTAAGACTAAAGTTCTGAATGACAAGGGTGGTTATGTCAATAAGGCAGCCCATGTTCATAAATCCCATGTTTTTAAGAAAAAAGTGGGTGTAGCTGCAGTAGTACCAGCACAATACAAAAGAGTTGACGTATCTAAAAATAGATACAACAAGTATGAATGTTGGTGCTGTGGCAAGACAGGTCATTATGCCATAGATTGCTGGCACAACACTAGTGTCAGGAAGAACAACAGTCTACCTGTTAGAAGAGCTGCAGGTAGATTTGGTAAGCATGAAGCTAACCTGAACCAAGGACCCAAGACTTACTTGGGTTCTAAGGTAAAGTAATTCTTTGTTGCAGGTGAGTCCAAGTCACCATACCCCTATATGGTACTTGGACAGTGGATGTTCCAGGCACATGACTGGAACAAAGGGATTGTTGAAGGAGTACTTGTCTATCTTAAATGGGCCTAAAGTAATCTTTGGTGGCTCTGAAAAAGGCATCATAAATGGATTTGTTCATGCAGTCCAATAGGGGGAGTACAGGATTCTCTAGAAGCTGAAGAAAACCAAGAGGTGGAACACATTGAAGAAACAGGAGGTATTCAGCCTGAAGAGAGACTACCTCCAACAGTTAGACACTTAAAGGATCATCCAGCAAATCAGATAATTGGTGATCTAAGACATGGAGTGCAAACTAGAAGCAGGAACTTGAACACAGTGCTTTGCTCAAGCTTCCTATCTCAATTGGAGCCAAAGAAATTTGAAGAAGCAATTCTAGACCCACATTGGATTGATGCCATGCAAGAGGAGCTGAATCAGTTCAGAAGATGTAAGGTCTGGGAGTTAGTTACTAAACCAAAAGACCACAACATCATTGGAACAAAGTGGATCTTTAGGAACAAAATGGATGAGAATGGAATCATTGTAAAGAACAAAGCAAGAATTGTTGCAAAAGGATACAGGCAGGAAGAGGCATACCAAGGATTCAAAGTATTTCAAATGGATGTAAAATCAGCATTCCTGAATGGAAATCTAAAAGAAGAAGTCTATGTAGAGCAGCCTACAGGTTTTATAGATTCTCTTAAATCAGATTATGTTTATAGACTTAGGAATACTTTGTATGGGTTAAAGCAAGCCCCAAGGGCTTGGTATGAAATCCTGTCTACTTTCCTTATTGAGAACAAATTCTTAAGAGGGAAAATAGACAAAACTTTATTCCTAAGGGAGTCCAAAGGAAAGATAATCTTAGTCCATATTTATGTAGATGACATAATATTTGGGTCTAAAGAAAACAACCTTTGCAAGAAGTTTGCTAAACTTATGCAAGGGAAGTTTGAAATGAGCAGTATGGGGGAACTTAAGTACTTCTTGGGACTCCAAGTAAGATAGACTGATGATGGCTTGTCCATATCCCAGTCTAAGTTCACCAAGGAGTTAATTAAGAAGTATGGTATGGAATCATCCTCCACTATGAGAACTCCTATGGGAACAAGTATGTCTTTATGCAAAGATGATGCAGGTAAGCCTGTAGATGAGTCTTTGTATAGAGGAATAATTGGCTCTCTACTATATCTCACTGCTAGTAGACCAGACATTATATATGCAACATGTGTCTGTGCTAGGTACCAAGCATGCCCTAAAGAATCTCATTACACTGCAGTAAAGAGAATTTTGAGATATCTAAAGGGCACACCTAATCTAGGCCTTTAGTACCCTAGGAATGGAGATTTTCTACTAACAGACTATTCAGATGCAGACTTTGTAGGTTGCAAAGAAGATAGAAAAAGTACTACAGGTACATGTAAATTTTTAGGAGGAATATTGATATCTTGGAGCAGTAAGAAGCAGACTAGTGTGGCAATTTCCACAGCTGAGTCTGAATATGTGGCAGCAGGAAGTTGCTGTGCACAGCTGTTGTAGATTCAACACCAACTAGAAGACTATGGTATTCAGGTAAGTAGAACACCTTTATTTTGTGATTCTACTAGTGTTATTTCTATTGCTAATAATCCTGTTTCACATAGTAGGACCAAGCATATAGAAATAAGATATCATTTTCTTAGAGAACATATAGAGAAAGAGGACATCTCACTAGAATTTGTTAAGACAGATTATCAAATTGCAGATGTATTTACTAAGCCTCTAGATGAAACTAAATTCAATTGATTTAAAATTGAATTAGGAATGTTGACCATATGTTAGATTAACATTTTTGGCTAAGTAAAATTGTGTCGACTCATTCAGTAATAATGTGTCGACACAGAGGAGTTGTGTCGACAATTAAGGGAAATTGTGTCGACACAGTATTGTAGTGTCGACACCTAAGGGACAAAGTGTCGACACATCATGAAAAGTAGTGTCGACACAACCAGAGTAATGGTGTCGACACCTCCAGAAATTGTGTTGACACTTGCAATAAGAGTCGACACAAAATTTCTGATGGTCTACTAAGTATGTCTTGTGTCGACATATCATCAATTGGTGTCGACACATAGTAGTCATCGTCGTGGTCGAGACAATAGAAGTATGTGTCGACACTTTCCAACAGTGTCGACACATTTAGACAGTTTTTGCCCACCTTTTGACCTTCCTTGTTTAAAAAGGTATAAATAGGTCGAGAAAGTATTGTGTCGACACGCTCTCCTGATTTTCGAAGACTAAACCCTTGTGTCGACAAACTCTCTTCTCTCAATTCAAGATTTCTCTCCTTTCCAATGGCGTCAAAGATTGAAGATAACATTAACGAAGGCTATGAGCTGGTGCGCAATGCTTTTAATGATGCGGCGATAGAGATAAAAGGGGTCATTACCCTAGTTACTGATTCTGGGTTAGAGTTTCTTATTTCTAAACCTACAAAGATCTGGAAGAAAGAAGTATTTGAATTCTATGCAGCTGCAACAGTGGATTCCACTGGACTAAAGATTAAATCGACAATTCATGATAATAAAGTCAAACTTACTCTGAAGAGTTTAAGAAAGATTTTTCACCTACCAAGAATTCAGGATGAAGAAGAGGTCTCAGCCTTAAAGACAAGAGAGGCTCTTCAATGGTATGGATTAGATCCAACCATGAAGATTGGAGCAGCAATAAACAAAAAAGGGATGAATCAACAAGGAAAGTTTTTATCTGAAGTGGTAGGAAAAGTGATTTTGTGTAAACCAGGAGGCCATGATAGGATCTCTGCCATTATGTTCAATCTGATGACAAGGATCATCTATAAGATTACCACAGATTGGTCTGCAGTTTTGTTTGAAAAGATAAAAGAAGGTATCAAAAAGCCCAATTTGGCTAGATTAATGAGTTTATACCTAGCTGGAGAAATTACAGAGGTAATGCATCAGCTTCCAGGATCTAAAATAAATCATATGATAAAGATGGACATCAGGATCATATCTAGATGGGATAGGGTTCTCTCCACGGACACACCTGATTTGGATACCCAAGAGACTGCAGCAAATTCACCAGTACATGACATTACAGAGATAGCACTAGTGTAGAAGGACACAGTTAGTGCACAAGTGCAGGGGGAGCTAGAAAGTGTACAAGTACATGACATTGCTGAGAATGCACAAGTGCAGGGGGAGTTAGTTTCTGCACAAGTTCAAGGGGAAGAGAGAATTCACTTGGCAAGTGAAATAGATTCACATTCTATTCTTTTGTCCCCTCATGTCAACAGTCCAGCACTAGATATGATCATGGAGGATACATCTATAGTTGTTGATGCTCCTGAGACAGCTGTATCACCAGTTCATAATCAACAAAAGTTCACTCTAGAAGAGTTGTTTCCTGACATAGAAGGAGCAGTAGTTGAGGGGGAGCAAGTTAACCTTGAGAAGGTGGAGCTTAGGAGTGAAAAGGAAATGCCTCCTAGTCCCAAAGAAAGAGTAAATATTGACAGTTCCTCTGATTCTGGGGATGAGGAGATAGCAAGTCTAAAGAAAAGAAAACTGATGGTTTTAAGAGGAGAAGCCAGAACTATAAGAAGGCTTTGCAAGCAACTACTTCACAGCAAACACCTGAGATTGATTACATCAAATACTTGGTTGATTTACAAGTGAAATTTGATGAGCAGAGATTAGCTCTTGAAAAATATGTGGATGAAAGTCATAAGGCTCTTCAATTTGATATAGCCCAAGATATAAAATCAATAAGATTTGAGGTGAATCAGAATAAGAAAGAGATGACAGATTGCTTCCACAAGGGGGGCAATGTTGTGGTATTTCTAGCAAAGCAACAAGCTTAAATCAAGAAACAAGTGGATGATATTGCTGTCAAACAAGGCTATGTCCTTGAAAATCAAATAAGAATGAATGACAATCTGACTGAATCTCACAATGAGATAGTCACTGAAGTTAGGAAAACAGTTATTGCAATGACTGAGGCAAGAAATAAGAAAAAAGAAGAATTTGATAAGAAGCTACAGGAAGCATTGGATTCTTTTAAGAAAGCTATTACTACTTCACAGCAAACAATTTCTGATCAGCTTCAAAAGTTAAAGCCATTCTTTAAAGAAGGTATCAATTACTTGGATGGGCAAATCAGATTTCAAAAAGATGATTTGAGAGAACATGTGGCCAGAGAAGTCATAAAGGGGGAGAGGGTGTTAGTATATGCAGGCTCTGATCATGCCAAATGGGTAACAAACAGCATTAGAGCCACTCTGGGATATCCACCCTTATGTGATGATGATAATATGGTTGAGTCAGGTGTGCAACCAGCTCAACTTGAAGGTGATCAACCTGAGGTTGCCCAAGTTATTTACCCTCCTGCAGATCTTGAGATGATACATCAACAAGTTCAGTCTATGTACAGCCCTCCTCAACAAGTTACTAATGTTATTATTGAAAGGGTAGATATGCCAGAAGCTGGTCTGGAAGCTCAGCAAGATGCTCAAATATCAAAGAAAAGATTTAGAGAGCAGGCAGAGTTAAAACCTGATTTTGAGCAATGAAGCCCCACATCTAGAAATATCATATTAACTGCCTGGAAAGCTGTCAAAGACCAAGTTCATGAAAGGGGTAAATGGTATAATGAGCAGGAGTGGCAGAAGTATGAGGCTAGGCAAGAAGCCATAGTGCAATACAGAAGGAAGGCCAAGATTGGGAAGCTACCTTCTGATGCACAGGAGCCTAGCAAGTATTTCCCTAAGCCTTTTCATTACTTTGAAAGGCAATGGATTAAGGCTGAAGCACAAAAGAAGGCTAAGTTGAAAGGCAAGAAGCTCATTGAAGATACAGAACCTTCTGTGCAGACTCAAATTAAATCAGTAAAAGGAATAGTCATCAAGAAGCCAGCCCAGCCTTAGTTTAGTTTTACTAGATGTTTCTAGAACTATGTAATTCTTAGTTTTAAAGAAATCTATGTAATCAGTGTTAAGAAACTTTTTGAGATAATAAACAAAACCATGTTCCATGTTCATTTAGTTTGCATCCTTATTCTGTGATGTGATTTTGATATTTGTTGTGTTTATAAGTTACCCTGTTAAAAATGCTTATATACATCATCATGTTTATTTATCATAAGTGGTATATATCATTGACAAAAGGATTATGACTTCTCCAAATAGGAGGAGATTGTTGGGTACATTGGAAAATGTGTACCTGATTTAGAGAAGCCTCACTTAGCTCAATCATATACATCAAGGTGTATTTGATGTTATTTTGAGTCTATGTGTGCAGGTTAAGTATTGGCTAAAATGCAGGAAAAAGTTTCTAAGTCCATGTGTCGACACCAGAGGAAACTGTGTCGACACTTCAGCAAGTTTGTGTCGACACTTGGAAAAGGCTGTGTCGACACACAGAAGCTTTGTCGACATCAACTGTGTCGACACCGGGAGGCAGTATCGACACACAGAAGCAGAGTCGACATCAACTGTGTCGACACCTGGAGGCAGTGTCGACACACAGAATTCTTAGTCTACAACAACTGTGTCGACACATAGGACTTGTGTCGACACACAATAGAGTTTCAACATAGTTGATTGTTGTAGAGTGAAGAAGTTATTGTGTCGACACAAATAATCAGTGTCGATACATTCTCAAGATGTAGTGTCAAGAAGCTGTGTCGACATCAAGGCAGCTATGTCGACATCACCAAAGTCTGTTTCGACACTTAAGTCACTTCTGTCGTCATATATTGATAGGTTGTCTCGACACTTTAAGATAGTCAGTCTCGACGCTTTGCTGACAGAGACAAAGGCTCAAGAACTGTTTGTGGACTTGACAGCTGTGAGTTACAACAGGTTTACTGAAGCTGTGAGACTTGTCAGAAGTTAGTTAGAAACCGGATCAGCCGGTTACCATGGATGAAGTCTATATATAGATGGATTCATAAAAAGAAAAAGGTGGATCATACACACAACTAACATAACTATTGTGAGATTGATCTCTGATCAAGAAAGTGCAAGTCACAGAAGAAGATCTTCGTGAGAAGATCTAAGAAGACATTCTGTAGTGTTCATCCACTCAGATTTTGTCTAAGGAGAATTCATTCCAGAATTCAGAAGAAACTTCAGAAGATTTGGGGAGAGAGAGCTCCAGCTATTTTGAGGTCAAGAAGGAGACAATCACAAGTCTCTTAAGAAGTAGATCCAGAACTAATCTACTAAGAAGATCCAGATCCATATCTGGAATCCAAGAAGGAAGCTGGCAGTTAGTCAACTTCAAAGGAGATCAACCCAACTAAGTTCAGATTTAAGAAGCTTTGAAGAAAGCTAAGCACAGGTTGGTTTTAGTCATCAATTTCATCAAGAAGCTGATCAAGAATTCTCTTATCCTTTCTCTCTCAACAAGGGTAAGAGACCATCAAAGTACTTATCAAATTCTGTAGGATCTTTTCAAAGATCTGAGTTGTAAGTCTATGTTATAAAGGCTGAGTGTAGGAGATTTTGATCTCTGAGTTGTAGGCCTTGTGGCAAGGCTGAGGTAAGGCTGATTAAGCCTGAGTGTAGGAGAATTGGTTCTCCGAGTTGTAGGCCTTGTGGCAAGGCTGAGGTAGGGCTGTGAGCCTGAGTTATAGGAACCTTATAGGGTTCTGAGTTATAGGAACCTTTCAGGGTTCTAAGCTATAAGATCTGTGGATCTGAGAAGAAGGAAGAAGTTAGGCCGAATCTAGCACACTGCTAGATAGGTGAAGGGGGAAAGTGGATGTACCCAGACCTTGGGGAACCACTATAAATCTATGTGCAATCTGTGATGCTTGTGTTATTTTAGATTCTGTGATTGCATGTGCTGTGTTAGCTGTAGAGATATCTGATTTATATTAAAGAACTGAAGTTAAATTCTTTCTTAAGTTAAAACAAGGATAAGAACCTATTCACCCCCCCCCCTCTATGTGTTTAGGTTGTCTTGAAGTTAAAACTATCAAAGACCCCCTTTTTTTTCTTTTCAAACACCGGGGTCTTAGGCCCAGAACCGCTGCTTTGCGGTGACACCTTTACACCCCGAAAGGTCGCCACTACAAAATATCGATCCTGCCGGCCGATTCGATCACAAGATAGTAGCCAAATAAAGAAAAAAGTCCACAGGAATCACATATCATAGTAAATATCTCCACGAAGGCAGAGTCCACTAAAATAATAAAATATAAAGTACTGAAACAGGGCTCATGCCAAGTACATCAAGTCCTCACTACAAGAGTCTCTCAAGCGGAAGCAAAACTAATAAACTACTAGCGGTTGGGACTCACAGTCCCAGCTGTATGAACTCGGGTACTAGACTGCCCCATCTCCAAGCATGCCGACCTCCGGGGCTGCTCCTCCATGTTGGGCTCCACGGTCCCCTAAAATGATGTGATTCGAAAACCGTTAGTCTAAAATACTAATTCCTATCATCCCCCGCCCCTTCCTCCATGGCTCCTAGGCACCGAGCGGGGAGGAAGAAAGGAGAGAACATGATAGTGGAGAATAGCAAAAGCAGGTGACGGCGGAACTAGACTAGCAGTTTGATAAGCATGTATATAGCAATAAACAAAGTAAGGAAAACTACTCAAGAAACAAGTAACCTTAGCTTATATGGAAGCACATAAGCCAAGGGATCTTTGGCAAGACTCCTATCGTATAAAAAGTCTCATACCAATTTATACGATAGGGTATCAATTTTTCTAGCAATCATACATATATATTTACTGAATAAAAACCTTAACTTATAAGCACGCTCGCGCGAACTTATAAACCAAGGGGTCGTTTTGCAGGGCCTATTGTATAAAGCATCTCATACCACCTTATACAATATGTGTCAGGGTTATATGCAATGGTTATGTTATGACATGTAATTATGTCATGATGTGAACAAGCAAGTGCAACTCACCCGCTCGACTCTGTATAGAAAGACCTTTAGTTCCCCCTTTTTGGAGCCGAACCTCCCAGGATACCTCCGTAGTGAAAAACGGAAGCGGTGGGTTGGGCCTCACCCACCTCTAAACCAGTAATTGCACTACCGGCCAGACCTATCGTACTCCTCAATGCTGGTGCACAAAGCGGACTCCTGCGTACTCTTGCCGACTGGCGCACAAGACTTTATTTGGTCAAGTGTTAAACCACACTTGTCGAGTCAACGTATCGGCGTCGGTGCATCGACCCTCCAATACTGAAGACCCACCACCTTATACTTTTATGCACATGCAATAGTTATGAATCCAACCACCGAGCCCAAACTCCTCGGACTATCCTGTTTGTCTCAATCGCCAACCGAGCCTAAGCTCCCCGGACTATACCGTCTGTCACATCCAACAACCGAGCCAAAGCTCATTGGGCCAACCTGCCCATCACCAAAATCCCCCCGGGCCTACAGCCCGTGTGAACCATCCTAACATCCCGAGACATCGAGGTGAGTGAAAGTGAACCCCTAATTATGTTAGTTACTCTTGCAATTCAGTTTTACCTACAGTTTAGATTAGCCCAGGACTGCCCCCGGCATACCCCGTGAAGGGCTCTCAAAGGGCACTAGGAACTACGATAGGCTGAAGCACAAAGCTCCATTTCGCAAGTCACTTATTGTTATTGGTTAATACCTGATACTCGATCCATTTTAATATTATTCTGAATCTATCCTAGAGTGATTTGACTCTTCCTCTTCACGGGAAAGACGAACTTTCGTCAATCCCAGACACCACTTAACACTAACAAATCCAACACTCTACCTCTCATATCCTCTAAAGGTGAACTCCAATGCGTTTATCAAATCATCAATCAACTAACTCCATCCCATAAGCTGGAATTTTATACTAGCAGGCTTTTAGTAATTTTGCTAAAGACAGACCATCATACGCTACATGATGTGCATGATAGGAGGTACTCTAAATTATCATCCAATATCCCTATAATAATTATTGGGGGTCTACCATGCCATGATTAGCTTAAATCCAGAATTTCATAATTTTCTTAACCTAATTAGTAATTTAACTAATTTTTCCTAAGTAATCAAAGAGCCAGTTTTGAACATGAAGTACCATATTCAGTCATACAAAATGCTTCACAAAAATCATGATAGATACTAGGCATCATTATTACTGTAAATCCAAGGTCTATCAATTTCTTTTCAATAAATAAGAACTCTAAAGTTTATTTTAAAACATGTCCTATTTTGATGTGCTAATGAAGTAAGTACAGAAAATCTTCAACCAAAAATTGTGAATTAATTTCTTTATGTAAGAACTGAGATAGTCATACTACTGATCAAGTTTCACAATTTTCCAACTTATAATGAGCTCTAAATAATTTATTGATTAAGTTTTCAAATTCATGGATTTGTAAAGCAAGTTTTTCAAACAAGCATCTAAAAATTATGAATTAATTTCTTCAGAAAGATATTAACCTAATATCACTATAAAACAAGTTTAATAATTTTCCAACATGTAATGAACTCTGAATAATTTATTGATTATAATTGCACTTTTTCAAGCTTGTGAAGGAAGTACTGAAATTTTACAACTAAAATTTATATAAAATTCAAGTATAAGTAACTTGACCTAAAATATCTTCTGCCCAAATTTCATAGATTCTTATTGAATAGTGCGATTAGAATAAATAGAAAACAATTAAGGGAAATTTCATGTACAACAAAGGAGGTGCTAATAGTTTTGCTCCTAAATTACCAATAAATTCATCAAAGGTTCTAACTATCTCTGAGTCAATGCTACCCAAGTTTCATGACTTTTCATTAGGTTTTAGTGGCTTATCCAACCCATACAAGGGTTGTGCCCTAGACTAGGGTTAGGGTTTTGAGGGGTTTAACATCTTTTAAATCCATTAAGATTTCTACCAGAGGACTCTAACTACCCGAGAGTCCTCTCCACAAAATTTCAAATCAATTCAAGGTCATTTGACCACATGCCCCACTCAAGACACCCAAAATCATCCTTTGGGTTTGGTCTTGGATCCTAGGGCATATCTAGCCCAATCTACCCCATCTTCCATGGGAGGGTGTTAAAAGTTATGCCAAGTTAGTGGTCAAAATCTCAGGCTCTGTCGAGGTGAGTTGACCATCCAAATCACAAAGTGCACTTTTGACCTAAATACCCTTATTATGGCAAGACTAAGGTTTGCAAAACTTCAAACCAAATCATCTCCAAATGAGATGAAACGTTATACAGAGCCTCCTGGTGAACCCAAGGACAACTCACCTAAATTTGGGAGGGTTTGGAGGTCTTTAGACAACCTAATTTATTTACCCTAAGATTATTAAATAATTACAAAAACTATAGAAAAAGTGTCTCCAAATAATCCCATTTTTAGATAGGACCTAGATATAGGTTAGGGGGATTCCCTGTCCAAATTTCAGGTTAATTAGACAAGGGATGAAGTGGGGGCACTCATTTTAATTCCTGTCGAGCACTAGGTATAGACCCCACCAAAATGGGTGCCCTGGTCAAACCAGTTGACCAAATTGTCCCAAAATAATTTTAAAATAAAGTAGACCCATAGGGCTACAAATTATATGTTGATTATTTCCTCATATAGAGCCTCTAAGTGTTTCTGATATTTATTTCAAGGTGACTGATATTAAGAGACAGAAAACTCAAATCAGGAATTAGTATAATTTCACCAGCACACATCTTAAAGCACGATCGTGGGACTCCTGACTTTCTTCTTCCTCTATCCAAAGGCCAGGATTCACCCGACCTGGAGCCTATCTTGAGCTTGTTTCCCTGCAACCCATCCACCTCCCTGGCCGGCCACCACCACCACCACCTCCGTTGAGGTGGGGGCTATCGCCGGGCGGCAGCACGGCTGCCGGAGGGGCGGTTTCTGGCTAACCCGAACACCATTTTCACGGAAAATCCATGGAAAAGCTTCACCTAATCGGGCTCAACTGAGCCCGTTCCTTAGCCCCAACAAATCCTACGATCTACCCATAAGGAAAGAGGAAGGGGAGGACCTTGCTTGTGGCCTAGAGACGTGTCGATCGCCGGGAAGCCATTGGTGGTGGTGGCGGCGCTCGGTTTCTGTAATGGCTCGGCTTGCTTCCTCGGCTCCCCGGCTCCTTCAGGTTTGTGTGTGGAAAAGCTCTTCTAAGTCCAGTAAGTCTTTTAAAAAGATAAAAATGGGGGAGGGGAGGGGTTAGCTGGCGATGGCCATTAATGCTCCTTGAAGAGCTTTGCTGTAACAGCAAATCTCCTCCCCTGGTTATGGTTATGGCCGGGAAAGACCTTGGCCTTCTCCTAACTGAGCGGGGGAGGTGTTTTCAGCATTAAAAGCGGGCCCTTGGCCTTCCATGCCATGCATGACATTTACGCACCCTCTTTCTCTCTCTCCATTAACGCGGAATTCGAGTTTAAAGCTTCTTCCACGTGGCATTCTATCATTTGACCGTTTGTTATTGTTTAAAATGAGTCTTAATAAAATAAACGACCAATTAACTCATCCTGACGCAATTCCCGAAGAGATCTGGTTCAGCCGAACCAGCAAATAGGCCGAAATTCGCCAGGAATTTTCTAAGTACAATGGCATTGAGTGAGCTAGCTAGCTTACTCGACGCCATTCAGTCTATGGCGTTGAGTGAGCTCAGCTCACTCAACGCCATTCAGTCTATGGCGTTGAGTGAGCTCAACTCACTCAACGCAATAATCCCAGAAAATATTCCAAGTAGGATGGCGTTGAGTGCACTCAACGCACTCAACGCCATTTAGCCCCAGAAAGATGGCGTTGAGTGTAGTCAATGCACTCAACGCCATTTAGCCTATGGAGTTGAGTGCACTCGACGCACTCAACGCCATTCAGCCCAAGTAATATGGTGTTGAGTGAAGTCAGCGCACTCAACGCCATTCAGCCTATGGTGTTGAGTGCACTCGACGCACTCAACGCCATTCAGCCCAAGTAAGATGGTGTTGAGTGCAGTCAGCGCACTCAACGTCATTCAGCTTATGGCGTTGAGTGCACTCAACGCACTCAATGCCATTCAGCTCAAGCAAGATGGCGTTGAGTGCATTCAACGCACTCAATGAAATTCAGCCTATGGCGTTGAGTGCACTCGATGCACTCAATGTCATTCAGCCCAAGTAAGATGGCGTTGAGTCCACTCAACACACTCAACGCCATTCAGACTATGGCGTTGAGTGCATTCCACGCACTCAACGCCCGAGCCCAAAAACCTGTCTAAGTAGATACCTGATCTACTCGTCGAGTCTTGTCGACTCACTCGACGCTTCTCATACTTGAGTCATCTTGGCCTCTTTTTGGTTGACCCCAATGGGTCCGTAGCGACACATTGGCCTCCCTTAGGGATTAGAGGTGCTGAAAGTCTCTAGTGTCGACTAAATCAACCTATGGGGGGGAATAGGTATCGTGCAGTCTTTTGCGGAATTAATTTTACCTGCACAAATTAACAAATACAGCACAGAAAACACACAAAGAGTTATAGTGGTTCCCCGATTTGGGTACGTCCACTTTCCCCCTTCGACCTATCTCCCACCAAGGGACGACTCGGTCACTTCTCCAAACGGATTGAAATCCAATCCTCACACTACGGAAGAAACCCTTCCAACAAAGGAGTCACAACTCCACCACCACGGGTTGCACCCAACCCTTACAATAAGGAATAAAAATTCCTTTACAACAAATCAAAATTGAATGTAAGAGAAAATACAAACAAAGCTTTTGGAGATTCGGATGTCCTTCTTCGTTTGTTGAAGCTTTCTTGAAAGTTACGAAGAGTCCACAACCGGATTTCTCCCTTGGTGAGGATCTTGTCAAGATCGGCGGCGGCAAGTGATTGCGGCGGCAATACTTTGTAGATCCTAACTTCTTGATGAAGCAAGCAAGGTCTACCAACGATCTCAGTCGGATCAATCGTCTCCACCGATTCGGAATGGAGAACTAGTCTCATTCAACGAATCGAGAGACAAGTGATCTCAAGAGATATGCGTGAGATGCTCGGCTTGCCTCGGTACTATCGTCGGAAGATCAAAGAAGCACTGAGATCAACGGAGGCGATGAAATTGTGAGCGGCTACATGCGATCGGTGGTTTCCGCGATCGGCTAGGGCACGACGTCGGCTGCTTTCAATTTCCGAGAATGACTTACTGTAGAGGTTCAAAATACGGGTATATATATACTAGAGGCCAACCCTAAAGACCGTTATGGGACCCACAAGGAGAAACCCTAGCCCTAACCGAAACAGCGCACATCACCTTGGTTCGGTCCAGCGAATGAGAAAAATTGCCTAAGGCAAAATCGGCGGGAATCATTGGTGATTCCCGTCGAAGTCGGCGGGAATCATTCACGATTCCCGTCGATTCTGCCTTAGCAGAATCCCTGTTTGGAAAACTGTCAGCCAAAAGAAGTCGGCAAGAGAGGCTAGCTGATACTCGACGAATCGGCGGGAATCACTAACGATTCCCGTCGAAGTCGGCGGGAATGACTTGGTGATTCCCGTCGATTTTGACTTGGAAGATTTTTTTTCTCTTCCTTCTTTTGAAGACTTGGTCTTTGACCCATCTTTGCTCCTTCTTCTGCTCTTAATCTACCTTGATCCTGTACTTGAAAATAAGTACACTCCAATAGAGAGAGCACACGTGAGTCAACACACTGATCTACTCAACGAGGGATTACGTTGTGCAGACCCGTGTATATTGACCCACTGCACCCTGACATTGGTGTGTACTTAGCATGAAATAGTTGCAAGTACAACTTGATGGAAGATCGTCAAATATATTGTCAATTCAGCTTAGCTTGTTCAGGTGCTTCTTCAAATCAGGTCCATTGTAGATACAATACCCAACAATATCCCCCTATTTGAAGAAGCCTAAACCCTACAAGCAAAGGTGAATAGAACAGATGGGAATGAAAATCATAAAATGAAAATGCAGTTAAGAGTGAAATTCATTACCATTCTCCTGAGAGCATAATTAGCATTGGCAGCCACCTTAGCCTTAGCCGAGAGGGTAATCTTCCCCTTTTCGGCTTCTGCAAATCTGGGACTTCACTTGGAGCACAAAGCTCCCCCTCAGTTCTTGCATCCGTGCCCGATCTTGAATTCCTCGTTGATGCTCCCCCTTGATCCAATAGCCTGGAGTCCTTCAGTCTTCAATCTTCATAGTTCAGAATGCCGATTTCAGTTTTGAAGAGACTAAACTTGGTCTTGTCTAGGGGCTTTGTGAAGATATCTGCAATCTGCTTATCCGTGGGGACATAGCAGAGAGAGATATCTTTGTTTTCTACATGCTCCCGAATGAAGTGGTAGCGCACTTCAATATGCTTTGTTCTGCTATGTGATACTGGATTGTTCGCAATTACTATTGCGCTCGAGGAGTCGCAATACATAAGAACTTCTCTGAACTGCAAGTCATAATCTTCGAGTTGATTTCTGATTCATAGAATTTGTGCGCAACAGCTGCCAGCTGAGATGTACTCAGATTCAGCCGTAGAGGTTGCGACACAGTTCTGCTTTTTACTGTTCCACGAAATAAGCCTTCTTCCGAGGAATTGGCACGTCCCGGAAGTGCTTTTCCTATCATCCCTGCTTCCTGCAAAGTCAGCATCTGAAAAGCCTATCATCTCGACATCATTGTTTCTTGGGTACCACAAGCCAAGATTTGGTGTACCTTTAAGGTATCTAAGAATTCGCTTTGCAGCGACATAATGAGATTCCTTAGTGTTCACCTGATATCTGGCACAAACGCATGTGGAAAACATAATATCCGGTCTACTAGCAGTAAGGTAGAGCAGGGATCCAATTATGCTTCTGTATTTGGTTTCATCAAAAGGTTTCTCTTTCTCATCCTTGTCCAGAGACACAGTGGATCCCATTAGAGTCCTCATAGAGGTTGCATTCTTCATTTCGAATTTCTTGAGGAGTTCATTTGTGAACTTCGTCTGAGAAATGAAAATTCCATCCTCAGATTGTTTCACATGAAGTCCCAAGAAGTACTTCAGCTCACCCATGCTGCTCATTTCAAACTTCCCTTGCATAAGTTTAGAAAACTTCTTGCACAGGTTGTTGTCCGTTGAGCTGAATATTATGTCATCGACATAGATTTGCACCAGCAAAATCTTGCCTTTGACTTCCCTAAGAAACAATGTCTTATCTATTTTTTCTCTCGCGAACTTGTTCTCAAGAAGAAAACTAGATAGAGTCTCATACCAAGCTCGAGGAGCTTGTTTTAAGCCATATAACGCTTTATTAAGAAAGTAAACATAATTAGGGAATGTTGGATTAACAAAACCTGGGGGTTGCACGACATATACTTCCTCTTTCAAATTTCCATTTAGGAATGCAGATTTCACGTCCATCTGATAGACAGTGAATCCTTTGGGAGAGGCATATGCCAGGAACAACCTGATTCCTCGAGCCTTGCAATTGGTGCAAAGGTTTGGTCGAAGTCAATCCCCTCCTCTTGTCTGTAACCTTGAGCCACCAGTCTGGCCTTGTTCTTGATGATGACTCCGTGTTCATCCAATTTGTTTCTGAAGATCCACTTAGTACCGATCACATTCTGTTTCTTTGGTCTGGGAACAAGCGTCCAGACGTTGCATCGTTCGAATTGATGCAGTTCATCTTGCATTGCCAATATCCATGACGCATCTTTGTTCGCTTCGTCGAACTTCTTTGGCTCAACCTGTGACAGAAAACTAAGGTGTAGAATCTCGTTAATTATACCTCTGTGAGTTCTGACACCGTCACGAGGATCTCCTATGATTTGATCTCTAGGATGATCCCTCACGTGTCGGAGCTCTAAGAGTCTGGCATTTGGAGCTCTAACAGCTTCTCGGGCTCCTCCCTCTTCTGGAGGATTTTCTCCATCCTGATCGTCATCTTCTCCAGTTGGCGTTAAGGTGGAGACCTTGACGTACTTGGGAGTTCCATCTTTAGCAGTCTCATTGAGACTTAGCTGTTCAAGCCTTGCACCTGCATCTTCAAGAATGCCACTGGAAGAATTGATGTGAAGTAAGCTTCCTTCATCAAATACAACATTAATGGTCTCCTCTACCACTATGGTTTTCTTATTGAAAACCCTATATTCCCTACTGTGGCTACTATAGCCCATGAAGATGCCTTCGAAGCATTTTTCTCCGAATTTAGTACGTGGGTACTTCCCATTATTGAGTACATAGCATCTGCAACCAAAAATCCTTAGATAGGACATG
Organism: Platanthera zijinensis; assembly: GCA_039513925.1. Taxonomy (NCBI): domain Eukaryota; kingdom Viridiplantae; phylum Streptophyta; class Magnoliopsida; order Asparagales; family Orchidaceae; genus Platanthera; species Platanthera zijinensis. The sequence goes on from CM077087.1 coordinate 166,471,609, forward strand.
GTCGGTTTCCTGCCTTTCAATAACTCATAAGGCGTCTTACGATGATTCTTCTTGATTAAGTCCCGATTTTGTACGTGACAGGCTGTATTGACAGCCTCTGCCCAGAAGTACTCTGGGAGAGAAGCGTCATTCAACATTGTCGTACATGCCTCAATGAGCGTTCTATTTCTCCTCTCCGTAACTCCGTTTTGCTGAGGAGTACGCGGGGAGGAAAACACATGAAAGATACCATGTTCTTCACAGAATTTTGTCATAGCACCAGACTCAAATTCTGTTCCATGGTCACTTCTGATTTTAACCACGAAGCAGTTAAGTTCGTTCTGTATCTGCTTGATAAAATTAGTGAAGATGTCAAACGTATCTGACTTTCGTTTCAAGAAGAACACCCACGTAAACCGAGAGTGATCATCAGTAATCACTAGCGTATACGATTTGCCTCCTAAGCTATGAACTTGTACTGGATCGAACAAGTCCATATGCAGAAGATAAAAACATCTGGAAGAGTCTTTGTCTGCAATTCTCTTAAAGGTAGCCCGAGTCTGTTTTCCCTTCTGGCATGTAGGACAAGGGCTATCTTTGATGCACTTAATAGTAGGGGCATCCCTTACTAAATTCTTGGAAAACAACATATTAATAGTCTTGAAATTAATATGTGTTAATCTCTTGTGCCATTGTTCACAAAGAGATGCACTGCCTTTAGCTACTAGGCACACGAGGGTAGAAGAGTCTAAGCTAAGAAAATCTAAGCAAAAGATATTTCTGCTCCTAATGCCTGTTAATACCGTCTCCGAAGAGGCACATAATATTATCAAGCACTTTTCCTTGCAGAACTTAACGTCGTATCCTTTATCACACAACTGGCTTACACTGATCAGGTTATGGTTTAACCCTTCAATATAGGCCACGTCTGTGATAGAGAATACACCATTGGAAATCATACCATAACCCCTGGTGACTCCTCGATCAGATCCTCCAAAGATGACTTTGGGTCCATTTTCGACTGGGGAGTAATCACGCAACAAGCTTCTTGTCCCGGTCATATGTCGGGAACATCCACTGTCCAAGTACCATATTGGCGTTTTGGTGGCCTTTGGACATACCTGCAAAATAGAATTAGTTTCCCTTAGGAACCCAATCGAACTTGGTCCTAGATTCCTTGTTAGCACACTCCCCCTCGGTTGGTTAACCCTATGAGTGGTCGGCCTCGCATTGCTAACAAAAGGAGTCTCATTGTATCTTGGATTAAACCAGCAATCCATGGTAAAGTGACCAACTTTGCCACAGCACCAACAGTCAAACCTGTTGTACTGTTTCCTACGCTCCTTCTTCACCCTTGGAATGGTGGGTCCAGCCGGGGCCTTGGATCTGGAGGTGGAGGCATAATGATGACAGCAGTCACATGACTTCTTCACTTCCTATTCCTTCAGTATGAATGGCTTGGCCTTTGGTGCCTGCTTCCTATTATGGCCGCTAGAGAAGTGGCCATAATTCTCCACTTGGATTTCCTCATAAGGTGCCTTGAAGACACTCTCACCGTAGTTATGGGGGAAGGTCCAACCATCATACCGGGTCTTGGGCTTCTCAACCGAGGGTCAGAAGAAGTGGCCATAGGTTGACTCAAAGTCCTGCTCATTGCAAGGAAAGCCAGGCTTTCTGAATGAAATAGGACCGAGTGGGGCCTTTCCCTTTTCTGCAGTAGAGGCCTTCTTAGTAGCCTTATTTTTCCTCTGATTTCTATTTCTCCTGGATGATTTGCAAGACACAGCCACATGACCTAAGCCAACCCCCTTAGCCTGAGCAGAGAATTCATCAACCAGAGGAAGAATGGTCTTGGGCATAGAGAAGCTTTTGACAATCTTCCTCTCTACCGCAAGCTGTTCTTCCAGCTTGTTGATTTATTCCTGTTTTTGGTCAAGGAGCCTTAGAGAATCTGAGTGCTTAGAAGTTAGGTCCAGGTGTTCCTGTTAGAGAGAAATCAATCTAGTGATCTCTTCTCTTAGGGACACACCCTCAGCCTTAAGGAATTTGACTTCCTTTTTCTGAGCCCTCAACCTCTTTCGGCACTCATCGAAAGTATTGAGCAGAAGCTCATACTTTTCGAGGAGTTCAGCCTCACGGGCAGATGGACTGTCCTCGTGGTCATCTTTAGGAGACTTAGAGTCGGAGTCAGAGTCAGAGAGGGGGGTGCGATCTTTTACCTTCCCAGTAAATGGGGGACAGTCTCCATCTGAGTCGGAGCGACCCATTAGCCCGAAGTAGGCTTCCTCATAATCACTGGAGTCTGAAGAGTCAGATTCACTCAGTGTCTTGGGCTTTTTAGCAATGTAGCTCCTCTCCTTCTTCTTATCTTTAGAGGACTTATGCTCCTCTCCCTTCCCCTTATCTCTCTTACTTTGGTGGCAGTCAGCAACGACGTGGCCTGGCTTATTGCATCCAAAGCAAATAATGTCAGCAGAGTAATTTTTGTTCTATTTAGATTCATACCTGTCAGAAGAGTAATTCTTCTTCTGATATCTGGAGGAGGAGCCGTCTCTCTTTCTTTGATTCTCATCTTGAGGAACTTCTTGAAATCTCGAGTGATGAAGGAGAATTCTTCTTCAGATAGCTCTGACCCGGAAGAGCATGGCTCAGAGTCTTCTTCCTCATCCTTTTTCCAAGAGCGGGATGAGGCTGCACCCTTGCCTTTCCTTGAGTGATTGGCTTTCAGGGTGTTGGAACACCCTAGTTTGGATTTGGGTCAGGATCACTATGTCTTTAGGACTATTAGATAGATCCATCAATGTATAGCTAAGGGTCATAGGATGTGCTAAGTCAGAGGCTCTCTGAGAATGAAGAAATTAACCAAGAGAAATCAGTCGGAGAAGAATTCAGAATTCAACCTAGGCGTCGAGCTCAGATCGACGAGATGAGTTCAGGCATCGAGCTGAGATCGACGATCTCTGAGCTCAGGTCCACGAGACGTCGAACTCCGTTCGACGATCTCCGAGCTCAGATCGACGTTTTCTGTTCCAGGCCAGCTCCAACATCTCTGAGCTCAGATCGACGATAGTCGAACTCAGATCGACGTTTTCTGTCCCAGACCAGCTCCAACATCTCTGAGCTCAGATCGACGATAGTTGAGCTCAGATCGACGATCATCCTGTTGAGACCGACGATTTATTCCATCTCTCTGAACACAAGTTCCCAGACAGATTTTCAGGATATTCTTGGTCCAATCAAGTGAGCTGTTCATATTCCAACACAGTTTTATTACAGGACAGTTACAAGAATGTATTTATAGAGATTATAGCCGTTAGAGTAACTAAGAGGCAGCAGTAATAAATGCAAGAATTCAAATGACCATTGGCCTCCTATCAGAATATATACACAAAGTTACAGAGGAACAATATAGAGAATAATAAGAAGATAGAGAATAAGAAGAAGAGAGAGAATAATGGAGATAAGAAAGTAGTACAGGAATTAGAGTTCCAGGAAGAACTCAACATCACATGTACAGCCAGTGCTCTTCTCAGATCTACTATTCCAGGAAGCCTGAAGAGACAACTACTCTACATCAGTCTGAAGGCTTACTGGAAGATCAACATCATCAAGGCTTCATCATTCACACTCCAAGACAACTCACATTTCAGCCTTTGCTGAAATAATCATTTGCTGGAGCAGTCATTCATTGAAGACCTATCACCCTATGCAAAGCTCTCCTTCCTGAACAATTGCAAATCTCAGAGGAAGCTTTGACAACATCATCAAAATCCACTTATGCTTCTCTTTGATTGTTGAACAGAGAAGACAACATAAACTCTCTCTTCCCTCCTGTAAAAGGGTTCTTGAACTCCCTTCAAAAGTTCTGTTTGGTTTCTGAGACCTTATCAAAACTCAGTGGTGGCAAGACACCTGATCAAAAAATCTATTTTTGGTTTTTGAGAACCTTATCAAAAGCTCATTGGTGCCCAGGACACCTGATCAACTCTTCCTGCAGTGGATTCCTACCTAGGGTTGTAGAAGAGTGGACTACCCAAGTTTAGGGGAACCATTATAAAATTCTTGTGTTGTCTGGTTTGCCTTTATTTCTTTTCTTTATTATTCTTGATGTGTGTTGTCTCTAATCTCTAGGATAGATCTCACCTTTAATTGGTATCAAAGCCAGGTTGGTTATTCAACAACTAGATCTTCACTAGTTTGGTTGTTTATACAGGCTAACACCTGAACCAAAAGATCTCTCTTGATCCATCCTAGTTAGATTAATCATTTTGTTTTTCACATAGCAAGAATATGGAATATTCTAGCACCAGACCTCCTAAGTGCAACATAAACAAATTTGCACTTTGGAAGACAAGAATTAAGTCATTTATGGACAATATTGATGAAGAAATATTTTATGTCATTATGATAGGTCTCCCAACCTCAGCAACAACAACTAAAAGGGCCAGACTAGCTGATGCCAGAGCCATAAATATCCTCGCATAGTCATTATCTGATGACTTGTTCCAGGAAGTTGTTGAATGCTCAACAGCTAATGAGATATGGGATTCACTTCATCAAATGACTTCTAAACCAGTGGATGGAACAACAGAAAGAAGCCACAACATCCTATTTGAAGAAGGAGACTAGGTATCCCTAGATGTCATTTGGGATGTATCAGATGATGAATCATCATTTGAAGATGAAGAGGAGGAAGCAAGGGCCAAACAATTCTGCTTAATGGCCATCAATACTTCCTGCAGCAGTTTATAGGCTGAACAAATAGAAGGAAAATCAAAACCTGAAGAGGATCAGGTATTATCTAATTTTGTTTTCAATTCAGTTAACTTAGAACTTCAATTTTGCTGCCAAGATTCAATAAAACCTGAGGAGGAAACAAAACTTCTCAGAGGAATGTTTTCAGAATATATTCAAAGGAAGAAGAAACATTTTAATCGACGAAATGAGTTCAAATCGTCGAACTCAGTCTGCTTTTTCATAAATTTGATTTATAATTATAAGGATAAACTATTTAAAATATTCTTAAATCCTTTTTCTATTTGGAATAAATTTATTAGGAAACATCTTTTCTTAGGGCTGCTTCCATCCTTTTGATATCTTGTTCAAAATTATGTTAGGATTTCTGTATGAGAATTCTCTGTCAGATAACTTTATATTTCTTATAGATTTTTTTCTAAATTCATCTAGATTGAGTCATCTACTCTAGTTGCATTGGCCAGCAGTGATCATGGCACTGAGTTTGAATCTCTTCTGATGAAAAGTAATTCTATAGGAAGAAAAATATCAGACTTTGTTTTTCAGATTCAGAATCCTAATAAAATTTGCTGGATAAATATCATTTTTTTGCTAACATATCCTTTTCAAGGAGAGAGCAATCTCTACCATAGCCTTCTGTAGGTACCATCTACAAAAGTTAGCTGGATGACTCAATCAAAATCCTATTTTTAAAAGTCATCCCAGCCTCCTCGAGTCACAGTTACTGCATCAATATAGGGGGAGTTTTGTAAAGCCAGCAGCAGTCAGTTTTAACAGCAACAGAAGTCAGCTATGCAAAGCTTCTCTTTTTATATCTTATGCTTTGTAATATTAATTGTAATATTTTTATGTAAATAGTAATCCTAACCCAAATAGGGGGAGATTGTTGGAACACCCTAGTTTGGATTTGGGTCAGGATCACTATGTCTTTAGGACTATTAGATAGACCCATCAATGTATAGCTAAGGGTCATAGGATGTGCTAAGTCAGAGGCTATCTGAGAATGAAGAAATCAACTAAGAGAAATCAATCAGAGAAGAATTCAGAATTCAACCTAGGCGTCGAGCTCAGATCGACGAGATGAGTTCAGGTGTCGAGCTGAGATCGACGATCTCTGAGCTCAGGTCCACGAGGCGTCGAACTCCGTTCGACGATCTCCGAGCTCAGATCGACGTTTTCTGTTCCAGACCTGCTCAAACATCTCTGAGCTCAGATCGACGATAGTCGAGCTCAGATCGACGTTTTCTATCCCAGACCAGCTCCAACATCTCTGAGCTCAGATCGATGATAGTTGAGCTCAGATCGACAATCATCCTGTTGAGATCGATGATTTCTTCCATCTCTCTGAACACAAGTTCCCAGGCAGATTTTCAGGATATTCTTAGTTCAATCAAGTGAGCTGCTCATATTCCAACACAGCTTTATTACAGGACAGTTACAAGAATGTATTTATGGAGATTATAGTCATTGGAGTAACTAAGAGGCAGCAGTAATAAATGCAAGAATTCAAATGACCATTGGCCTCCTATCAGAATATATACACAAAGTTACAGAGGAACAATATAGAGAATAACAAGAATATAGAGAATAAGAAGAAGAGAGAGAATAATGGAGAGAAGAAAGTAGTACAGGAATCAGAGTTCCAGAAAGAACTCAACATCACCTGTACAGCTAGTGCTCTTCTCAGATCTACTGTTCCAAGAAGCCTGAAGAGACAACTACTCTACATCAGTCTGAAGGCTTACTGAAAGATCAACATCATCAAGGCTTCATCATTCACACTCCAAGACAACTCACATTTCAGCCTTTGCTGAAATCATCATTTGCTGGAGCAGTCATTCATTGAAGACCTATCACCCTATGCAAAGCTCTCCTTCCTGAACAATTGCAAATCTCAGAAAGAGCTTTGACAACATCATCAAAATCCACTTATGCTTCTCTTTGATTGTTGAACAGAGAAGACAACATCAACTCTCCCTTCCCTCCTGTAAAAGGGTTCTTGAACTCCCTTCAAAAGTTCTGCTTGGTTTCTGAGACCTTATCAAAACTCAGTGGTGGCAAGACACCTAATCAAAAAATCTAGTTTTGGTTTTTGAGCACCTTATCAAAAGCTCATTGGTGCCCAGGATACCTGATCAACTCTTCCTGCAGTGGATTCCTACCTAGGGTGGTAGAAGAGTGGACTACCCAAGTTTAGGGGAACCACTATAAAATTCTTGTGTCGTCTGGTTTGTCTTTATTTCTTTTCTTTATTATTCTTGCTGTGTGTTTGCTCTAATCTCTAGGATAGATCTCACCTTCAATTGGTATCAGAGCCAGGTTGGTTATTCAACAACTAGATCTTCACTTGTTTGGTTATTCAACAACTAGATCTTCACTTGTTTGGTTGTTTATATAGTCTAACACCTGAACCAAAAGATCTCTCTTGATCCATCCTAGTTAGATTAATCATTTTGTTTTTCACATAGCAAGAATATGGAATATTCTAGCACCAGACCTCCTAAGTGCAACATAAATAAATTTGCACTTTGGAAGACAAGAATTAAGTCATTTATGGACAATATTGATGAAGAAATATTTTATGCCATTATGACAGATGATTCCCACCGACTTCGACGGGAATCGTTAGTGATTCTCGCCGATTCGTCGAGTATCAACTAGCCTCTCTCGTCGACTTCTTTCGGTTGACAGTTTTCCAGACAGGGATTCTGCTAAGGCAGAATCGACGGGAATCGTGAATGATTCCCGCCGACTTCGACGGGAATCACCAACGATTCCCGCCGATTTTGCCTTAGGCAATTTTTCTCGCTCGCTGGACCGAACCAAGGTGTCGTGCGCTGTTTCGGCCGGAGCTAGGGTTTCTCCTTGTGGGTCCCACAACGGTCTTTAGGGTTAGCCTCTGGTATATATATATCCGTATTTTGAACCTCTACAGTAAGTCATTCTCGGAAATCGAAAGAAGCCGACGTCATGCCCTAGCCGATCGCTTGTAGCCGCTCGCAAGTTCGTCGCCGCCGTTGATCTCAGTGCTTCTTTGATCTTCCGACGACAGTACCGAGGCAAGCCGAGCGTCTAACGCATCTCTCTTGAGATCTCTTGTCTCTCGATTCGTTGAACGAGACTAGTTCTCCATTCCGAATCAGTGGAGACGATTGATCCGACTGAGATCGTTGGTAGACCTTGCTTGCTTCGTCAAGAAGTTTGGATCTACAAAGTATCGCCGCCGCAATCACTTGCCGCCGCCGGTCTTGACAAGATCCTCTCCAAGAGAGAAATCGGTTGTGGACTCTTCGTAATTTTCAAGAAAGCTTCAACGAACGAAGAAGGACATCGGAATCTCCAAAAGTTTTGTTTGTATTTTCTCTTACATTCAATTTTGATTTGTTGTAAAGGAATTTTTATTCCTTGTTGTAAGGGTTGGGTGCAACCCATGGTGGTGGAGTTGTGACTCCTTTGTTGGAAGGGTTCCTTCCGTAGTGTGAGGATTGGATTTCAATCCGTTTGAAAAAGTGACCGAGTTGTCCCTTGGTGGGAGATAGGTCGAAGGGGGAAAGTGGACGTACCCTTGGTGGAGAGGCTAGCTGATACTCGACGAATCGGCGGGAATCACAAGTGACTCCCTGTCAGCGCACTCAACGTCATTCAGCTTATGGCGTTGAGTGCACTCGACGCACTCAACGCCATTCAGCTCAAGCAAGATGGCATTGAGTGCATTCAACACGCTCAATGCAATTCAGCCTATGGCGTTGAGTGCACTCGATGCACTCAATGTCATTCAGCCCAAGTAAGATGGCGTTGAGTCCACTCAACACACTCAACGCCATTCAGACTATGGCGTTGAGTGCACTCCACGCACTCAACGCCCGAGCCCAAAAACCTGTCTAAGTAGATACCTGATCTACTCGTCGAGTCTTGTCGACTCACTCGACGCTTCTCGGACTTGAGTCATCTTGGCCTCTTTTTGGTTGACCCCAATGGGTCTGTAGCGACACATTGGCCTCCCTTAGGGATTAGAGGTGCTGAAAGTCTCTAGTGTCGACTAAATCAACCTATGGGGGGGAATAGGTATCGTGCAGTCTTTTGCGGAATTAATTTTACCTGCACAAATTAACAAACACAGCACAGAAAACACACAAAGAATTATAGTGGTTCCCCGATTTGGGTACGTCCACTTTCCCCTTCAACCTATCTCCCACCAAGGGACGACTCGGTCACTTCTCCAAACGGATTGAAATCCAATCCTCACACTACGGAAGGAACCCTTCCAACAAAGGAGTCACAACTCCACCACCACGGGTTGCACCCAACCCTTACAATAAGAAATAAAAATTCCTTTACAACAAATCAAAATTGAATGTAAGAGAAAATACAAACAAAGCTTTTGGAGATTCTGATGTACTTCTTCGTTTGTTGAAGCTTTCTTGAAAGTTACGAAGAGTCCACAACTGGATTTCTCTCTTGGTGAGGATCTTGTCAAGATCGGCGGCGGCAAGTGATTGCGGCAGCCATACTTTGTAGATCCTAACTTCTTGACGAAGCAAGCAAGGTCTACCAACGATCTCAGTCGGATCAATCGTCTCCACCGATTCGGAATGGAAAACTAGTCTCATTCAACGAATCGAGAGACAAGAGATCTCAAGAGAGATGCGTGAGATGCTCGGCTTGCCTCGATACTGTCGTCGGAAGATCAAAGAAGCACTGAGATCAACGGCGGCGACGAACTTGCGAGCGGCTACAAGCGATCGGCGGTTTCCGCGATCGGCTAGGGCACGGCATCGGCTGCTTTCGATTTCTGAGAATGACTTACTGTAGAGGTTCAAAATACGCGTATATATATACCGGAGGCCAACCCTAAAGACCGTTGTGGGACCCACAAGGAGAAACCCTAGCCCCGACCGAAACAGCGCACGTCACCTTGGTTCGGTCCAGCGAGCGAGAAAAATTGCCTAAGGCAAAATCGGCGGGAATCGTTGGTGATTCCCGTCGAAGTCGGCGGGAATCATTCACGATTCCCGTCGATTCTGCCTTAGCAGAATCCCTGTCTGGAAAACTGTCAGCCGAAAGAAGTCGGCGGGAGAGGCTAGCTGATACTCGATGAATCGGCGGGAATCACTAACGATTCCCGTCGAATTCGGCGGGAATCACAAGTGACTCCCGTCGAAGTCGGCGGGAATTACTTAGTGATTCCCGTCGATTTTGACTTGGAAGATTTTTTCTCTTCCTTCCTTTGAAGACTTGGTCTTTGACCCATCTTTGCTCCTTCTTCTTCTCTTGATCTGCCTTGATCCTGTACTTGAAAATAAGTACACTCCAATAGAGAGAGCACACGTGATTCAACACACTGATCTACTCAACGAGGGATTACGTTGCGCAGACCCGTGTATATTGACCCACTGTACCCTGACATTGGTGTGTACTTAGCATGGAATAGCTGCAAGCACAACTTGATGGAGGATCGTCAAATACATTGTCAATTCAGCTTAGCTTGTTCAGGGGCTTCTTCAAATCAGGTCCATTGTGGATACAATACCCAACAGGTGCCATGATGGGATCATGGAACAAGGTTAAAACCCTAAAGTCATGCCTAGGATTGTTCTTGGGATTCTACTACTTGTATACCAAGGTGATTTTCACCTTGAGCCTTGCTCACTTGATCTCTTTGGGTTTTCTAGGGTTTTTTCATGACCTAGTCATGACAAAACCACTCCTAGGGGTCTAGTTGTCTGAGGGATGTTACACCAGCTCCCTCTCAAAAAGGGGGCCCGGTAAGGCCCTTAGGCCGGCCCGAGCGGGGTAGGGCCCGAACTGGCCTGAATACCAAATAGGCGGGATTAAAATCCCGCCAAATCATAGGCGGGATTTTAGGAAATCCCGCCTAATAGGCGGGATTTACTGCCTAGCCTAGTGCCGGCCCAAGCTAGGCCCAGTGAGCAGGCTTTGCCTGGCCCGGCTCGGCCCGGGCACCGGGCCAGGCAACCAGCTAATATGGGGGCCCGGTAAGGTCCCCAAGCCCGGCCTTGGCCCGGGTCGGGCTTTTTTTGGGTCGGGCCTACCTGAGCTTTTTCAAGGCCTAGCCCGGGCGGGCTTTCCGGGACTGGGCTTTTTGCACACGACTACCTTGAGGCGTGTCTGGGTCGTGATGGCCGGAGGCGGAGCGGACACAATCTATATAGAATTCAGGCGTTTCGAGCGCGTCATGCCCCTTGGTCACGCCTGTGACAGGGGGCGTGACCTCCTAAAACAGCTTCAAGAGGGAACTCTTGGTGGACTGGCATGTAACGGTCGATCTGTGGCACTTACACGGGCATGACCATTGATGGTCACGAGCATGACTTCGGCAGGATCAGGGGCGTGACTCCAGGACATTCTCGGGATCGGTTGGAGGCGTGATTTAGCGGTCACGCTCATGGGTCACGGGCGTGACCCATAAAGATCACGGGCATGTAACTTTAAATGACATGGCATGACACTATGTCACGCCCCAAGTACACGCTCGTGATCAGAGCATGCATTTTTGGGTTTTTTGCATATTTGCTACAAATTTAATTCTGAACCTGCCAGTTTGCTCCCAAACTGTTATAGGCAGCCCGGTTTATCCTAAAAATATAAAAGAATACATTTTATATCCTAATTAAAATAAAACAAGCATAAATTAATTATTTAAATAATAAAATACTAACTAAAATAAAGATAATTTAAGCTATATCAGCTGTCGGGCTCTTTGAGCTAGTGGTTGTGACTTTCCTAACTTTCCTAATAGAGTAACACAATGGGTAGACACTTCTTGGAGTGGGTGAACAATCCTTAGAGTACTTGTACAAACTAGAATGTTTTTTGGTGTTGAGCGGACACACCCTAAGAGTAACCGTCCATTGCGGGATGGTTTTGGGCTCGGGCAAGTACTATTTATGTCCTCCAACTGTCAGGACGATTTTACCAACCGCTTGATCTGAAAGTCGCTTGTTCGAACTGTTGGCACCAAAATTATCACCAACATTTCACACTCAGGAAGGTGTCTGGCGGATAGCAAAGGAAATCATGAACCACAAGTAATCAATTACTAGCACTTGAGGGTCGAGCGAATAGAGCATAGAAAGAAGGTCGCCGCTAGCAATGACGGATACCAAGTTTACCTGCCGCGGCAAATACCACTTGCGGCGAGCAATGTTATTGCACAAAATTTGTTATAATAGCTATTACATGGTGTGAATACGTGTGAATTCCAAGCAATTGGCAAACACTTAAAACTTGTGACCGCACCTACAATCGGGTAGATTCTGGCCCAAGTTATCTATCCATCGAGCACCCATGACCATCTTATTTATACTAGAGGATAGGCTGCCCGAATAGTTGAGGGCATTTAATGCAACATTAAATGCACAAACACTCGAAGTACACTAAGAGTCAGGTGGTAGGAGGTGAGAGAAGAAACCGCGTGGTAACCACACGTGCTATTGCTAAAGGGGAGAAGGATCTGCGGGGGTTCTAAAGAGCACCCACCTATAGCGGAGAGACGGCGCGACCTTCTAGGAAGACGACGTGGAAAGCTGGAGAGACGACGCGAACTACTGGAGAGACGGTGAGGCCTTCTGGAGGGACGGCACAGACTGCTGGAGAGACGGCTCGGACTGCTGGAGAGATGACACGAACTACTGGTGAGACAACGCTAACTGTTGGAGAGACGGCACTAACTGCTGGAGAGACGGCGCTAACTGCTAGAGAGATGGTGTGACCTACTGGAAAGATGACGCTAACTGCTAGAGAGACGATGTGAACTGCTGGAGAGACGGACGTGCAACCTTGGGCGGCAATTGAATGGAAACCCGCACTATCACCCGCGTCGAATCCCATGCAGAAATGCCATGGAAACCTGCCTAGGGTGACGATGTTCGGTCCGAACATCCTGAGGGTGATTGCCGACTTCTAGGTGAAATCATTATAGTTTGGAAATCTTTGCCCAAACTAGACAAGAACCTCATGAGTCACTATCAAATCGGTCTCAACATGTGTGAACATACTATGCAATATTCAACAAGTTATGAACCATTGTTCGCGAACACCTAATCTCAGCTAAAAAAATTTTATTCACTTTTATGCTCAAAACTAATTTTCTTTTATGATGGCAGTCATAAACTTTGTCATGCAAAACATATATTCTATGACACGATGATATTTTTTTGTCCAAGATCAATGGAGCAAAAAAAGCCAAACAGAGCCAAGTAAGAAAACAAATGCCCTGAAATTTGAACTCCGAAAAGGGGGTGGTCCAGTGTAGAGATTTTTAGAGCGTGATGATCAGATAAAGTGGCGGTTTTAGCAAGCTTCTGAATGATGACACTGCTAGAAAATGGAAACAAACAAACAAAAATTTATAACAAACAAAAATTTATAACAAAAAAAAATATTGATGGGCTATTAAGCCATACTTAAAACCTAGAGTATACGAGGCATCTTCTGACAGCATGTTATGTGGGTACAATTAGGATGTGGAATTTACTATTCATAGGTCACCTCGAAAAAGGAATGGAACTACGAGCCTCAGTTTTGTATGGGTTTGACTTGACAAATACAAACAAAAACTCGCATAGTATGGACCAAAACTTTACAAATAAGATACTGTAAAAGGCTACAAATAAAACAAAATAAGATTATGTGCTCATTACATAAAAAAGATATTACTCTGCAAGCTGTCTTGCTGCCAAATTTCATAAAAAGCTACAATAAAATAAAGGAAAGGCCGAACAGAAACACAGAATTCTGAGAACCTTATATCAAAATGCCCCATTAAAAGGAAATCAATCTTTCAAATTTAATGGAATAGATGACTCGTTCAAATTCAATTATTTATCATAGTAACTAGAGAATACCACGCCCACCATATTATACTGTCATAAAATAATCGACTTCACATGATATTACATAGTGTTAACAAGATAATAAAAGAACCATATCCATTTATGAAATGAGGATCGTCTAATAAACGATACACTTAGTTGCACTTAATGTTGTGAACTTCTGGGAAGGCGAAATGAGCCACTAGAATAGAGCATCTGGTATACAGGCCTTATTCTAACAGTCAAGATCACACTCAATACAGATCCCAACACGCAGACTCCAGCTAGAACAAGGAAAGTGAGCCCAAAACAACTAGGCCCGAGGCACGTGGCTCCACCCTGCTTCTCTGCTTCCTTATCATATACAAACCCGGCAAAAATCCCTGAGAGTAAGAGGGCCCCGAGCGGATTTCCCAACAGCATAAAGTTGTAAATGATACCAAAGTGCTTCAACCCAAATAGTTCAGATGCAGTCGGCACCATCACAGAGAATTGAACCCCATAGCAGATGCCAAGTACTGCGGTTGAGGCATAAAGAGTACTGTTAAGGGCTAATGCAAATAGGAGGTAAGTTACAGCCATGACCATTTGAGTGAAGGCCATCCATACTGATCGAGGGAGCATTCTTGATCTGCAAGAGATATGACCGTTAAATATTTTCTGACTTTCAAAGAACTCCATCTGTTTGAAAAATAAAAGTTAATGAAAAACTAGTATATGGTACTTGTGTTACCTTACAAAATACTCAGAAACAGAACCACCACCAAGACGACCAACAAAATTGCAGAAGCTGAAAAGGCAGAGTAATATAGTCGTATCATCTACACCAGCAGCAGTCCCTATCTGTGCCAAATTATTGAGCACGGTGACTCCAGAACCAACCCCAAGGAAATAACACAGAAATAAAAGCCAGAAATCAGCTTTGACCAAGGCTTCGAGAAATCTAAAATCTTCCCCCCGCTTAGGTTTTCTTTTCTTTGACATCTGCACTGCACCTTCCCCTTCCGCCAAAAGAGTGTCCACATCAGTAGAATCATCCGACTCATGAAAGCTACTAAGATTTGTTGCAGATGAAGACACGGCAAGCAATGGTTCTAATTTGTCTTGATCAAAATGAGATGGTTGATCAGAAGAACTGAAAGGATTGGGTATGCCAGATTTCTTCATCTTCTTTCGACACAAAGTCATCTTCAGGGGTATTGCAAGAGGAGAAAGGAGGAGGAGTATCATTATACCAAATAATATATAGGTGACCGTATTGCTTAGTGCAAGAACACTACCAAGTAACGTGGAAGTTAGCAGGTAGAGTCCTAGAAAAACACTTGCAATTTGTGTGAACAAGAAATGGCCATGCTCTGATGAGTCATCTTCTGAAGCTGGTGTGCACGGTCTTATAAAATACATCATTGTGAAGCAAACAACAGGCAGGCCGAGAGTAAGAAGTAGTAACAACTTGGAGGGTGAGTGATTCAGCACCCCTATGTAAACTAAAGTATAAACTGCAGCACTTAGACCAATATACCCCTTCAGAATGCCAGCAACTGTACCTCTACTGAAAGGAAAATTTCTCATGTTTGTGACAAGGACGGCGGTACCTAACCATGCACTACTGTTTGTAGCAATACATAAAGCTATCCATAGCTGCCACAGCAACAAATATTAGAAACTTGTTACAATCAAATGGGACACTGAATTTATTGTGAAGGTTAACAGATCATTTATACTCATTATAGAAGCAGACTACGATGATCGTCGGGGGGGGGGGGGGGGGGGGGGGGGATCATACATAAACTATTGTTGTTAATCTACCTATGTTGCACCAACACGCGACTCGTCAATTCTAAAAAAAAAACATATTCCGACATGCTGGGATACGTATATTAAATATAATTTTTTTATAATTATGAAAATCCTAAAACATTCAACAAAAAAATTTTAACAAATATTTAAATAAACTGTCATGTTTAAATATTACTTATCAAATATTCAAATGTAAAACTTAACAAAAGGTCAAACAATGATAGAACATTAAAACATTACCATTATATATCATAAGTAAAAATAATGAATTCTCAAGCGAACCTTTTCTCTCATTTTCAATCTTCCTTTTTCTAGAGAAAATATTCACCCCACTAGTATATCCACATTCACTACTTGAAATGTTAGAAAGGAGCAAAGACACTTTTTAGGAGCAAGACTTGTTATTCTAGCATTCACCCTTTCTTCTAATTTTTCCAACTCAAATAAATCTCTCCTTCAGACTTTTACGCACTTTCTAATTCCTTTTTCACCAATAATTAACAAATGTGCTCTTATTTTTGTATATGAACTTATAAAATATTTTTCACAAAAATTGCACTTCCAAGACAAATTATCCTGCGCCTCACCATGAGTAGCTAGCTTAGGGACATTCGTGTTCGATTGAGCAGGCCATGTGAGTCCTGCGTGAACCAGTGTGTCGGACTTCCGACACGCGTGTCGGAGAGTCAGATACCGGCACGCTGGGAATTTGGAAGTGTCGGTGCTTCATTGGTTTATACAATAAGGATGCAGCTCATGGGAGTACAATCAAAATTGCTAATTAAAGCAAGAAGTTTATTTCACAAAATTTGTAATAGTCGCGTTGAATTAGGTCACTTTACTATAATATTGTCAATAAAATGAAGAGAACAAATTTACGGAGAATCCATTACTAGAGTTAACAAAAATATAATGTTGCAAAAGAAGCTATTGAATATCCAATAAATATCCCTCTACAATCAAAACGGTATTGCGGCTAATTAGGTATTGAATGCAAGGTTATAATATCTATGTAGCGACTAAAATTTTCAGATAATAATATAATAATTAGGATGAGGAATTTAATTTCTCCAATGATAATCATGTATCAAGTGCAGCCAAAACAATACTCATGAGTTCTCTAGATGGGCCCACGACACCTTCCATGTGGGACATTTGTCACTTGATTCAAAACCACCGTAAACTAAATTTAAAAATTACTGAAGTGTAGATAAGCAAAAGAGAGATAAAAAATTAAAAACCATGTTTTAGATCGATTATATCATACATAAAAAACAAAATCCTCCAATATTTTTGTGGTGATTTTAGTTTTCTATTTTCTTTTGTGGAGCTTGAAAATTCTAATACACGTGTAATGCAAAACTGCAATGCATGCTAATTGGCCCAGGCGGAAAAAGGTGTCAAATTTCTCAAAGAGAAGATCTTTTTTTTCCTAGGCAAAAATTGTGAAAATTCATGCTGTCGTGTTTTTCATCTGATTCTTTATGTGAGTAATTAGCACAGTAAACTTCAATTTATGTGAGTAATTAGCACATTACACTCTAAATTAAAGACCTTGGCACATTGCACCCCAAATTTCAAAATTTGGCATATTGCACCCCAAATTTCAAAATTTGACATATTTCACTATCTAAACCCATCAAGAATATCATTTTGCACTCCAAGCTCTTTTGGGCGGGGCAATTTGGGCAAAAAATAACACATTCTACCAAGCTTGAAAACAATCTATGACTTTTATCCTAGGTTGAAACTAGAAGACTCCCCTACCAGATTCAAGAACAACTGAGCTTCCTGCCAGGCGGAGTCGCCAGGCATCATCAGAGCCTCATACCGGCGGACCCACATTTGCATTGGCAGAGCCGCCTTGCATTGTCGGGGCCAGATTGCATCAGTGAAGTAGCCTTGCATTGTCCTCCATTTCCAGCCCGCCTTGTCTGCCGGAGCCAAAGTCGGCCCTACAACAGTCAGCCATTTCCAGAAGTCTGTCATTTCCAATCTACCCTTGTCCGACATTTCTAGAGCCCTTACCTTCGGAGCAAGAGCCAACCCTGAGAAGGTCTGCTATTTCCAGAGAAGGTATGCCATTTTGTGACCTCCCTTTCCTTGTTCACCATTTCCAAAACAGGTCTGCAATTTCCAGAGCCCCCATTCCTAGGTCGAAAAAAAGATTCTTCTGCGTATAAAGGGGCTCCTTCACACAGGCCCCATTTTTATGTAAACGTAATTTTCAAATTTTACTTTTTGAATTTCTGCGAATGGCCAAGTATGAGTTATAGTAAAATTTCTCAGGTTTTGAGGAAGGAATGTCAAATTTCATAGACATGGAATGCGAGAAATAATGAATGAAGATCATGATTACATCATCTTTGAATTTGATAATAATAGTGAATAGATGAGCATGGAAGAGGAGGCTGAGGAATATGATTCATCATTTATGGATGATTTTGACGAGAGTAATTTTGAGTTGGATGATGTGCTATTTGATGAAAATATAGATGAAGAGATTGAATGGGTTGGCTTAAAGGACGAATAAAGACCTCCACATAATAAAAGCAATACACCAATAGGAATACAGATTAAGGAGCACGGTAGTATTGCACAAGGTAGACAATCTTCATCTAAATCACATAAGGAAAAATTTTCAATAAGCTTCAGATTTCAGAGATGTAGTTAGAATGTACTCCATCAAGCAAGGCAAGCATTTAAAATTTAAAAGAATTGTAGTGATAAGGTTCAGGTGATGTGTGACTGTGTTACCTGTAGAAGAAATCACTCACACTAAACGTTTGAGGCTGATTCCTCCTAGAAGCATCTCTCCAAAATAAGAGATCTCGAAGCTAAATGAACAAAAGATAAACCTAACTCCCAAGCCAACTTCAAATATGGAGGGAGGAGGGACTCACATGTCATTTCCCTAAAACATATAATTTAAATATATGAAATGCAATAATAATAATAATAATAATAATACGCGCACACGTAACAATATATCCCGCCAGAAAATCGACCTTGACCCCAAGGTCAAGGTGTCGTCCGCCATCTAGTAGTGATGTGCCCACGGGTGGGCTACCGCAGAGGTGCCTGGCGCTCCGTCCGACAATACATCCGTGATCATAAG
This sequence comes from Platanthera zijinensis, assembly GCA_039513925.1. Classification (NCBI taxonomy): domain Eukaryota; kingdom Viridiplantae; phylum Streptophyta; class Magnoliopsida; order Asparagales; family Orchidaceae; genus Platanthera; species Platanthera zijinensis. Next base: position 166,490,095 of record CM077087.1, read on the forward strand.
GGCATCAAAATCAGTCGTTCTGATCTCGTCCATGTCATCCCCGATGAGGAACCAAAACTCCTTCACAGGACAATCATGAGTAGGCGAGTAGGGTTGTTTGCATCGGCAGCACAGACCCTTGCTTTGTAAGTCATTGTACTCGTGGTTGGAAAGGCGGTGAGTAGGGATATGACGGTTGTTGCATGGACCCATAATGGTTGGCCAAGGTAGAGGTGGTTACGGTGGTGGATGTTTAGACCGGGGAGGAAAATATGGTTGGTAGGGAGATTTGGAGGGAGGTGATGGAAAAGGAGGGTCCCTGGACGTCGCCAAGAATTCGGCCCGAGACATGTCAGAGATATTTAAAATATCGAAATCTCGTATTTTAAAAAAATTATGTATAATATTATAATTATATGTTCTAGAATTAAAAACTAGTATAGCAAATCTACAAACTCCGAGTCACGTATATCTCAAAATATATTCAAAAAGTGTATCCAAAATAAAATATTAGCAGTAGTGCACTGCACCTACTATATTAACAATTACAAAAAGAAACATTGAAAAATATATTTCGTATTATAGGAACTATATGTAGTATTATACTAAACCTACTAAATTTTACACGAATTTTTTTAAACCTAAATACTTATGTTGAAAGGAGAGATTTTCATTGATTTATTAAAAAATAAGAGGCCCTCCACAATATATAGGAGTGACATTCATACAAGCATAACATAAAAATAAACCCCCCCTTCCCCCACAAGTTGGGCTTGTGATATCTGTAACACCCAACTTGGACATAATGTTACCAAAACACCTATGAGACAGCTTTTGTGAGCACATCAACCAGCTGTTGATCCGAGGGGACAAACAAAGTGCTAATAACTCCACTCACTATGTTTTCCTTAATGAAATGACGATCGACTTCAACATGCTTAGTGTGGTAATGTTGAACAGGATTGTGAGCAATGCTAATAGCGGTCTTGTTATCACAATACAGTCGAATGGGGTCATTGCTTCGAATCCCAAGCTCAAGCAATAGGGATCGAATCCACATTCCTTCACATATTCCCGGGTCATAGCCCTAAATTCCCTTCTGTAATGGATCTGGCAACCACATGTTGTTTTTTGCTCCTCCAAGTCACCAGATTTCACCCACTAAGATACAATACCCGGACATGGATCTACGATCATCAACAGACCCTGCCCAATCAACATCTGTGAAAACTTCAATGTATAATTCTTTAGTCGGAGAGAACAAGATGCCACGTCCCAGTGAAGTTTTGAGATATCTGAGAATCCAATGTGCAATATCCAAGTGGTGCGATTTGGGAGCGTGCATGTACTGGCTGATAACTCGAACATAGGAGATATTCAGGCGAGTATAAGATAGGTAGATGAGTCTCCCCACCAGTTGTTGAAAGTTATTGATATCTGTGACAAGTTCTCCACCATCCCTTCTCAATCTATGGTTTGTTTCAATGGGGATGTCAGCAGGTCTACACTCACTCATCCTTGTAGTCTCCAGCAGATCAAGGATGTACTTTCTCTGTGAGATAAAGATATCGTGTTTGGATCTGGCAACCTCAATGTCAAGAAAGTACTTGATGTTCCAAAGATCCTTTACCTCAAATTCATTAGCGAATCTTGTCTTCAGGTTTTTTATTTCTTTCATGTCATCCTCAGTTATGACAATGTCATCCACATAGATTATCAACACCGTCAATTTCTCTTCTCTGTGCTTTACAAATAAGGTATGATCAGCAATACTCTGAGTATACCCAAACTTCTCATTGCTTGTTGGAACCTCCCAAACCAAGCCCTCGGGGATTGTTTTAGGCCCTATATAGTCTTCTTCAATCTGCATACATTTCCCGCAGATCCCTCAGAGATAAAACCAGGAGGTAGATCCATATAAACTTCCTCTGTCAAATCTCCATGGAGGAAGACGTTCTTCGCGTACAACTGGCTGAGACTCCACCCTTTGCAGGCAGCACACGAGAGCAGAATCCGGATAGAATTCATCTTTGCAACAGGAGCAAAGGTTTCCTGATAATCAATCTCAGTCATTTGGGTGTATCATCTAGCCACCGACCTAGCCTTGTAATGACCCACAAGGGCATGGGGGTTTTGTTTCACTGAAAAAATCCACTTGCATCCAACCACGGTCTTGCCTTAAGGAAATCAACAAGGTCCCATATGTATTTCTTCTCAAGGGAAATCATCTTCTTCCCGCATAGCATCCTTCCACTTTTGATGTCCCGAAGCTTCCTGCCACGAAGAGGATATGTATATGGAGGACAGAGAAGTGACAAAGGCTTTATGCCGAGAGGACAATGATTCATAAGACACATAATGAGATACGGGATGTATGGTGGAAGCACTGTTACCTTGAGGACCGGTAGACGAATCAGGTGTGGCTTCAGGTATAATGTGCAGGAGCTGACCGTTTGTGCCCCTTCGTTGACGAGTATAAACCTACAAAGGAGAAGTAGGATGAGGAGGCAAAGGCGACGACAGAACAATAGGAGGTTGCGGGTCCACAGGTGGGATAGTATGAGGTGAGACGGTAGGCTAATATAGAGGGATATAGGTAGGGGAATAACGGGGGAGCTCACTTACATGATATCAGTCTCCCCCTGAAGAGAGCTCTCATTCCAATAATAAAGCTCGAATTCATGGAAAGTGACATCCATGGTGACAAAAGTCTTTCGGGTCATAGAATGAAAACACTTGTACCCTTTTTGAGGAAATTGCCCCGGCCTGTGTGTTTTGTTCGTGCACGGTTGGTTTCAACCGTGCATGATCAAAATCGCACGAGCTTGTCTTTTTATCTAAAAATTTTATGTAATTATTGCCCGTGTGTTTTCTTCAAGTATGGTTGGATTCAACCGTGCGCGAAGGAAACACATGATTTGTTCAGTGATCTGTCGCTAACTGTGCGTTTTGTTCTCGCACGGGTTGTTTCTTACGTGTGTGATCAAAATCGCACGATCTCCAGCTATACCAAGCTGGGCAATTTATGCGTGATAAAATTCGCACGATACACGTACGGTCGTGCGTTCGACCATGCGTGCCTATTTTTCTGACCTTTCACTATTTAAGCGCAGGATTTCGCCCTATCTAAGAGAATCTTCCTTTTTCGCGCCCGAGAGCTCAAATTCCGCCCCTTTTTGCCTCTCCACTGCCGCCCGCCATTGGGAGGTGTTCCGACCTCAATATTCTTGCAAATCCAAGGCTAGGACATCCTCTTGGCCTCCTCCATCATTTGTGTGCTTCCAAGCTCCGTTTCGAGGTGCTTTTCGCTACACCCTTGGAGTTATCCGGCGAGATCGTGGTCGAAGGTGATTGACAAAGAAGACGGACTCATTGGAAGGTGGTGACAACCTTCTCTACCCCGGACGGTAGTTGAAGCCCGAGCACGGACGAGGATTGACAACCCTATGATTCCGACTGCAAACCTTCAACGAATCTTCGTGGTTTGGTTGTAATCTTACCTCCTCCTCGTTGTAGTACTTTTATCTTGAATGTTTGGTAGTATGGAACGATCTTTTGCATAACCCTAATTTATTTTAAAGTTATTTTCATGTCTATGTGAAATGCATTGTGGTTTATATGAAGTGAGGAGCGTCTTCATTTGGTAGTTTTCTTTTGCCATCAAGTTAGTGGTCGCACTAGCAATTCCGCATGTGCGAACCATTCCATTTGCTTGCCTTCTCGCCCATTCGCTTACCAAAGCAGTGCATAGCGGCCTACAGAGCCTCCATCCACCAAGCAAAACGGTGCTTGCAACTTGCATTAGTTTAATTAGTTGTTTTTATTTTTTAATCTAAATCAAAGCCCCTTGTTAGATTTAAATCTTTATAATTCATTTTCCAAAGGATAGAATCACTACTCACTCTGCGTTCCTTGTGAGATCGATACTCGGGGAAAATTTTCCTATTTTATATTACTTGAATGACCGGTACACTTATCATGAGTGCATCAAGAGGTCCGCTTGTGCTTACCTAGTTCATATACATCAAACTAAAAGTATTAAAAATAGAGGCCGACATAACAGGAAACAAGAATTTCATAACAAAGATAGAGGGACGTCCAAGCCGACAGTGTCAGGAATCCAAAGTAGAAGACAAAGCCACATGAAGATACCGTGGAGGAGGAGCAAGAGCCGAGATGGAGGGGTCAAACAGATACATTCCATCGCACAGTTTACCGGAGCCAATCACCTTCCCCGTCAGATCCTGAAAGACATAAGAAGAAGAGAAAAAAGTCACTGAGCAATGCATAGAGTTAGTTAACTTACTGATAGAAAAGAGATTGAGTAAATCTAAGAACATGAAGAATAGACGAGAGAGTAACGGAAGAGTAGAGAATGGTTTCTTTTCCAGCAATAGAGGAAAAGGAATCATCAACAACACTCACTTTGTCACGACCAGACAAAGGAGTATAATACAAAACCTGAAGCAGTGTCGGTCATATGATCGGTCGCCCCGTTGTCAATGATCCAATGGGTATTGGGCGGCTAGTAGCAGCATGAGCACCCAGAGGCCCCTGGTGGGCATAGGAGGCAGATAAAGCAGAAGCCTCGGAGGGATGACCATGCATTAGACGACGAAAGACAAGAATTTCATCGGAGGAGAGAGTGGGAGGGGCAGCTTGAGAAGACGCATCAGCAGAAACAACAGAGAGATGAGCAGAGTAGGATAGGGGATTACGGCCCGGAGAGTGATCATAACCACAACCACCACGAGTAGCGGGACCCCCTCTGGGCGGAGGAAAACCGTGGAGCTTGAAACAGGTGTCTCTTGTATGACGGGTCTTCCCGCAATAATAACAGAGGAGATGATCCTTCTCCCCAGACTTAGGTAGTAAGTCACGAGGAGGACGCCCACCGGGACGAACATGAGCAGCAAGAGCAGTGTCGTCAGAGGTAGTGTCGGTATGTAGAGTCTGACGACGATCGAATTTTTGTTGAACAAGACTAAAAACCCCCAGTAGGAAGGGAAGAGGAGTAAAACCAAGCATCTGGGCACTAATTTGATCAAATTTCCTGATGCAGATCATGGAGAAATTCAAAGATCCGATTGCATTCTTCGCGAGCCGGAATAAGAATCTCATCTTTAGGGGGAACAAGGTTGAGAGCATCAAAGTGGTCATACTCCTGGTAGAGCTGAGTAAATTCCAGGGAATAGGAGGAAGGAGAATGATCGCCTTGCCGCAAGAGGAAAATCTGTCGGCGAAGTTGAAAGATCTTAACAGCATTCCCCTGACAGGAATAGGTAACCTCAGCTCTTTTCCAAATATCTGTCGCTATATCCAGGAACAGGTAATTCCGAGCAATGCTCTCTTGCATAGAATTGAGAAGCCACGACATGGCCATGGAGTTTTCGGAATCCCATTGAGACCATTCGGTAGAGGCAGGATGGGGGGCTGTTGTAGTACCAGAAACATAGCAAAACATACCGTGACTTTGAGAGCAAGAGTGATAGGTCGAGCCCACGAGAGATAATTGGTGTCATCGAGCTTCATGATGGTAATTTGAGGAGTTCTGTGATCATGGAGGACGCAGTTGAAGCCCAATGCCGACATCGGTGAGGATTCAACGTGCATACCAGAGGATAAATTTGGAGATTCAACACTCCCGTCCATAGCAACCCGAGAATAGAAACCACGGGAAGAAGACCAGATGGGAAAAAAGGGCAAAGCCGAAAAAACTTCTCATAGAAAGAGAAGTGCTCAGTTGATCCCGACAAGATAGCCGAGGAAGGGAGAGAAGGGAACGGGGGCAGTCATCCCCTCACGCAGAAGAAATAGATGCCAGAAATCCCGGAAACAGCCTCATGAGCACATCCCCCACGGGATATGGCGTCCAAATAAACAGAGGGGCTGGGCGGAGGGAGGGGGAGGCGGAGGCGGGTCGACGCGGGCTGAAGCGCCGGAAGCGAAAGCGGGTCAAACGAGTCGATGTTGCTTTGCGAGCAAGTGAGGCGGGCGACGCGGCCAAGCGAGCGAGCGACGGGGCCGAGGCGGTAGAACGAGCGAAGGAGACACGGGACTAGGGCGGCGGAGAGCGCTTAGGGTATCTCTCCCTCTGATACCATGTTGAAAGAAGAGATTTTCATTGATTAATTAGAAAACAAGAGACCCTTCACAATATATAGAAATGACATTCATACAAGCATAACATAAAAATAAAACTAAAGCATAACATAAAAATAAAACTAAAGCCTAACAATTTATGTAAGTATTTTCATACCTAATAAATTTATGTTAATATATAAAAATAATAACTAATAAATGTGTTTTGTAATATTTTTGTAATACAAAACAAGAAAGATACAATGAGTGACAAGTAAGAAAATCAATTATAAGAATAACATATATTAAAGAGAAAGAAACAATAAGTTATATCAATCTAAACATATGTTCAAAATTCCTATCAGCCAATATATCAGAAAAATCGAATATGTCAGTTTTTATTTTACAAAAGGATATAAAAAAAAAATTTAAAAAAAATATCATTTTGTTATAAAGAATGACATATCGGAGGACATTAGAAATAGTGGGTTAGGTTATATATATGCTTCATGCAATAAAAATTTTCAAGTCAAGTCTATCAAAGGGGACATACATGTTATGGGGATGCAAACTTCAAGCATTGCAATTATAAGTTTTTTGCAAATATGAACACCACATTAGGAGCAAACCAGATCAGCCTACAAGGTAAATGTAAAAAAAATATTGCAAATGAAGAACACAACTTTTTTATCTATTTGGAAGATGTATAGAGTTAAAAAAACATGTTTTTATATTAATTAGTGGTACAAAGTTAACCAATGTGCAAGCTTTGGGAATATTATGAAAAGATTTATAGGACCAATCTGGAAACAGTATGTTACAGACCCTGATATGGACCCACATTGGGGGATCACGTACAAGTGACGCATATCGGAGCACACGGCTTAGTTTGTACATTTTATGTTTCAGTATTGTTATTGTATCTTTAAATCGGCACTTGTATTTTTAATTTAAACCTTAGTTGTGTTTGGAGCTCCAACTGGTTAAGAGGTTGGGCTTGCTTGGTTTGGAATTATGAAATCATAAATCAAAACTCTATCTGTCTCTGTCTCTAATTCTTCTATCCCTCTCTCTACCTCAAGTAACGTAACAGGCGCCCAAGCCGAAACCCGCACCCTGCCAAAGATGCTTCCGTCGATTCGCTCGGTCTTTCTCCTCCATCCCCTCGATCGCTCCCTCCTCCAACTAGATAGGTGCGAAGGGAACTTGCAAGGTCAACACGGATCCTCTACATGACTTCCCTCTCCTTTCCCGTGAACGAGATCTTAAATGAAGGCCTGTAACATCTTGGTATCAGAGCTCTCCTCCTACATTGCTCCTCTGTTGCACTCACCGACGTACGCTACCAAATTTTGGCCGCCAAAAGCCCCTCGCAGCCCCACCCCGCTTGGTCTGCACCTGGTTACGCCCCAACTCCGCTGTGTGTGCACTCATCGGTCCTCTTGGGAACCTCTACCGCCAGTCTTCCTCTCTTACAAGACAACACGGGCCTTTTGCCCAACCCCATTCCTCTTATTCCTTTGTTTGGACCACATCCATGGACGACAGTAGTACGGGAGGCCTCACTTTGGCTTAGATTTTGGAGTCCTTCCAATACATGATGGCGGACAACAAGGCCCTCATTGAGTCCCTTCGGCCAGACATGTCACCTCCGGCACCACGCACCGCTTCAAGCTCATCTCAAATCGTACAAGAGTCTCCTACACCGCGATCAAAGGGAGGAGGATTTCCCCATTTTGTGAGGAAGGGCTTTCCTATTTTTGAGGGTCGGGAGAACCCTCTCACGTGGATCACCCGCGTCGAACAGTTCTTCAAATCCCAACGCACATAGGACGAGGATTGGCTTGGTATTGCGTCCTTTCATCTCATGAGTTTTGCATAGCTCCGTCGGGAGCGTCCCTTCGTATGGGAAGATTTCAAAGCGCAGTCCACCCTCCTCTTTGGTCCTCCCCTTCGTGGGAATCCCCTTGGAGATCACATCTCTCACAGACAGTTCACATCTCTCACAGACAGTCTGGGCCCATTCATGACTATATCGAGCAGTTCTAAGTGCTCCTGTCCCACACCCCAACCGTACCAGCATCTCAGCAGGTGCCTTTCTTCACTACATGCCTCCACGAGCGACTTCGTCTAGACATCGAGTAGAAGTCTCCTCCTGATCTCTCCCCAACCATGAGCTTATCACGCTCTTTTTGAGAAACACCTATTGATTGACCAGTATTTGGGACGTCTATATGACGACGGACCCTCCCTGCGTTTTGGCCCTTCTCCTTTCACAGGTAGCACTGGACCAGACAAGGGCAAGGAGGGGGACCGACCGTCCACCATTAGGCGCCTCTCTTCTTAAAAGATGGCGGACCGCCAAGCAAAGGACCTCTACTTCAATTGTGATTAGTCTTTTACTCACGAACATCGGTGCAAGCGCCTTCTCTGGCTTGAGGTGGAGGATCCCTCTAACAAGGACATAGGGGAAGAGGACCCGGGAGATCCCGAGATTTCTATTCATGCCATGTTGGGACCTCAGTTGGGGGAGACAATTTTGCTACATATTTCAGTTGTAGGCCAAAGTTGATCGCCCATACGGACTCTGGCAGTACACACAGTTTCCTTAGTGACCTCACCGCTCAGCATCTTCACTTGTCGGTAACTGCCTGTCCGGGCCTCCGAGTTTCCGTTGCCAATATCATGGCCATGTCGTGCATGAGATTTTGTCACGCGGTGGCAATTATGGTGGAGAGATATTGTTGGGTTCATTAATCACAATGTCCTAGATTTGAAGAAGGCCCACAAGTCAATGGTATACACATGGATGTATCTAATATATGTTGAAGTTCATTGTTTGCAGGTTGAATACTGTTACATTGATTAGAAAGGCAGTCAGAGTCACAATGACAGTTGGACTCAAGACAGGTTGTTGAATAGACAGAAAATTTGGCTAATTCCAAAAGCGTTGAGTGAGCTTACTTCACACAACTCCAGAAAGGGAAAGACGTTGACAGAACTCTATGTAGTCAAAACCTCAGAGTTGCTGACTAGATTTATGTCTAAGGACAGAAGCGTTAAGTGAAGGCAGTTCACTCAACGCCTACTCAATTGAATTTCAGGTCAAGTGTAGAAGAGTTGAGTGAAGACAGACCACTCAACGCCTCATCAAGAAGACAAGCAAAGTGCAGAAGCGTTGAGTGTAAAAGCTGCACTCAACGCCTTAATGCTTAGAAATTCAACCAAGTCCAGAAGCGTTGAGTGATGAAGGATCACTCAACGCCATAACAGTTAGACGACAAATGTCAAAAACGTTGAGTGTTGAAGGTTCACTCGACGCCTTAAGATGTAGAATTCAGCTAAGTGTTTCTGCGTTGAGTGACAAACCTTCACTCAACACCTATGCAGATTGTCTAAAAATGATCAAGTCCACAAGGGTTGAGTCATGCCGACGTCATCAAGAATTCAAATATCGCGGGACTTGCACGCTAGATGACAAAAGGTGTCGCATGCCTTCAGTACAACACTTAATGCCAAAAGAGATGTTGCAGTTGCCAATTCCGGCTGGTCCATACTGCACAAAGAGCTGTTGGACAGAGATCGATAAAAGGTGATTTCCGAGAAATTGAAAAGTGCTTTTTGGTCTTCTTCTTCCTTGGGTGAAAAATTGAAGAAGGTTTTCAAGGAACTCATTCTGACAGAGAGTCTGTGATCCACAGACAGAAGTTGGTTGTTGAAGAAACAAACAACTGAAGATTTAACTTGTCTTCAACAACAAGATCAAAAATCTTGTTTTCTGATCAAGAAGTTGCAGAGATTATTCTGGCTGTTATTCATCTTCAAGTCCACTGCAATTGACTGCAACTTAAAAGGCTTGAAGGTACAGAACTCTGCAGATATCTTCTCAGCACAAGCAGAAACATCCTGAAGATCTATTTTTGTTGTTGAGAAGAAGTTAGAGCTGAGCTTATTTAGTCCAGAGAGAAGGCTCAGAGGGCAGGTTCTCTGGAGCACATAAAAAACAAAACTTCTACTCTTTCTGTAGGATCTTTATTGATCTGGGTTGTAATCCTAGATAATAAAGGCTGAGAGGTAAGATTCAGTTGTGAATCTGAGTGGGTAGGGCCTGTGTGTCTGAGGTAGGATCTGAGTCAGATCTGAGGTAGGAGACAACATCTCTGAGTGTAGGGCTACAAATATAGTCTGAATTATAGGGCTTTTTATTAAGTCTGAGGTAGGTGATCTGGAGGATCACTGAGCTGTATGAGCAAAGTCTACTCTTAGTGTGTTAGGCTTAGGCCTAAGATAGGACTTGGAAAAAGTATGAGAGATCCTGAGGGATCTGTGTTGTAAGCTCTTTGAGCTGAGATTTGGTGAAGATTACCTTGTTTAACACACTGTTAGAAATGTGTGAGAGAAAATGGATGTACTCATACCTTGAGGAACCACTATAAATACTGTGTGTTGATCTGTGTTCTTGAAAGCTAAAACAATAATCTAACTCACAACACACCAATTTCAAAAGTAGACATTAAAAACTTTAAAAACCTATTCACCCCTCCCCCCTCTAGGTGTTTAGCAGCTCTTGAAAACAAAGACTTTCAAGTGGTATCAGAGGGAGGTTGTTCAATCAAGACTTAACAGTCTGAACAGATCTCCAAGAGTAGTTGAAGATTAACTTCATGGGTTCAGGTAAGAACCCCAAGGAGTTGAGCTCATCTGCAGAAAAGAAAACTTTGGAATATGGAAAGAAAGAGTCAGGCTATTCATGGAAGCCTCAGACCCTAGGATCTTCATTATAGTCCAAGAAGCACCTTTCATCCCCATGAAGGTCTCTGTCTTAGATGTCAATGTTCAGACTCCAAAAAAGTATACCGAAATGATTAAGGATGAAGTCATTTTGACAACTATGGATAAGATGACACAAAACATCATTGTCAGTGTCATAGATTACTCCACCTTCCAGAACCTAGTTCACTGCAAAACAGTCAAAGAGATGTGAGATTCTCTTATTGTGTATATGGAAGGGACTGAGGAAGTGAAGGATGACAGAAAATCCCTCTTAAATCAACAATATGAAGCATTCAAGGAAGGGAAGAAGGATTCCATAGCTGAATGCTATGAGAAGTTCTTCATAATAGTGAATAGTCTGATCACATATGACAGACAGTTCATTAATTATGAGTTGAATGAAAAGTTCTTGAGATCCCTAAACAAGGAATGAGATATCAAGATCTGTGTCATCAGAGAAGTTGACAACTTGACCAACAGATTGCCTCAGAATCTGTTTGGGAAGTTGCTATCCAATGAGATGCAGGTGAACTCCAGGAAGGCTGAAGAGGATGCTGTCAGATCTCTCAACAAAGAGAAGACTGTGGCCTTCAGAGCTGAAGTCACAAGAAGAAGTATGGAAAAGACTCCTCCACCAAGGAGAGCTGCAGAGTCAGAAAGCTCAGATCCCAGCTCCTCTGTAAGTGAGCTGTCAGATGTAGAACACTGTTCTCCAAACAGTTCAAGAAGATGCTAAGCAGGAGGAGACGATGGAAGAATAAGGGCACTTCCAACTCCTCATCAAGGAAGCTCTTTTCCAGCAAGGACAAGTACAGAAAAGACTCCTCTGGGGAAAGATATGACTCCAAACAGAACAAATATGTTAAGACTAATGTTGTTAGCTACTGTTGCAACAGGAGTGGACATGTCATTGCTAACTGTCCAGTTAAGAGGAAGGAGCACATGAAGTCTGAAGGCAAAAAGCATCACAAGGACAAGAAGGCTGAAAAGAGCTTCTTGGCAAAAAAGACTGCAGCATATCAGACAGTGATTCTGAGTCTTCAGAATCAGATGAAGAGGAGGTCAACATTAGTCTCATGACTATTAAAGAAAATGCTGAACATCCTGTTGCCCCATCTGGCATAAGGGCCTCATTGTCCTCTGTTGACAGTTACTGTGAAGAGGATGAGGATTTCAGTCTCATGGCCATATCAAAAGATAATCAGGATAATCCTACTCCTGATGAGGTACACTCTATCCCTGGCTCTTCCTCTATCTATGAGTCTGGCTCAGACTCTGAAGTATCCACTTCCTCCAGTGGGAATGATGGCTCAATATTTGAAAATGAAGTCAATCAATTGATTGACAAGTATGGTGTTATTATGGATGCTCTGAAGAAGAGCAAAAGGTTTGTCAAAAGACAAGCTGAGGAGATTGCCTCCCTACAACAAGTTGCATCCTTGCAATCTAAGTCAGCACTCTTGCTAGCTCAGATGAGGAGGGTAGTTAGCCAACTGAAGACAATCTCAATTATCCAAATTGGGACCATCAGCCAGAAAAATAAGATCATCATGGATCTTGAAATCTCAAGCAGAAAAAGACTATGACTGAATTCTCTAAGCCCAAAACTGTGTTGTCACTGATTGACTCATTCACCTCTCAAAAGGATAAGAGAGGTTTGGGGTTCAAGTGGAACTCAAGAGCTGTCCATTCCAAAGAGAAAGACAGCTCCTGTAGTGCCTCAGATCACCTTTCAAAAGGTAATCCTCCCTTCCAACAGGTATGACCAGGACAGCATGTATGGTCACAGGAAGAATGGGAACTCTTCCTGTATAAATACTAGGGTATCTTCCAATGAAAAGAAAGGACATGGGTGTGAGTGTACTGAAGGCTCCCCATCAGGAAATCCCAATGGCCAATTATAGACCATTTGTGTTTGGTGCTTCAGCCCTCACACTTAAGGATAAGGCAGTGGTCTATCCTCAGGTTCCTCTAACAAACACCTTGACTAAGGGTAAGTCAGTCAGTAAGCCACACCTGGCAGTTTCTGAAACCATCAACTCCATGCCAGCTGAAAAAAAGACATCTGTTGGTGCCACTTAGAATAAGTCATGTGCATTCACTGGCAAACTAACTTTCAGTCAGATTCTTGCTGAAAGAAACAAGAAGAAGACTGATGCTCTCCCCTCTGAACATACAACTTCTTCCAAGGATGTTCAGAAGAGAAAATACAACATTCATGAATGTTGGTGTTGTGGCAAAGTGAGACACTTTGCCATAGATTTTTGGCACAACCCTAATGTGCCAAGGGCAAAGGTGAGTCTTCCTGTTATGACTACTGCAGGTAGACATGTGTATTTTCAAGCTAACAAGAACCAAGGACCCAATCCATTTTGGGTTCCTAAGATAAACTAATCTATGTTTGCAGGGTAGTCCAAGTACCCATACAATGCCAATATGGTACTTGGACAGTGGATGCTCCAGATATATGACTGGAACAATGATGCAGGCCACTCCCGAAAATGGGAATTTAAGGCACGATATGACAAAAAGGATTTCTATGGGGAATTTAAGCGAACACGTTGTGTGCGTGCAAAACTCAAAATTTCGGCAGAGTTTCTTCTATAAAGTCGCGATCTCACAAGTGGGAAATTCCCATCCAAACCTGCACGAACATTCACATATACTATTTTCATAACCTAGCCATACATCTAATATGACATCACAACATTTCCATCCACGTGGAGAGTGATCCGGACTAAGAATTCGATTCGGAAAAACAGTCCAAATGCAGCACTCAAAACAAAATCAAACGAGGATATACTAAATCCTCTTGATCTATTCAAAACCAAAGGCTAAACAAACCTCAGTTTGCAAACGCCCAAGGGGACCTACCCTTGCAAAAATCTTCGCGAAAATCGGATGAAAAAGCAATATAAAATTCAAATTTTTAGATGCAAACTAGAATCAAAATTTAGGATGAAATATGATATCAAGATTTCCACTAAACTCACAATCCAAGACGAAAATTACACAAGTTTTAGGGAGAGGAAAACGTTACCCAAGATCTGAAATTAAAGAGGAGGATAACTATGGAAGAGTCACACTTCCACGGGTTCACCGGAGTCACACCGGATGGGGAGAACCGAGACGCCTTCTTCGGAGTCACACAAGAGGAGGTAGGAGGTCGTCGGAGCAGCAGGAACACCACCTAGAGTAGGGCGGCGGCAGCAGGCAAATCCGCAAAATCCAGAGGTCGGGGGCGGGTTTCGGCCTGGCCGAGAAAGGGGGCTGGGTGCAAACCGTGAACTAGGTTTAGGGTTTTTTTCTTCTTCTCCTTTTTCATTTCTCTCCATCCCCTCAATACGCATATATATAATATCATACACCACTCCATCCATCCTTTATCAAAATCAAAACTAATCCTAGCCACTAATGCTTAACAAAAATAAAACAACATATTAAAAAGATTTTTAAAAGACTTATAAATTTATAACTTATAAATTTATAAATCATATGACAAAAATGTTGATAATAAAAGTATTATGATTATAATATTATTCCAAAATTGAAATAACATTATAGTCATAATGATATGAAGTAATGACGTCGGCGGCGGCGGCGACGATAGTTACGGCAACGACCATCAATGTCCACGAACATGTAACGGCGGCGATCAAAAGAGAGATCCATGTCGGCACGAGCAAATGGCGGGGCATCCTCGCCATCAATCCTCCCCCGCTCAAAATCACTCATCCTCTATGAGTGGCCAGGGAGAGAATAGCAGGAGACAGCAGCATCCACAAGTAGCATAGAAAGAGCGGACATCCACGGGGCAGGACAAGCAGTGCAGACATCCGCAATAGAACAGAACCTGTCATGAGCAAGAACAGCAGAAAATCTCGTAGATGTGTCTGCATAAAGAAAAGCAGTACAGATCTTACCATCCAATGCGTGAACCAGGAAACCCAACTGGAAGAGCGATACGGAAAGAATCTCACCTCTCAACCCAAGAGAATCTGAAGTGGAAGAGAGAAACGTCGGAGAAAACCACTCAGGTGGGAACCAGATATGCAAATTAAATCCGAAAAATTGAAACACGGTGAAAAACCGATTGCATCGTAAAAATCCAAAAAAATTGCATTAAACCCAAAATTCTTGAAAATCATGAAAGGATCGGCGCTCCAACGTAATAATTTTGTTACGGAACCCGAAGGTATCCCCTCGGGGGCTAACCAGACTAAATTTGAATCAACAACTCTGCAGTCAGAAGCTCTCGGAGGTGAACAGACGTGAAAGTGACGCAACTCATAGACACTGGCATAAGGCAACGACATGTGTAAGTGCAGATCGTACCAGAATGGATGAAAAACATGTGCAATTTGATTTGATGGGTAACAATATCATGAGTGTATAACCCTTAATTCGTCGAGATCAGAAATACTCAAGCAAATGACTATTCACAGACCATTGGGCGAGCAGGGGCGAGATTGAGCGAGCAGGGGCGAGCTTGGGCGAGCTTGGGCGAGCTGTGGCGAGCTTGGGCGAGCTGTGGCGAGCTTGGGCGAGCTGTGGCGAGCTTGGGCGAGCTTGGGCGAGCTTGGGCGAGCTTGGGCGAGCTGTGGCGAGCTTGGGCGAGCTGTGGCGAGCTTGGGCGAGCTGTGGCGAGCTTGGGCGAGCTGTGGCGAGCTTGGGCGAGCTGTGGCGAGCAGAGGCGAGCTGTGGCGAGCAGAGGCGAGCTGTGGCGAGCAGAGGCGAGCTGTGGCGAGCAGAGGCGAGCTTGGGGGAGCAGAGGCGAGCTTGGGGGAGCAGAGGCGAGTTGTGGCGAGCAGAGGCGAGCTTGGGCGAGCAGAGGCGAGCTTGGGCGAGCAGAGGAGATCTTGGGCGAGCAGAGGCGGGCTTGGGCGAGCAGAGGCGGGCTTGGGCGAGCAAAGGCGGGCTTAAGCGAGCAGAGACGAGCTTGGGCGAGCAGAGGCGAGCTTGGGCGAGCAGAGACGAGCTGTGGCGAGCAGAGGCGAGCTTGGGAGAGCAGAGGCGAGCTGTGGCGAGCAGAGGCGAGCTGTGGAGAGCAGAGGCGAGTTTGAGCGAGTTTGGGCGAGTATCTCGCGAGTATGGGTGAGTAGCCCTAGATACTCGCTCGCAGAGGCTGGATACTCGCCTACCCCCCCCCCCACCCCCCAAGGATTTCTCTATAAAAAAACCCCCAAGGGTACTGGAAATGGCATTTTTTGGAAGAGGCGAGATCCCCCCAAGTAGATACTCGCCAAGTCCATGCCAGCCTAGTACCTCGCCCAGCCTTTTGGTTGCAGAGGGGAAGCTTCTTCAAAGCTTCCGGGTACGTGGTGGGACCTCCCCGCTGGAGCACTTGGGGTGTGCTTATAGATAGTTTCCTCTCTCTCGTGCTAGCCACTTAAATCGTGACGTCGGATCGTAGAATCAGTAACCTTAGGCTGCCTTGATCCTATTTCTGAGGTCGGGAATTTTCCTGGCTTCAACAGCGAGAACACCAAATCAAAGGACACAGTCGCCGTGAAATCATACGCAGTCACAGATGAAGACATGTCCGCAGACGGACACTCACTAATACATAGCCCACAAGTCAAGTCCAACGGAGGTGCTAATAACGACGACCTAACTAAGTGGATCGGACCAGGCAAAACCAATTCGTGTCCTAACAACTCCGCTGATCGAGCAAAAAGAACAGGAGGGAGGGTCAGTAAAATCAAACTCGAGAGAGAATCTAACTCATGGTGAACGTCCGGTGTTAACATCAAAGAGAAATCATCCGGGTTTACACTACTAAAATCATCCAAAAGTACAACTCCCTCGCAAGGTAAATCTTCCAACACAGTAGGTACATCTACTAACTCAGGGTCATCGAACGGTTCCTCAACTATCATAGGAGACGGACCTGAAATATGGTTGAGGGGAAGTGGGATAATCCCAGGGGGTGATACCTCAGAGGAGACATCCTCATCCAGGTCACTAGGATATCCAAGCTCCTCATCGTCACTAAAGTCGTTAGAGAAATCGGCTTCGCTCTCAGTGGCGGGCTCAGGCGTCGAAGCTAAAAGAGCCAAAGCCCTAGGCTTTGTGGGGCACTCCACGGCATAGTGGTCAATCACTCCACAAGCGTAACATGTAGCATTCTCCTTGCAAATCTTAACTGTCTGCATATGCTTAACCCGCGGATTTATAGCATCCCTAGTAGTGACAACGACATGTGGCGGGACAGAGGACCTAACCTTCTCCTTCTCCCTAAAGGTAGGTGGACGTGTGCTCGAAATAGTCAGATCTTGGCGGAGCAAGGATCTAGCGTGAGGCTTATAGTCACTCCTATGATCAGAAACGGGTCTAGTGCCCTGACGGGGAGAAATAAAATCATGAGACATCCGAGTATGGGAGTACGAGGGGACGTACTGGTTCGCCGTAGGCAAAGTCTTAGGCGGCGAATCACTCAGATAATCAGAAAACTGGGGATGGCAGTAGGGAGGGTAATACTCATCTGTTAATAGATTCTTCATAATCTGTCAACCTACAAGTGAGTCGTCGAGGGACGTCCCAAAACGTCTCTCCGGCTCGACTAAATAATTGTAGTCTCGCAACGGGAATCCTGTGGGGGTCCACAATATGATATAGCTCAAAATAACGTTCCATATCCTTCACCCAACATAAAAACACTCGCGGTCCACCTATCCGATCATAGGTCGGAGAAGGAACTCTAACAGGCCTAGAGGTGCGCGGTGGAGGTGTCCAATATTGTGCTAACATAACGTTAAGCTCAATGAATGAAGATGAGTGAGCGGAACTCCCAATGTGCGCCATAAGTAAATTTGGCGGGAGACAAACGGAAAACTCAAACTAAGTGAACACGTAAAACTTTTTTTATATATATATTTTAAGAAACACAATTTTTTTTAACTAAAAAATAAAATAGAAGACCAACGAACGTGCCTAAGTGCAAATGGGGGTAGCTCGGAACGAGCAGATCGTTGCCAAGTTGAGAAATTAGCAAACCTCCCTCTGATACCAAATTGATGCAGGTTACTCCGGAAAATGGGAATTAAAGGCACGATATGACAAAAAGGATTCCTATGGGGAATTTAAGCGAACACGTTGTGTGCGTACAAAACTCAAAATTTTAGCAGAGTTTCTTCTATAAAGTCGCGATCTCACAAGTGGGAAATTCTCATCCAAACTGCATGAACATTCACATATACTATTTTCATAACCTAGCCATACATCTAATATCACATCACAACATTTCTATCCACATGGAGAGTGATCCGGACTAAGAATTCGATTTGGAAAAACAGTCCAAAAGAAGCCCTCACAACAAAATCAAACGAGGATATACCAAATCCTCTTGATCCATTCGAAACCAAAGGTTAAACAAACCTCGGTTTGCAAACGTCCAAGGGGACCTACCCTTGTAAAAATCTTCGCGAAAATCGGATGAAAAGGCAATATAAAATTCAGATTTTTAGATGCAAACTAGAATCAAAATATATGATGAAATATGATATCAAGATTTCCACTAAACACACAATCCAAGACGAAAATTACACAAGTTTTAGGGAGAGGAAAACGTTACCCAAGATCTGAAATTAAAGAGGAGGAGGATAACTATGGAAGAGTCACACTTCCACGGGTTCACCGGAGTCACACCGGATGGGGAGAACCGAGTCGCCTTCTTCGGAGTCACATCGGAGGAGGTAGGAGGTCGTCGGAGCAGCAGGAACACCACCTAGAGTAGGGCGGCGGCAACAAGCAAATCCGCGAAATCCAGAGGTCGGGGGCGGGTTTCGGCCTGGCCGAGAAAGGGGGCTGGGTGCAAACCGTGAACTAGGTTTAGGGGTTTTTTTTTCTTCTCCTTTTTCATTTCTCTCCATCCCCTCAATACACATATATATAATATCATACACCACTCCATCCACCCTTCATCAAAATCAAAACTAATCCTAGCCACTAATGCTTAACAAAAATAAAACAACATATTAAAAAGACTTTTAAAAGACTTATAAATTTATAAATCATATGACAAAAATGTTGATAATAAAAATATTATGATTATAATATTATTCCAAAATTGAAATAATATTATAGTCATAATGATATGAAGTAATGACATCGGCGGCGGCGGCGGCGACAGTTACGGCAACGACCATCAATGTCCTCGAACATGTAGCGGCGACAATCAAAAGAGAGATCCATGTCGGCATGAGCAAATGGCGGGGCATCCTCGCCATCAAACAAGGAGTCACCTTAAGGATTATACTCCTGTGTAGAATGGACATAAGATGATCTTTGGAGGTTCAGACAGAGGAGTCACCAAGGGTTATGGTATGATCATGAATGGCATAGTATCCATCACAAAAATAGCTTATGTGGAAGGATTGCAACACAATCTGATTAGCATAAGCCAACTATGTGATATTGGTTGTCATTGTCTTCCACAAGGATGAGTGTCTGATCAAGAGATCTAGTGACCAAGAGGTCATTTTGACAGTCACTAGGAGTGGAAATATTTATTGTTTAAACTTCTTATGTTTAAGTACAGACTCACCAGTATGTCTGGTAGTAAATGAAAAAGTCTCTTATTGTGTACAATGGCACAAGAGGCTTGTTCACTTGAACTGCAAGACAATTTGCAAACTCTTCAGTGAAGGGCTAGTCAAAAATGAACCCAATCTAAGATACACCAAAGAGGGCATTTGCTCAGCATGCCAAAAGGGCAAGCAGACAAAAGCATCCTTTAAGAGCATTGGGGCCAAGGATTCTGAGAGGTATTTGTATCTCCTACATATGGACTTGTTTGGTCTTATGCCAGTTCACAGTCTATGTAAGAAAGTCTACACACTTGTGATAGTTGATAACTATTTCAGGTTTGCTTTGGTGTTCTTTCTAAAGAAAAAGTCTGAAACCATTGACACTTTTGTGACCTTTGTTAAGCAAGTTCAGAATGAAAAAGACAATTCTGTGGTCAAAATCAGGAGTGACCATGACACTGAATTTCAGTCTGAAGGCATGACAAAGTTCTGTGAAGAACAAAGGATTTATCAGGAGTTTTCTTCTCCAAGAAAACCCCAGTAAAATGGGATAGCTGAGAGAAAAAACAGAACTCTCATACAAGCTGACAGGACACTACTCATTGACATCTCTCTCCCAGAATACTTCTGGCCTGAGGCAGTGAACACTGTTTGTCATGTCCTGAATAGAGTTTATATCAACAAGTATCACAAGAAGATTCCCTATGAGATTATGAAGGTAGAAAATCAAATCTAGCCCATCTCAGAATCTTTAGAAGCAAATATTTGGTGTTCAATAATGGCAAGTCCAACTTGACTAAGTTTGTTGTGAAATCCTATGAAAGAATCTTTATTGGGTACAACAACCATAACAAAGCCTATAGAGCCCTACAACTTAAAAAATCAAATTGTAAAGAGTCTGTAAATGTTGTGTTTGATGAATCATCGATGATTAACAGTAAGCTGCCTAGCTCCTCTAGATCTGCAGGTGTGGAGTTGGTGATGGATAAACTGACCATCAAGGATACTCCTGCTCAAGTGGAAGAGGATGGGGTATGCATTCCTGAAGAAGGACAAAGTACAGTGGACATGGGTGAAGACCAGCAGGATCCAGCCATTGAAGGTCAAGATATTGAGAATAGAATGACAGCAACTGTCAAGCATTTGAGGGATCATCCAAAAGATCAAATCATAGGTGATGCTAGCCAAGGGATTACAACAAGGAGCAGAAGCCTCAATATTGATATGTACTCTAGCTTCCTATCTCAGGTTGAACCTAAAAGATTTAAAGATGGCAACATAAATCCATTTTGAATTGCGGCTATACAAGAAGAACTGAACTAGTTCAAGAGATGCAAAGTTTGGAAGCTGACTCCCAGACCACAAGGACATAACATCATTAGAATCAAGTGGATTTATAGAAATAAACTTGATGAAAATGATGTTATAATCAAGAATAAAGCTAGACTGTTAGCCAAGGGATACAAACAAGAGAAAGGTATTGATTTTGATCAAACTTTTGCACCAGTAGCTAGATTGGAAGCTATAAGACTATTCCTTGCATATGCTGCACATAAAGGATTCAAGGTCTACCAAATGGATGTAAAGTCAGCTTTCTTAAATGGTGATCTAAAAGAGGAGGTCTATGTTGAGCAACCCTCAGATTTTGTTAACTCTAACTTTCCTGATTGTGTATTCAAGCTTAGAAAAGCTTTGTATGGGTTAAAGTAAGCCCCCAGGGAATGATATGAAACCCTGTCTAGTTTTCTCATTGAGAACAAATTCTCAAGGGGAAAGATAGACAAGACATTATTCCTTAGAAAAGTCAATGGTAAGATCATTCTAGTCCAAATTTATGTAGATGACATAATATTTGGGTCTACTAATGATGGCCTCTGCAAGAAATTTGTTAAACTTATGCAATGACATTTTGAGATGAGCAGTATGGGCGAACTCAAGAATTTCTTGGGCCTTCAAGTTAGACAGTCAGATGATGGTCTATCCATCTCTCAGTCTAAGTTAACCAATGAGTTAATTAAAAATTTTGGAATAGAGAGTGTCTCCAAAATGAAAACTCATATAGGGTCAAATGCGTCAAGACGAGTCAGGAAAACATGTTGATGAAATCTTATAAAGAGGCATAATTGGCTATATCCCCTATCTTACTGCAAGTAGGTCAAACATTATGTATGGTACATGTGTTTGTGCTAAATACCAGGCTAGCCCTAAGGAATCTCATTATTCTGCAGCAAAAAGAATTTTGAGGTATCTCTAAGACACACATGATTTTAGTATGTGGTACCATAAGAATAATGACTTTGAACTAATTGAGTATTCAGATGCAGACTTTGTAGGTTGCAGAGAAGACAGAAAAAGCACCTCAGACACCTGTCAATTTCTAGGAAGAAGATTGGTCGCTTGGAGCAGCAAGAAGCAAACAAGTGTTGTCATTTCCACAGCTGAATAGGAGTACATCTCAGCTGGTAGTTGTTGTGCACAGCTACTGTGGATTCAACATCAGCTTCAAGACTATAATCTCCAGCTAAGTAAAACTCCAATGTATTATGATTCTTCTAGTGCAATCTCTATTGCTAGGAATCATGTATCTTATAGCAGGACTAAGTATATTGAGATTAGATATCATTTTATTAGGGAGCATGTAGAAAAAGAAGACATTTGTCTTGAGTTTACCCCCACAAACAAATATGTGGCTGACATCTTTCACTAAGCCACTAGATGAAGTCATGTTCAACACCTTCAAAATTGAGTTGGGCATGTTGAACTTAGTATAGCTTCAGTGTTTTCATGCATATGTGTTGCATACAAAATTGACTCTTGCAAGGTATCAAGAAAGACATAGACTTATCCAAACGTCGAATGTGCTGAGTCTAAGTGTTCAGGCGTCAAGTGCGTTGAGACAACATCAGACATCTAGTGCGCTGAGACCAAGTGTCTAGGCGTCGAGAGCGTTGAGAAAACTTCATGCGTCGAGAGCGTCGAGTGCGTCGAGACAACTCGACGAATTCTCCCAGACACTTCAATTTACGGCTATCTCACGAGATTAATCTCAGTCGTTGATTTCCTCGTGATTATCACAACAGGTATGCGCCTCTCCACATTCTCAAATAAGAGGTAAGTATAAATAGAAGTGTGTGTGCTTAGAATAAAAATACATTATTCCTAGCCCTTTCGTCTATTTGCCTCCTTGCGACGAAAGCTTGAGAAATCTATAGAATTTCAAAGGTTTAATGGCGCTGAAAGGAATGGACTTCCTGTTCGAGGGTTCAGAGTTAGTGAGAAATGGCTTCAAGGATGCACCAGAGGAGATACAACTCATTCTCCATCTATTGCAGGTCGCTGACCTAGAATACGTTCTGTCAGAGCCTAGCCTGCTGTGGAAGAAGAAAGTGCTGGAACTTTACTCCAATGCCGCTGTCGACTCGTCCTCAAATAAAATCAGATCATCCATCAGTGAGCATAAGGTCAAGATCACTCCCAAAAGATTGAGCAAAGTCATGCATCTGCCCAAGTTCAAGCAGTCTGATGATGAAGAAGAGTTATATCAAAATGATGTAAAATCTGCCCTGAAGTGGTGTGGGCTATCTAAGCACACTACTGGATCAGTCTTGAGAAAGGAGTTGAATCTCAAAGGAAAGTTCTTGGCTGATGTCGTTTGGAAAGATCTGATCTGCAAGACGGGGTCCCATGACAAAATATTTAGAAAGATGTTTGAGCTGATGACAAAGATAATTCTATCCAAGAAAACTGACTGGGGGAATGTCCTTTTTGACAGAATAGTAGAGTGCATCCCAAAGCCAAACCTGGGAAGGATACTGTCTTTGTACTTGCACGACACTGTTCCAGGGATGCTCAACACAAGGCTAGGAACAAAGATCCATCACATGAGAAGGATGGACTCAAAGATGTTTGACAAGTGGGACAGAGTCTTGCTGCCACATCAACAATCTTCTGACAAGAAAAAGAAAGCAATCATGGTCACTGAAGAGAGCACTGCAAGTAGCTCTTCTGAGAGCAGTGAGGAAGAACCACATGATCCTTAGCTGACTGAT
This sequence comes from Platanthera zijinensis, assembly GCA_039513925.1. NCBI lineage: Eukaryota > Viridiplantae > Streptophyta > Magnoliopsida > Asparagales > Orchidaceae > Platanthera > Platanthera zijinensis. The sequence continues at coordinate 166,513,505 of CM077087.1, forward strand.
TCTTCTGAGGAAACAAGAAGGGATATGAGTGCTCAGGTTTCAATATCTTCTGAACCGGCAGCAAAAACTGTCGAAGTCAGTGGTTCCCAATCAGAGAACATTCCAGCAGAGGTAGCTGAAATGGTGACTGAAGATATTGTGGACAGGATCTGTGCAAACATTGAGGGGGAGACTTCCTAGATGCTTGCACCTGTTGTGGAAGAGACTGTTCAATTAGTTCAGGAACAACTAGACTCCTTCAATGAAAATCTACAGAACAGGATTGCTCAAACCCCAGAGGGTCCTGAAGTGATTCTATTTTGTCCTCAAGTTGAGGGGGAGCAAGTCCCTGATACAATGATTGAAGATGCCCTAGACACTGTTGTTACAGAGCAGCAAATTCTAATGGGAAATGCATAGATTGAGGGGGAGATTCCAACAGAGCTCCCTGCTCAAGTAGCAGAGAATGTTATTGACATTTCTGAAGATGATGAACCTGCTGTTGATGAGCCAAAGGATGAGGTTGTTGATCATTCTTCTGAATATATGAGAGCTGATTCTGAAATAAGGGAACAAGAAAGGATAGAGCATGAGAATGTACATGACCAAGGGACATCTCATCAGGGTGAACAAATGTCCCCCATTTTCTTAGCTCAACTCAAAGATCTGTTAGATGACCAGAGAAGACAACTTGAACACTTTGTTGATGATTCCATCAAGAAGCTGAGACAGGATCTATCCACTAAGATAAAGTCCATTAGATTTGAAGTTAACCTGTTGAAGGCCAATACAGTGTCATTCTTCATGAGAGCAGCCTCAGCTGTTACTAACACTGAAAACAAGCTTGAAGAAATCTGGAAGAAACAACTTAACATCATGCAAAATCAGAACATAACAACCAGCAACATGAAAATGGTTCATGAAGTGCAGAAAATCCTCATGGAAGAACATAAGACAACTCTGGAGAGGAGATTGGATGCTTGCACTCAATACCTGGATAATCACATGGTAGAGGTTAAGAACCATGTCACAAAGGGAATCAACTATCTGGATCAGAGACTCTCTATTGCAAGGACTCCCTGAATGCAACTGTTAGTGAAGAAGTCATAAAGGGGAAGAAGGCAATGATCAAGGCCAACACTGAAAATGTTGTTTGGGTTACCAATGTAATCAGAGGTTCATTGGGGCTTGAACAACATACATATGACAATATTCCTGTTGTTCCTACCCATATTCCAAAAGGACTATATGATGAACAATATGGTGATGATCAGTATGATCAAGTTGATGCTCAATGGGCTGAACTTTCTACTGTTGCTGAAATTCATACCTTCAGCCTCACTGCAGAACAGATAGCAAAAGCCAGAGGCAAGTCAGTTGCTGAAGAAGAGGAAGAGGTAAGACTCAGTAAGAAGAGGTACAGAGAAGAGATGAAGACCAGACCAGACTTTGAAAAATAGAGTCCTCAATTAAGGACTATTATCTTGTCTGTCTGGGATCAAATCAAGGACCACAAGACTGACAGAGGAAACTGTATAGCCCACTAGAATGAGTAAAATTAGAAAGAAATCAAGAGGCCATGAGGAAGTTAAGAAGAGACAAAAAGTCAGGTGCAGTGACACCAAATGCTCTTGAGCTTAACAAGTACTTCTCAAAGCCTTACAGTTACTTTGAGAGACAGAGGCTGAAAAAGACTGAATCTGATGAAAAGGCTGCAAAGAAACCCAGCAGGGGGATAGTGATCAAGGAACCTGAAACATAAAATATTTTTTGTTTTCGTTGAGGGCTTTAGAATTGTAAACATTATTATAAGCACATTATCTATTTATGACTATTGTCTTCAATGATAATCATATTTTTGTGTGTGTATCAATTTTTGTTCTTATATACTGTGAATGTTTATCTTCTATACGTGGAAGTGTATATCATTGACTGAGGTTCTGACTTATTCAAATAGGGGGAGATTGTTGTGTCCAATGATCACAATATCCTAGATTTGAAGAAGGCCCACAAGTCAATGGTATACACATGAATGTATCTAATATATGTTCAAGTTCATTGTATGCAGGTTGAATACTGTTACATTGATTAGACAGGCAGTCAGAGTCATAATGACAGTTGGACTCAAGTCAGGTTGTTGAACAGGCAGAAAATTTGGCTAAGTTCAATAGCGTTGAGTGAGCTTACTTCACTCAACTCCAGAAAGGGAAAGACGTTGACAGAACTTTATGTAGTCAAAGCCTTAGAGTTGCTGACTAGATTTTTGTCTAAGGACAGAAGTGTTGAGTGAAGGCAGTTCACTCAACGCTTATTCAACTGAATTTCAGGTCAAGTGTAGAAGCGTTGAGTGAAGACATGCCACTCAACGCCCTATCAAGAAGACAGGCAAAGTCCATAAGTGTTGAGTGTAGAAGCTGCACTCAACGCCTTCATGTTGAGAAATTCAACCAAGTCCAGAAGCGTTGAGTGATGAAGGATCACTCAACGTCTTAACAGTTAGATGGCACAAGTCAAAAAAGTTGAGTGTTGAAGGTTCACTCGACGCCTTAAGATGCAGAATTTTGCTAAGTGTTTATGCGTTAAGTGACAAGGCTTCACTCAACGCCTATGCAGATTGTCTGGAAATGATCAAGTCCACAAGCGCTGAGTCATGTTGATGTCATCAAGAATTCAAATATTACGGGACTTGCACGCTAGATGACAAAAGGCACTGCATGCCTTCAGTACAACAGTTAATGCCAAAAGAGATGTTGCAGTTGCCAATTCCGGCTGGTCCATACCGCGCAAAGAGCCGTTGGACGGAGATCGATAAAAGGCGATTTCCGGGAAATTGAAAAGTGTTTTTTGGTCTTCTTCTTCCTCGAGTAAAAAATTGAAGAAGGTTTTCCAGGAACTCATTCTGACAGAGAGTCTGTGATCTACAGACAGAAGTTGGTTGTTGAAGAAATAAAGAACTGCAGATTTAACTTGTCTTCAACAGCAAGATCAGAAATCTTGTTTTTTGATCAAGAAGTTGCAGAGATTATTCTGGCTACTGTTCATCTTCAAGTCCACTGCAATCGACTACAACTTAAAATTTTTGAAGGTACAGAGCTCTGCAGATATCTTCTCAGCACAAGCAAAAACATCCTAAAGATCTATTTTTGTTGCTGAGAAGTTAGGGTTGAGCTTATTCAGTCCAGAAAGAAGGCTCAGAGGACAGGTTCTCTGGAGCAAATCACAAAAAAAACTTCTACTCTTTCTGTAGGATCTTTATTGATCTGAGTTATAAGCCTAGATAATAAAGGCTGAGAGGTAAGATTCAGCTGTGAATTTGAGTGGGTAGGGCATGTGTGTCTGAGGTAGGATCTGAGTTAGATCTGAGATAGGAGACAACATCTCTGAGTGTAGGGCTATCAATCTAGCCTGAGTTGTAGGGCTTTTTATTAAGCCTGAGGTTGGTGATCTGGAGGATTACTGAACTGTAGGAGTAAAGTCTACTTTGAGTGCGTAGGGCTTGGGCCTGAGGTAGGACTTGGAGAAAGTATGAGAGATCCTGAGGGATCTGTGTTGTAAGCTCTTTGAACTAAGATTTGGTGAAGATTACCTTGTCTAACACACTGTTAGAAAGGTGGGAGGGAAAGTGGATGTACTCATACTTTGGGGAACCACTATAAATACTATGTGTTGATCTGTGTTCTTGAAAGCTAAAACAATAATCAAACTCACAACACACCAAATTCAAAAGTAGATATTAAAGACTTGAAAAACCTATTCACCCCCCTCTAGGTGTTTAGCTACTCTTGAAAACAAAGACTTTCAGATACCATTCCCGCGTAGACTTTTATGTGATTGTCTCGCGGGATTTAGAGGCTGTGTTGGGAGTCTGCTGGCTCCGCACCTTGGGGCTTCTGTGGGATTTTGACACACTGAAGATGACATGGGGTCGTCACTCCCAGCAGACTGAATGACAGGGCTACTCGACGACCACCGATCGACAGGTTTTTTGTCTGTACCGACCTGACAAAGCCATTCGACCTCGAGGCTCTCTTATTGGAGTACAGCGACACTACCACCGCCCGGAGGGGCCTTCTACCCTGATGGCGTTGAAATCACTACAATTGACTCTTGCTAAAGAGGGCCCTTATACTGGTTTGCACTTGTCGCTACTCATTTCAGCTTAAGTGATGCCCTTACCGTCAGTAGACCATTGCTCAGAGTTCATACAACAAGCTAGGGCCAAGTTCTATGGGCCATATATGGTCTCCGAGCGCATTGCAGAAGTGGCCTACCGTCTCCAACTTCCGTCTGAGGCTTATATTCATGACGTGTTCCACATCTCATAGTTGAAGCCGTTCGTAGGGTTGCCACCTTCGGAACCCTTGGTCCATTTACCATCACAGCTTCAGGACACGGTTGAGGACAAGCTTGATGTCGACACGGGCGGAGATGTTACAGACCCGCGTTGGGGGCTCCTATAAAAGTGCCGCACATTGGAACACACGCCTTAGTTTCCGTATTTTATGCTTCTGTGTTGTATCTTTAATTCGACATTTGTATTTTTTAATTTGAACCTTAGTTGTGTTTGGGGCTCCAACTGGTTAATGGATTGGGCTTGCTTGGTTAGGAATTATGAAATCATAAATCAAAACTCTCTCTCTCTCTAATTCTTCTATCTCTCTCTGCCTCAAGTAATGTAACATGCACCCTAGCCGAAACCCGCATCCCGCCAAAGCCGCTTCCGCCGAACGCCGATTCCGCCGATTCTCTCGGTTCGTCTCCTCCATCCCCTTAGTTGCTCCCTCCTCTGGTGAGATAGGTTCGAAGGGAACTCGCAAGGGCAACGCCGATTCTCTACTCGACTTTCCTCTCCTTCCCCCATGAATGAGATCTCAAACGAAGGCTCGTAAAACAACAATAAAAGTTAAATGTAAGTAAAATTTAGCCTGTCAAACATGCACTTTCAAGAGACTTATATGTGTTGGGATGTATTGAAGAAGACCCCATGGCAAAATGCAGACCAATTGTATGTCTAGATGAGACTCACCTAAAGATCTCTAATGGTGGAGTATTGTTATGTGCAGTTGACATTGATAGGAATAAGAATGCGTACACTATTACTTATAGTATTGTTTTGAAATAAAATATAATGTCTTGGGAAACATGCACTTTCAACAATTTCTTAATTACCTCTTTTCTTTGTGTCTAAATATAAATTAAAGGAATGTCATGAATTATAGTGCATACAAGAAATGCGTGATAGTTGAAGCATTTTGTCACAATTTTGAGCAAATTAGTGTTTTTATCCTTTTCAAGAGCAAATATCTTCAATCGTAAGGATAATATTAACGGATTTGTAGACATCTGGTTATGCGATACAATATGTTATTTATCATTGTTATCAGCGGCGTCTGCAGGAATTATAACATGGGCAAAGTTTAAAATTATTCAACAAATATAACAAAAATATGTATATATCACACAATTCTTTACAATAGTTGATCAATTTGGGAAAAACGATATCATTTACCATATTTTTCTTTGATGTTTCATCTTCTAGAAGCATTTCTTGATAATCTCATTATTGTTGGTAACATTTTTTTAATATGAGTCATCAAATAAGCATTCATTCATCACTCTTTTTAATTCAATAATGAGATTTTGATAAAATGAAATGAATACAAGTCTCACCTATAGTGAAATTGCAAAGAAAATTAATCATGTCATGCATACTTCCTAGTAATCCTTTCACATTTGTTATGTCTTTTTCATAAGCATGAATAGATCATCAATAATAAAGAGCGGAATTTGAGCTTTCAAAGAAACAAATTAGCTAAAACAAAATTTTGAAATTAATTTTATAAAATAGGCAAAGTTAGGGTACCAATTTACTTATTGCACCTATTTTTTTACCCTCATATTTTTTTAAATTCTTCGCCATAGCACTTTAAATAAGTGTTGTTTGATCCTAACGGTTATTCAATTTTTATACTTTTTTATGAATTAACAAAATTTCTAAGCTTTTAAGACATATATAATTGAGAAGTAATTAAAATAATGAAGTTTGCAAATATTAATATAAATATAATTCAGATTATAGATTAAAACCTCAATTCATTGTTCTATTTGAATATCACTATCTCTTTTAAATATTTTTGATATATCACACAATAAAATAACAACAAAACTCATTTGTAAAAAAACTTTGAACAATGAACTTATTTATATAAATATTTAACAGCAATATAATAATGAACTTGTTATAAAAAAACTTCAAACAACAGCATAAAACCGATTTTTTTATTAAAAAATGTTAAACAACAACATAATAATAAACGTATTTGTACGAGAATTTAAACAAAATATAACAACGAACTTGTTTATAACAAAAATTTAAACATCAATATAACAATCAACTTATTTTTAAAAAAATTAAATACAACATAACAACCTTATTTATAAAAAAACTAAATATTGTTCATTGTAGAATTTGAACCCAAGACCACTAGAATAGAAGTCACACACTCCACCAAGCCATGAAAGCTCTATTGCTTTGAATATTTAAATTTTATTATATTAATTTATTTCGTATTTGCCATGATTAATAACCAATTTTCTTTTACCAAAAAATAATAATTTTAAAATTCAGTGTGAGCCCACACTAGGCTCTATATAGGTCCGCCCATGATTTTTATGCTTTATATAAAGCTTTGACCTCTGGCTTATCTTCGATGTTCTTTCACAAATGTTTTTCCATAGACTTATCATGTACATATACAAGTCTCAAAATACAAAGAGTACCACTTTTTATCTGGTGATGATGCAAGAGAAAATATGAACAACACACAATATAATCCTCGCAGTTTTATTACTCACCAATAGGAATCATATACTTTTACCCTTCTACTTTTGTGCATAAAACCTTCCAAAAGTCTGGGTGCAAAATGCTATGCTTAATAGGTTCAGAGGGTGCAATGTGCCGAATTTAAAAAATTGGGATGCAATATGCCAAAAGTCCTAAATTTATGAGTGCAATGCCCCAATTACCCTTCTTCATATAAATAGGCTAGCTAAATGTATTGGCTGATGGAACTATAGGAATTAAAGCTGCTGGCTCCTTTCTAAGTAGAGATACATGATAAAGAGATTCAAGAACTTTGACAAATTTATAATCTGTAAATCACTAAAAATTTACTGCAATGAATTTTTTTTACTCCCGTGTTTTAAGATCTGTTAAATGAATGCATAATCAAGATTAATGTAAAAATTTTCCAACTAATCTTCGTGCATTTTTTCTGCGAGACTCTAGCCTACTGTACCCAAAGGGCCAAACCCTTGTGAAGAATACCCTTCATGAAATTATCCCAAGAAGATATCGAGTGGGATTCACCTATGCAGCTAAATTAACACACACACACACACACAAAATCACTAATCAAAATTTTGCATCTTCATAACAATCGACGAGGACGTTGATGTAACTCACCGCCCAGTAAGGCATGAGAACCACGGTCCTACCGACGGCGAGCCAGAGTATCCCGTAGCCAAAGAAGCAGGAAGCAGCGCCGATGAGGAGGACGAGCCAGGGAGGGAGTCGATTGCAGAAGACGCCTGGCAGCATGCCAAAGTTTTCGCCGATGTCGTTGGCGACGCCAAGCATGGTGAGCTGCTGCTGATTATAGCCCATCACGGATTTGAGCGCAGGGGAGTAGAGCGGGAAGTTGTAGCCGGCGCCAGCGGCAACTTGAACCCAGACAGCCGCCGCCAACCCAAGCCACGGCGGGCGACTACCGGACTTCACAGCCGGCATATCGGCGGAGTAGAACGAACCCCAGCTTCTATTCGAATATACCTCAGGGTGAGTATAACAATGGGCTCATTAATTGCTTATATCTCAGGGTGGGCATAATTATTCCTCAATTTTTTAATAGGATCGAATTAAATCAAATCAAATCATAATTTACTCAGAGGAATAATTTCAAGTCGATTCCGGATCAATGGTTCTGATTGGAGCCGGCTCGAAGTTAGGATCCATCAATTTTGATTTTTGTTTTTCACCTCCTGTCCTACATTTATTTGGCTACCCAACTTACTATAATTTAGTATAATATTACTGTTTTTTTTTTTGACGAGCCAGAGTTAAATTTATAAAGAAAATATAGTGTGAGAGCGGATCACCAATAATCCCCGCTAATATAGTGGGGATCATGGAAATAATTACCGCGCAAAAGATCAACGTCCACAATATGCAAGTGATCCGCACACGGGATGCCGCTACGCACACACACCGCTCGCGGCCGACCGAAATGGTCGGCCCCCTCCACTTCCCGGCGGCCGACGACCGCCTTAGGTCGAGGGGCTCCCGACCCGACTCGCGGTCGGCGGGGGCTGTGCCCCGCGTTCGCATGGCGCGACGGCGCCGCCAGCCCTCCCGGTCGGCTGGTGTGGCCTCTACAGCGACCGCACGCCGTGGTCGCAAGCCCGCGGTCGCATGGAGCGGCCAGCGCCGCGGGTCATGGACAGGCACGCACGGCCCTCTGACCGGGCGCGTTTGGACGGTCGCGCCCGACCCTCCAGCCGCATTCGGCCGGCCGCGCCCCGCGGGCAGCCGACACCATGGCTGCAGGAGCCGGCCGGCGCCAAGGTCAGCCGCTCGCAGGGCGCGACCGCGAGGAGGGGCCGACGCTAGGGCCGCCCGACTTCCATGCATGCCGCGGTCGGTCATCCCGCCGGTCGCGGCTCCTCCTCCGGGGCCACTCGCCGCCGAGGTGCCCGTCCATGGATGGTGGCCACTCTCCACCGTCTGATTGTCTCATCGCAATCACCATCGTCCGTTACCAGGGACGGAGCCAAAAAACTTTTTTTAGGGGGGCACAAATTTACACTAATAAGAAATACAGTTTAAAACATAAATATTAAAGTGAAATAATAAGTGTAAAGAAAATACTAATTATTATAGTTGTCCTCGTCGACTCTTCAAAACATAAAAACACTTCAAAATATAAGATCGTCGCACATTTTTCCTAGAAAATATGAAATTTCTGGTGATATTGTTGTTTCCTGCATAACATTATAAAAAAATATTAAATATATTGAAAATTTATAATTATTTATAAAATAAATAAATATAATTCGTAAACATATCATATTTTTATAGTTGCCCTCGTCTATTTTTCATTTTTTGGAATTTGAATGATTGTTTTCAATATTTGCAATTACATCTTTCTCTATAAATGTAATCAAATAGTCATTCATTAAAAAATCTCTCATTCAATTGCGTAGATGATTCTTTACAATGTTCATTGCTGAAAATATTGTTTTGACCTTAGCAATTGTAACTGGTAAAACCAATGCTGATTTTACTAGCAAATATACCAATGGATATAAAATATCTTTTTTTACTACAATTTTCTTTGTAAAATCGTCAATTCCAAATGTCATTGTCAGATTTTACATCAATAATAAATATTTTCAATTGACTATCAAGTTACATATTATCTAAAATGAAAAAATCTGATGGATAAAACTCTGCAAGACGTTTCAGCTTTTGTTTATCAAAACTTGAAAAAATATTATTTGAATTTAAACATGTAATGCAAAGAAGTAATTTTGCATTCGTCTCTGTAAATCTGTTGTTGAGTTTCTGAAGTTGCAATTTTATAATTGTAAAAGCTCAAGAAAATTTCCTCATGATGATTAATTTCCTCATTATGATCACCAAAAAATCGTAAAAACTCAAGAAAATTTCCTTGATTAGATGACTTTTCTGACTCATCATTCCCACGAAATGTCAAACACCGTGTAATCAAAAATACAATGCAATCAATGGTTGTTGTCAATCGGGTTCTATAATCCCTTATATTTTGATCTGTTTGTCTTTGAAAATTGACTTCAAGGTGTTCTTTTGAATTTATTAAATTATTGCATTTCATTGACGCTTTATTATGAATGATATTTGAACTTCCAAAGTATTCTTTAAATTTTTATAATGCATCTTTCCAATTTTTAAATCCTTCTGTGACAAAAATATCAAATCCTGATTGTTGTCTCATAGCTGGCTTAAAAAGATAACAAAATAGACAGAATGCGGCATCTTTTTCTATGTTATACTCTAACCATGAAGGAAATTGTTCAAACCAAGTGGGCTTAAACTTTCTTTCTTTTTGACAAAATTTTTTTTTTAGAAATATATGGTTTCGAGGTTGATGAGCTCCTTTTAACAAATAATAACGTCTAATCTCATCACGTTGTTCAACAGGATAATTTGCAACACGAATCCGAGAATAAGGATCTGACAGAAGATTTGTCATATCAATTTCAGTCTGACTACGTTTATTACTTAACTGGAACTCATCATCATTGATACAAACATTACTTGAAGAGACTGAATTTTCAGCTGACTTAAAATACTTATGCATTGCTGTTAAAAATTACATTTCATCAAAAAATCATACAAACAATACAAGATTCAGGGGAGGCATCCCATACCTGAAGTGATACCTCTGATCAGTAGTGAGCAGTGCACTTGAATACTTGATAATGGAGGCGGTAAGGTCCATAAGGAGCACTGGAGCGGGGCTACTAGCCTGCTAGTGCTTCTCTGTGTCTGTGCGAGGGGCCGAGCCACCGAGGGGGGTATTAGGGCACATGCTGGCGGGATATGGGAGTGAGAGTGAATGAATAGAAGTGTTATACTTCCTGGAGCTGAAACGGTGCACTTGATAAAGGAGGCGGTAAGGAGCGGGGCTGCTACGCTGCGTCTCTGTGAGGGGTCGAGGCACCGAGGGGGTATTAGGGCACAACCGCACAAGCCGGCAGGAGACGGAGTGAATGAATCCAAGAATTGATGGAACGGGAGCAGGCCCGATTTTTTTCCCTTTATATTACTAAAAAATAAATGACTTTTCTTTTTTAAAAATTTCCGAGGTGGGGGGGGGGGGCACGTGCCCCCTGGCCCTTAATTAAATCTGCCTGTGTCTTTTACGTTGGTAACCACCCACTTAACCACCATAGTTATTGGGGAAATTATTTAATAAATTAATCATAATGTGTATATAAAAAATATATTAATTAATATTTGCCGGAAACTATACTAAATATAGTCTACACCCAATATTTTAGGTAGTTACGGTGTGTAGATAGGCGCATAACTACCGTAACCATCACCAAGAGCCTGTAAAAAGGCCCTCAAACCCCTCTCATTTCTAACCTTTTCGCCGCCAAACTTTATTCTTCCTTAGGTCGGAGCTCTACCAAAATCCTCTAACAAGACACCGCCTCCCATCGAGCCACCAAAAAATTTGTCTACGTCCACAACGCCCCGAGGAAGAAGACACTTCGCCAGCAACTCCAAGAAACCTTCTTCGTGCGTGACATCTAGCAAATCCTCACCAACGCACCGTAACCAACCTCGCAGCAGAATCAAGCTGCCTGATTGCATCCAAGAACGTCTGCCACCGCTAGTGAATAGTGAAAGCAGAGCTTTGTGTAAGGCGGTCTGTCACCCACCAAGCACGTCTGTATACGCTCTCATCTCCAAGCTATAATTAGGAGCGACATTTCGCCCTCGATTCCACTAACAATTTGTAAACTACTGCCGATAGTGAAGTTTGACCGGCACCGAACCGGTCACGTGATTTTTTACCCAGTTGAGGGGTTTTCCACATTAAAATCGTCTTATGCACTGCCTTATTTATTCTGTGACTGTTTGCACGTTCGGCCGCTCCACAAGCTAAGGCGGCCTAGTTAGTCCGGTCTACCAGAAGCGTTGAGTTGGGCGCAACAGTTTGGCGATGTCTGTGGCAAGCAGTGTTCCCCCAAAAGATCGAAGAAGATCCGGAAGACAGTATCTACCACCTAGCAATACTCGTGACTGACAGTGATGGAGAGGAGGAGTACTCGCATAACCAGGGATCTGCTCGGCATGGACTTGATAACGTTGGGCCATTCTATTCTCGAATTAATGCACCCCGACAAGAGTAAACCAATGCCGCACCAGGCAACACACTCACTGGACGAATCACCTGCATGGAAGAACAACAAGTACGTCGAAATGCTTATGCTCCTCAGAAATTTAGGGACAACCAGAGCTATCATAGCACCTTTTGCACCCGTAAATCAAGCGTCTTAGTCTATAGTCCCTATTCCAGAGAATCGCCTAGAAGAAAACTCCGAGGAATACTCGAAAGTAGCAAGATTTTCACACCCCGCTCATTTGTCTAGTTAGTCGAAGAAAAACAACAACAACAACAACAACAGCGCCAACAGGAGGCCGCTCCTGAGAATCCTACCAGAAGACTCATCAAGGAAAAAATCAAAGAGTTGATGTCAAAAGAATATGGTCAGATCAGCCGGAGGGCTGCATATTCACATCGCCCTATTCAGACCGGGTCCCTATTAGCACTCGAGATTTTGACACATCCCGTCCTAGACGGTTTCAAACTGCCAAACATTGAGTCCTACGATGAGACCGACGACATGTTGGAACACATCAACCACTTCACCATAGTTTATAGATTTGTAATGCTCCTAACAAGCTCCTTTGCCAAGTTTCCCGGTCACACTAAAAATTCAGGCCCGAACATGGTTTCACTCCCTTAGGGAAGGAACGATCTAAACCTCACATCATTAACTTACCAATTCATAGACCAGTTCGTAGCTAATCGAAAGATTTTGAAGGACCCTTCTCATTTGTCGAGCATCCGTCAAAATGAAGGGGAGACCCTTAATGAGTTTTTTTGCCGGTTTACATCTGAGGCAAGACAGATACCGGGAGTGGACCCCGAGCTTTTACGGGGAGTTCTTTTAGGAGGGCTCCACATAGTGGGTTTTATTCAGCATTAATGAGGGAAACAATCCCTAGCTATCTTGATCTAGTACAAAGAGTAGAGACCCAAATTATGATGGATGAGGCCATAGATGCCCATTTTCGATAAATTGAGGGAGGAGTAAAGAGGAAGCGAAAAGAGTTAGCCCCGTAGCAACAGAAAGAGCGTCGGAACAATGCGCGATCGCAGGAGAGCCACAAAGGCCGCCCTCCCAGAGCCTATCCAGAGTATACACCACTTAATACCTCACGAACTAATGTATTATATGCTATCCGGGATGATCCAACAATGCGAAGGCCCCGAGAAATCCCAAAAGGGAGAGGGGACATACAAAGTATTGTGAGTTCCACAGGGGAAACAGACACACCACCGAAGAATGTGTTAAGCTGAAAGACGAGATCGAACGCTGATTTGCTAAGGAATCCTGGGAAGATTCCTCTAGGATCTGGCTCGCAACTTCCACGAGCAGCCTAAGAGAGAGCAACAACAACCCTAACAAGAGCCATAGGGGGGCAGACAGGTCATAGGAATAGTAGAGACTATCTTTGGGACCCCCTGACCACCATCAAATCTATCACTCAACCGCTAGAAGGAAGGCAGAAACCTTGGACAAATAAAGCGATAAGTTTTGGAGAGATCAGAAGATCCACTCAGGACTACATCAGGACCCACTCGTAATCAATGCAAAGATCAGAGATCCCAGTTTTCATGTCAAGTAGATCCTGGTTTATAACGGTAGCTCAATAAATGTAATATTTATGCATGCACTTTGTAGTATGAAAATCTTGGAAGATAAACTACAGCCGACATCATGGCCTATCTATGGATCCAATGGCGAACCTGTTTTAGTCAAAGGCACCATTGAGCTCCCGGTCATCTTAGAAAATTCCCAAAGCAGGCTACTCATATCATTTAGTTTGTGGCAGTCGAATCTGAATCTCTTTATAATGCGATCTTCGGTCGACCCCTATAGATAGTTTTCAAAGCAATATCATCCATTCCTTATTTAGCAATAAAGTTTATTACCCTTGTAGGAATCAGAGCCGAACGAGGAAATCAGGAGGCCGCACGCATGTGGTATCTACAACAGACGCAGCTTGGATAAGGAATAACTGTACGCCCAGGACCACCCCGTGCTTAGGAAGAGTTTGAAGAAAAGCCAGGAATCAGGTGAAAACATCTTACTATATTTCGGCTCATGAATTTCTATCCTTAATTATCTATTATTTGCAATAGTTGAAAAGAACAAAAATACTATTATATGCTTGTGCACATACACTATATTTTGTTTAACAACATGTTTTTGCTTGCTCCTAACTTTGTTGTCATTGGAACGCTCGAAGCTCATTCGGTCAACCGTCAACAGTCAGCATCACAGTAGTCCTTATTTGCCCCGGATCGAAGGTAAGCCATTTTCCCCCACGGTAAGGACACGTCATCGGGGTCATGCCCCAGTGACCTCTCACTGCCCTGGATCGAAGGTGTGCCCTTCTCCCCCACGGTAGGTCACAGTGACGCCTGGGCAAGTGTAGCCCCCCTAATTTTTTGATAATTATTTTAATCTTCTTTTTGGCGTAATAATGGCATAAGAGCGTTACGTTTACGCAGAGTTAGTGGTGCACCATCGTTAATGCGTTTTCGTGCCCGTTTGGTCAAGCCGACCAAAGTTCAAACTTGGCGGAATTTAGATTTTAGACCTTAGAAAATTTAATTTATTAATTTTAAATATGATCGTCAAATTTCGTTGTGATCTAAACTATGTTTGAAGTCCGGCAAATTTCCAAAGATTTAAATTTTTTTTGCTTGTTAACTTTGGAAAAATTTTAGCTCGTGTGCGGCACGTCGAACTCTAATTTTAACTTCATCGTTGGATTCGTACCACCAACATTTTTCATTGGCGCAAATTTTATTAGAATCGGAGTACGTTTAGTCGTCGGTCACCAAATTAAGATTTTATCTATTTAGTTATAAATGAATAATAATAATATTATTATTATTATTATTTTAAAATTAAAAATTTCAATTCAAATGCCTTGAAAAGGCAGTCAGCCGGCTTATATTTGCATAATTCCAAGACTTTCTTCCTTCCCAAGAAATCAAACTATAGAGCTGTAATGCCCTGAAACTCAAGAGAGTGACGGGAGGCGTTTTGAGTCAAATCTGGGGTTTGGTAGAGTTGACACGGCCTGGGACACGGGCGTGTCCCAGGGTGTGTCGTGCTCGGGGTTGTCGTTGGTCGTGTGGTCGACGATTTTGGAGTCAACGATCATCGGGGGGTGAACATGGCCTGGGACACAGGCGTGTCCCAGGGCGTGCCAGTCACTCAAAGCCTTGCACTCAACGATCGTTGAGTGAGGGACGCACGGCCTGAGCCCAGGCGTGTTCGGGTCCGACACGGACGTGTGAAATTCGATACGGGCATGTCGAATACCCGTGTCCTCCTCGGGTCGTTTGGCGTGTTGTGCTAAGACAGCTACACGGCCTGGGACACGGGCGTGTCAAGAACACGGCATGTGACACGGGCGTGTCACATGGTCGTGTCCTGCTCTGGTTGTTTTGGACCTGTGTCGTTGGAGGGACACGCCCAGCTACACGGGCGTGTACTGGGTGACACAGGCGTGTCAAGCCTGACACGTGCGTGTCGAGTGCCCGTGTTCTTTTCTGGAAGCGACGGTTTTGACGGCGAATGGGTGACACGGCCTTGGACACGGGCGTGTCGCAACCCGTGTTCGGCCCAGGTTGTGGAATTTCGGGCTGAATCACAGCCGTTCGTTTCCTTGTTTTGGGATCTGATGGTTCAGGCTCTTCCCACCTTAGGGTTAAGGCCGGTTCAGGGGGTGTAAAGTCCTCATAATCTTGGATTCACTCTCTTTCTAAGTTCTAGAGAGAGGAGAGAGCAAGGAGGAAGAAGGAAGGCTAGATTTGGTCACCGACGGAGTTTCGGAGATCCAAATCGCCAGCCGACTTCGGATCTGCGGAGGCAAGGAGATTGCGGTGCTTTTCATCCGCATAGATTTCCATGGCGCTAAGGAAAAATGCAAGGGTAACGATTCTCATCCTAAGACATGTGAAGTCCTCTTTTCCTTTGGATAAGAAGTCCTCTCTCGCGAGTGAGCGGTGAGTTTGTGGCGTTCCTTGGGGTTGATATGTAAAGTCCCCCTTGTGTAGAGTCCGTATTAGAGAACAGACATAAGCATGATGTGTGAAGCCTACTCGGATAAGTTTGTCTGGATCGGTGATGTTGCATTGCATATATGGCCAGAGAAGATTCCGTGCGAATGTTTGTTTTTCGAGTTTTCTACGGGGTAGACTGCAACAAGGAGCCTTGGGGACTAACTCCAAGGTGCACCCAAAAAACCGGGCAGATGCGTGATTCTGCCAACATGGTTGCCGGGGAGCCAACTTGAACATAACCGGGTTATGTGAATTGTGTGATGGAAACGGGACTCGGGGAGTCTTGACCCACGCGTATGGCTTAAATTGAGATTGCGGTGTGAGCAACGGGTCAAGCGGAACCGTACTTGTTCTATGTCGTTCGGTGGAACCGTTGGCATAGATGAGTGTCTCCGGCAGTCTATGGCTTAAATTGACGTGACCTGAGCCAGGAAGACAAAATGCTCATATGGTTGGTCGTCCAAGGGACGGTGGTGAGACGGGAACGTCTATGGCTTAAATTGACGTGATGTTGGCCAGTTCGCCGTGAATGTGCCCTGAGTGCACGAGGTGTGTGGTCGTGCGTGCCTGCGCTTGTGATGAAGTGTGTTTACACTATATTGCTTGGTTATGCTAACAAAGTGCAGGGAAAGAGCATCGCCGTCCCGAGTTGGGGGCGGGTCGTTGTAATTTGGTCAGCATAGCTGACCGTTGCTTTGGTTTGCCACCGTGCAGTTGATTGTTTCTTGCAGGTGCTGCGGAGTCGAGAGGTAAATAGCGGGCTAAAGCCCAAGTTGCTGAGCCGGCCCTTGAAGGCCTAATTTTGAGTGTTTTTTTTGTATTCTAATGTGTGACCGGCCTGCGTGCCGAGGTTTGGAAGACGCTTATTTTTGAGCAAACTATTGTAAGGCCATAAGGCCAGTACTTGTGTATTTTACATTTCTGTTGGTTTGAGTAGTGGACATTCATGCTTGGTTGGGTTCTTTATTCTTTGCAACTTAATAAATAACTTCCGCTAGATGCTCTGTGTAGAACGTTGAGTTTGGTTGATTGGTCTTAATGAGTAACACACCCGTCTGTTCGTGGTATATGGCGTCGGGCCCCGGCCGGACCTACTACTATATGCTATGTGACGGATATGAGTGTTACAAGAGCCATGAGGGAGAGGAAGAACAATTCACTTTTTCCTACTGTTCGTCGTCGTGGTGGATGACTTCAAAGCTGAAGCCTTAAAAAGAATCAGGGAAAAGACTCCTTCTCCACCAAGGAGAGTTGTTGAGTCAGAGATCTCAGCTACCGGCTCCTCTGGAAGTGAGCTATCAGATGGAGAGCTAACACTATTCTCCAAGCAGTTCAATAAGATGTTGGGCAGGAGGAGACAGTGGAAGAATAAGGGCACTTCAAGCTCCTCGTCAAGGAAGCCCTATCCCTGCAAGAACAAGTCCAAAAAAGATCCTTCTGGGATAAAGGTATGACTCCAAACATAAGAAACATGTTTAGACTAATGTTGTTTGCTACTATTGCAATAGGAGTAGACATTTCATTGCTGACTGTCCAGTTAAAAGGAAAGAGCTCACAAAGTCTGAAGGCAAAAAGCATCACAAGGACAAGAAGGCTGAAAAGTGCTTCTTGGCCAAGAAGACTGTCAACCTATCAGAGAGTGATTCTGAGTCTTCAGAATCGGATGAAGAGGAGGCCTACATTGGTCTCATGACTATTGAAGAAGAGGCTGATCATCATGTTGCCCCATCTGGCATAAGGGCCCCACTGTCCTCTTTTGATAGTGAGTGTGAAGAGGATTAGGAGTTCAGTCTCATGGCCATATCAGAAGACAATCAGGATAATCTTATTCCTGATGAGGTACACTTTATTCCTAGCTCTCCCTCTATCTATGATTCCGGCTCAGAATCTGAAGTATCCACTTCCTCTAGTGGGAATGATGGTTCAGAATCTGAAGATGATGTCAATCAATTGATTGGTAAGTATGGTGTAATTCTGGATGCTCTGAAGAAGAGCAAATGTCTTGTCAAGAGACAAGCTGAGGAGATTGTCTTCCTACAACAAGCTGTTTCCCTATAGTTTGAGTCAGCAACCTTGCTAGCTCAGATGAGGAGAGAAGTTAGCCAACTGAAGACAATCTCAATTATCCAAATTGGGACCATTAGCCAAAAAAACAAGATCATCATTGATCTTGAAGAGAAGATTCTCAATGAGAAGAAGATTGTGGTTGAATTCTCTAAGCCCAAAACTGTGCTGCCACTAATTAACTTCCTCACCTCTCAAAAGGATAAGAGAGGTTTGGGGTTCAAGTGGAACTCTAAAGCTGCCCATTCCAAAGGGAAAGACAAAGCTCCTATAGTGTCTAAGACCACCTTTCAAAAGGTAATCCTCCTTAATAATAGGTATGACCAGGACAACATGTATGGTCATTGGAAGAATGGGAACTTTTCATGTAAGAATGCTATGGTATCTTACAATGGAAGGAGAAAGGATATAGGTATGAGTGCACTGAAGGCTCCCCATGAGGAAATCCAAATGCCCCATTATATACCATTTGTGTTTGGTGCTCTAGCCCCCATAATTAAGGATAAGGCAGTGGCTTATTCTCATGTTCCTCCAGCAAACACCTTGACTAAGGGTAAGTCAGTAAGTAAGCTACACATGGAAGTTTCTGAAGCCATCAACTCCATGTCAGCTACAAAGATGACATCTATTGGTGCTACTCAGAATACACCATGTGCATTCACTGGCAGACTAATTTTCAATCAGATACTTGCTGAAAGAAATTATAAGAAGGTTACTGCTCTCCCCTGTGAATAGACAACTATTGACTCTTTCAAGGCTGATTAGAAGAGGAGATACAACATTCATGAATGTTGGTGTTGTGTCAAGGTGGGACACTTTGCCATAGATTGTTGGCATAAGCCTAGTGTGCCAAGAGTAAGGGTGAGTCTTTCTGTCAGGACTACTGCAGGTAGACATGTGCATTTTCAAGCTAACAAGAACCAAGGACCCAATCCCTTTTGGATTCCTAAGGTAAACTAATCTTTGTTTGTAGGGTAGTCCAAGTACCCATATAATGTTAATATGGTACTTGGATAGTGGTTGTTCCAGGCACATGACTGGAACAGGGAGCCACCTTAAGGATTATACTCCTGTGAAGAATGGACCTAAGGTGATCTTTGGAGGTTCAAACAGAGGAGTCACCAAGAGTTGTGGTATGATTACCAATGACATAGTCTCCATCACAAAAGTAGCTTATGTAGAAGGATAGCAACACAATTTGATTAACATAAGCCAACTATGTGATATTGGCTATGTCATTGTATTCCACAAGGATGAGTGTCTGATAAAAAGATCAAGTGACTAAGAAGTCATTTTGACAGGCACTAGGAGTGAAAATATTTATTGTCGTATGCTTAAGTATATACTCACTAGTATGTCTGGTAGCAAATGAGAAAGTCTCTTATTTTGTGCAATGGCACAAGAGGCTTGCTCTTCAGTGAAGGGATAATCAGAAATGGACCAAATCTAAGATGCAACAAACAATGCATTTACTCTGCATGCTAAAAGGGCAAGCAGACAAAAGCATCCTTTAAAAGCATTGGGGCCAAGGATTCTGAGAGGTGTTTGTACCTCTTGCATATGGACTTGTTTGGTCCAATGCCAGTTCATAGTCTAGGTAGGAAAGTCTATATAGTTGATGACCATTCCAAATTTGTTTGGTTTTTGTTTTTAAAGAAAAAGTTTGAAACCCGTAAAATTTTTGTGACCTTTGTTAGGCAAATTCAGAATGAAAAGAATAGTTTCGCGGTCAAAATCATAAGTGATTATGGTACTGAATTTCAGTATGAAGGTATGACAAAGTTCTGTAAAGAATAAGAGATTTATTAGGAGTTTTCTTCTCTAAGAACACCCCAGCAAAATGGGATTGCTGAGAGGAAAAACAGAACTCTCATAGAAGCTGGCAAGACACTACTCAGTGACACTTCTCTCCCAAAATTCTTCTGGGTTGAGGCAGTGAACACTGCCTGTCATGTTATGTCATGAATAGAGCTTCTATCAACAAGTATCACAAGAAAACTCTCTATGAGATTATGAACGGACAAAAACCAAATCTATCCTATCTCAGAATCTTTGGAAGTAAGTGATTTGTGTTCAACAATGAGAAGTCCTACTGAGAACTGCCCCAGCTATTACCCACACTAAAAAAAAGCTTGAGGAAATCGAGAAGAAGCAGCTTGATATAATGCAAAATTAGAACATCACAACTAGCAACATGAAAATTATCCATGAAGTGCAGAAAATCCTCATGGAAAAGCATAAGATAACTCTGGAGAGGAGAATTAATGTTTGCACTCAGTACCTAGATGATCACCTGTTAGAGGTTAAGAACTATGTCACTAAGGAGTCAACTTTCTGTATGAAAGACTCTTTATTGCAAAGAACTCGCTGACTACAACTATTGGTGAAAAGTCATAAAGGGGGAGAAGACAATGATCAAGGCTAACACTGAGAATGATGTTTGGGTTACCAATGTAATCAGAGGTTCAATGGGGTTTGAATAATTTTCATTTGACAACATTGTTCCTACTCATACTCCAGAAGGATAGACAGGCAATCAATATGATTATCAACAAGAAGAACAATATTGTGATGACCAGTAGTGTGATCAAGTTGGTGCTCAGTGGGATGAACCCTCTACTGCTGCTAAAATTCCTACATTCAGCCCCACTGCTAGTCAGATAATAAGAGTTAGAGGCAAGTCTATTGCTGAAGAAGAGGAAGAGGTCAAACTCATTAAGAAGAGGTACATATAAGAGATGGAAACTAGGCCAGACTTTGAGAAATGGAGTCCTCAATCAAGGAATATTATATTGTCTGTTTAGGATCAAATCAAAGATAAGAAAATTGAAAGGGGAAAGCTGTATAGCTCCCTAAAATGGGAAAAATTAGAAAGAAATGAAGAGTCCAGGAGGAAGTTCATAAGAGACAAGAAGTCAGGTGCAGTGCCACCAGATGCTCTTGAGCCCAATAAGTACTTTCCTAAGCCCTACAGTTATTTTGAGAGATAGAAGCAGAAGAAGACCAAAGACAAGGAAAAGGTTATAAAGAAACCCAGCAGGGGGATAGTGATCAAGGAACCTGAAACATGAAATGTTTTTATTTTCCTTAAGGGCTTTAGGATTGTGAACATTATTAAAAACACACTGTCTATTTATGACTATTGCCTTAAATGATAATCATATTTTTGTGTGTGTATCAATTACTGTTCTTATATACTGTGAATGTTTATCTTCTATATATGGTAATGTATATCATTGACTAGGATTCTGACTTCTTCAAATAGGGGGAGATTGTTGGATCCATTGATCATAATGTCCTAGATTTGAAGAAGGCTCACAGGTCAATGATATACACATGAATGTATCTAATATATGTTCAAGTTCATTGTATGCAGGTTATATACAATTACATTGATTAGACAAGCAGTCAGAGTCACAATGACAGTTGGACTCAAGATAGGTTGCTTAACAAGCATAAAATTGGCTAAGTCCAAAAGCATTGAGTGAACTCACTTCACTCAATGCCAGAAATGGAAAAGCATTGATAGAACTCCATGTAGTCAAAGCCTCAGTGTTGCTAACTAGAAATCTGTCTAAGGATAGAAATGTTGAGTGAAGGCAGTTCACTCAATTCCTACTCAACTGGATTTCAAATTAAGTATAAAAGTGTCGAGTGAAGACATGCCACTCAATGCCTCATCAAGAAGACATGCAAAGTCCAGAAGCGTTGAGTGTAGAAGTTGCACTCAACTCCTTCATGCAGAGAAATTTCAACCAAGTCTAGAAGCGTTGAGTGATGAAGGATCACTCAACGCCTTAACAGTTAGACTGCAAATGTCAAAAGCCTTGAGTGTTGAAAGTTCACTCGACGCCTCAAGATGCAGAATTCTACTAAGTATTTCTGCGTTGAGTGACAAGGCCTCACTCAATGCCTATGCAGATTGTCTCAAAATTTCCAAGTCCACAAGAGTTGATTCGTGCTGATGTCATCAAAAATTCCAATGTCGTAGGACTTGCGCGCTAGATGACAAAAGGCGCCACATGCCTTTAGTACAATATTTAATGCAAAAGAGATATTGCAGTTGCCAATTCCGGCTGGTCCATACTGCGTATAGAGTCGTTGGACGGAGATCAATAAAAGGGCATTTCCAAGAAATTAAAGGAAGCTTTTTTGGTCATCTTCTTCCTCTTGATTAAGAAGAAAATTTCCTGGAAATCATTCTTACAGTGAGTCTGTGAACCATAGATAGAAGTTGTTTGTTGAAGAAATAAAAAACTTAAGAATTAATTTGTCTTCAACAGCAAGATCATAATCTCATATTCTGAATAAGAAGAAGATGTAGAGCTACTTCTGGTTGTTATTCATCTTCAAAGCCACTACAATCAACTATTACATCAAAGGCTTAAAGGTACAGGGATCTGCAGTGTCTTCTCATCACAAGCTAAACTACTGAAGATCTAAATACTTGTTGCTATGGAGAATATTGGACTGAAGTTTTTCGGTTCAAGAAGAAGAAGGCTTAGAGAATATTTTTCTCTGGAGTCAATCACCATGTAACGCCCCAAGTTTCCCGAAGCAGGAAATAATTTATGTGAGATACCACCCGACGGTAGGGTTATCACTGAAGGTAGCTTGGGTAATTTATTTAGCAGAGCTCTCAGGTAGGTACCACGTGGCGGTAGGTTGTTATCACGTGGCGGTATCAAGGCTGATTTATTCGACAAAGCTCTCAGGTTGTTACCACGCGGTGATAGCTCATATCACGCGACAGTAGTGGTAGCGGTCATGTCATAACCTACGCTAGTTATCGCTGGCGTTAGCGTGGTCCATTTAATGGGCGAAGTTCTCTGGTTATTATCGCACGGCGGTAGTAGTTATCGCGTGGCGGTAGTGGAAGCAATCGTGTCATAACCGACGCTAGATACCGCATGGCGGTAGTGACCTATCGTGCGACGATAGTCGGATGTAACAACGTGGCCACGTATTAATCTATGATTGGAGATCTTGGGCGGTGGGCACTCAAATCAAGGCATCGATTGAGGTATCGCGCGGTCGTAGCTAGTTACCGCGCAGCGTTAACTCGATTTAAAGCCTTGGAAGTGTCCTTTTTTACTTCATTCCTTTAGAAATTTTGGGTTGGGCAGCTGAAGCAGGAAGTGGGAGTTCCGATCGAAGGAGATCTCACCGCCATTGGAGTTTTGGGGCTCAGATTCACGGGACGAGTTCGAATCTAGGGAGGCAAAGATATAGCGGTCGTTTCCATCTGGCTAGAATCTCTCTTATGGCGCCAAAATGGACTTCTAGGGTAACAATCCTCTTCCTTGGACATGTGAAATCCTTTTTTTAGCATGTGAGGGTAGATGCTCCATGAATACGTGGAAGTGGTTCTCCCGACGGGTAGATCCGTGTATCCCCGTTAGTGTTGTATTTAGATACGGAATCGAAGTACAGAATAGGCATGTTGTGTGAAGCCCATCTGGACAAGTTGGTTTGGATTGGCGATGTTTGTATGTTATGTATGCCGGAGAAGACTCTTTGGTAATCACGTAGATTTCCGAGTCATGGGGTGTGCAGTTAGATGTACAGAGAGTACTGGGGGATGATCTCCAGGAAAACACCCGGTTAAGGGGGAAGAATCGATAGTCTGTCCCCTACCGCGCAGCGGTAGCTCCCAGTGAGCATTGTACTGTTTGTACGACCTATCTCATGGAGACCTGAGAGCCATTGTTTTGTGAGGCCTATCTTGTGGAGACCTGGGGGCCATTATTTGGTGAGGCCTATCTCTTGAAGACCTGGGGGATAATGTATGGAGCTTTGAACTTGTGTGGCCAAGCTTAGGAGGCTGTGGGTGCTAGCCTAGGATCATAATAGGGTTATGTATCATATGGATGGGAAAGGGGATGTTGACCCGTATCATAGTTGCCACGCCTGATTATTTGAGCACGTGAATAGCTGAACTATACCCAACCCTATGCTGATCGACCTAGAGTGAGTTAAAGTGTGGATTTGGGATCACACTGACTTGGTTGTATCCATAGGGGCATTGTCTTTGGATTTGGCCCTAAAAGAATAAAAAGCTCAAACGTTGCTGACCGTCGCAAAGAATGGAGGTGTGACCCTCAAGGTCCTGTGCACCAAGAATGTGCCTTGAGAGTACGGGGCGTTGGATGGCCGTGTCAACGTTTTTGGCAAATGGTGCTTAATCTGCCACTAAGACAAACTGCTAAACTGCCAAACTAGCAGACCACTGAGACTTGTTTGCCAGACCGCCTGATCAGCATAAGTTTCAACACTCTCCCTCAAGCTTGAGTATATATGTCAACCATGCCCATCTTGCTATAGACGTACAAAAAGGAGGTAACTAGTTTGGTGAAAATATCAGCTAGCTCTTTATCCGAGGTAATGAACGGAGTGCAGATTTGATACTTCAATAGCTCTTCTCTGATAAAGTGGAAATCCACTTCAATATACTTTATCTTCTTATGAAATACTGGATTTCTCAAAATATATATAGATACCATATTGTCACAAAACATAGGCAAGGGATGATCCTAAACTTCTCATAAATCAAGCATAAGTGTCCACAACTATTTCAGCTCACAGGTAGTCAAAGTATTGCTTCTGTAATCTGCTTCAGCACTTGATCCAAAAACTATAGCATGTTTCTTGCTCTTCCAGCTGACTAGATTCTCTCCTACAATGGTATAGAAATCAGATATAGATTTTCTATCTTGCTTGTCATCTGCATAGTTGTAAATGTTTGCTTTAGGATTGAGAATGACCTAGAGGGGGGTGAATAGGTCCAATTTAAACTATGGCTACCCCTTTAAAAATTCAGAGTTATACTTTCTTTATGTTGATTAACACAATCAGATAAACAATATAATCTTAACAGTAATATAAAAAATTATCACAACACATCAATTAGCAATCACAGCACAATGCACACAGATTTATAGTGGTTCCCCAATTTATGGGTACATCCACTTTCCCCCTTCGCCTATCAGCAATGAGCTAGATTCGGCCAAACTCCTCCTTCTTTTACTCAGATCCTAAAATCTTACAGCTCAGAGCCCAACTGGCTCCTACAGCTCAGACTATACAATTATTACCACTCAGATCAACAAGATCCTACACCTCAAGTTCTTCCCAAGAACTCTACCTCAGAATGAATCCACACTCCTACTCCTCAGGCAAATCCTGCCCTAAAACTCAGAGAAATACCTACTTCTCCTACCTCAGGCAAACCCAGCCCTATCTCAGCCTTTATAACATAGGCTTACAACTTACAGAGAATGATTCTCCTACACTCAGATCTATAGGTAGATCTTACATAATTAATGAAGGTAAAAGAAATAGATTTAGAAAATGTCACCCAACAAGAGAGAAATGAGTGACAACTTCTTGATCTGATCCTGATGTGTTTGCTTCTTTTGATCTTGTCAAGATAGATTTGATCCAACCCTTCTTATCTTTTCAAAGCTTTTTGAATTTGAAATTAGGGTAGATCTAGGCTAGAGAATGTTGAAGATGATTTTTGATCTGGCTTCTCTCTACCTTTTAAATTATAGCTGATGCTTCTAAGATCTGTCTCCACCAAATTGTCTTGATTTCTGTACTTAGGAAACAAATCTGCTTGAAGTATTGAAACTTGACTGTTGAATATGTCGACACAAGTCCTGGGTGTCGCCACTGCTCTTGTAGTGGTGTCAACATACTTCTGAATGTGTTGATATAGCCCTTCAACTTGTCTCGACACAACTTATGTAGAATGTGTCGACACTAGTCCTGAGTGTCGACACAACTTGCTTTTAGTCATGACTCAGCTTGTGAAGTGTGTAGACACTAGTCCTGAGTGTCGATAAAGTTGCCTTCAGTATCGACACTGCTTGTATAGAGTGTGTCAACACTTGTTCTTAGTATCGACACAGCTTCTCTTTGTCTCGACACAACTTGTTCAGTATGTGTTGACACTAGTCCTGAGTGTCTCGACACTATTGTACTTAGCTTTATTTGCCTTCATACATGAACTTAACATCCATCAAATATCACTATGTGTATATCATTGAGCAGAAAGGACTTCTTCAAATCAAGTACATTGTGACCAATGTACTCAACAATCTCTCCATATTTGGAGAAGTCATAACCCCAATTCAATGATATACAACATGATACCAAAATATAATGATAAAGACATTAAGAATATAGTGTAATACTATATGTGAAATACCATAGATAAAAACACATATTAAAAATAATAATGCTGATCATAAGATAAGAAAAACAATTGCAATCCTAATTAACAACACAAGAAATGTTGAGTAATCCAAGATTTTCATTAATTATTTATCACAAGGTTTACTGCTACAAGATTTGGTTACACAATAGTTACATATCAGGTTTTTCATATGAAATTTAAGACTAAGAACATTCCAAGGTAGCTCTTCTTTCATCCTTTGGTTACACAATAGTTACAGATCAGGTTCTTTGATAACTATGCCTTTTCAAGATTGTATCTTTGCTTTCACCTCAGGCACCTTATCATCAACAACCTCCTTTCCTTTGTCATTCTTAGCTTTAGCTTTTGCAATTGCTTCTTCTTTCATCCTTTGTCTTTCAAAATAATGGTATGGCTTTGGAAAATATTTGCTGGGCTCAATTGACTTAGCAGGAAGCTTTCCTTTCTTATCATATATGAACTTCTGGATAGACTCAAAAGTAGCTTGTGCTGTAGGATGATTATACATAGTTTGCTCATGATCATAGATTCCAGTAGCATGAGATGCTTCAAGTTAAGATGGTTGACAACCAGATTCAGTAGTTTGATCTCCATCATGCCATAGGGGAGGAAAGCCTAAAGTGTCTCTGATATTGTTTGATATCAAGGTAGCATGTTCAGAACTGGCCTTAATCATTACCCTCTCCCCCTTTATGACTTCTTTTTCAATATGATCCCTTAAATCATTTTTGTTAAATCTCGCTTGACCATTTAGATAATTAATTCCTGAAGTTACCGTGTTCTTAACTCTTAGTAAATTGTTGTCCAAACTCTTATCAGAAGCCTTGATGTTCTTAAGCAGAGATTCTGAATGATTTTTTAGTTTGGTGTCTATACTTGTGGTAATGGAATTAAGTTTTGTTTTCAAAGCAGTGGTTTGATTATTTATTTCTCTCAATGTTATATCATGCATAACTATCATATTTTCATTCATTCTATTCTGATTCTCAAGGACATAGCCTTTTTTGATTGCCATATCAGCCTTTAGTTGTTTGGCTTCCTGTTATTTTTTGTCCAGGTAGACAACAACATTTTATCTTTTTTCAAAGAACTCAGTCATATCTTTCTTTAATAAGTTTACTTCAAATCTTATTAACTTGATGTCTTGTGCCAGCTGAAATTGCAACTCCTTGCTGCTTTCATCCACATACTTTTCTATGTCTTGCCTTTGTTTACCAAGCATGATCTATAGTTGAACTAGTAGGAGCTAGAATCCATTACAGGAGCTGATGGTGGCCCAGATTCAAGATACTTCTTGTAGCTCTTACTTCCTTTTCTTAACTCAGATAGTTTTCTTTTCTTAAGTTGAGAAGCTTCTTCTTCCTCAAAATCTGATGAGCTAACCATCTCAATAGAGTTTTGTTGTTCTGTACCTTCAATATTTGTATTAAGACTTTCAAAAGAAACATCTGCATGCTAAATTTTAGCATCAGGCACTTCAATCTGGGAATATTCAGCTATCTCCCCCTGGATGTTAGATACCTTAGACATAAGAATTTCTTCTTCAGTCTCTTTTGGTTTCTCTTCCTCCATCTCTTTTTTAGACATTTCATGTTAAGGATTTTTTGACTTTTCTAGGTCCTGTACAACATCCATTATAATAGTAGTTGTTGTATCCATTGGCAATTCACATAGGTTCTCCCCCTTAATTTGTTCTCTTTCTGGAATGTTCTCCCCCTGCACCTGTACACTAGTTCAAGGTGAATACTTTGGAGATCTGCCTTGTTCTTCCACAACATCCTTATCAGAACTGAAGTTCACCTCTTCTTCAGAATCACTATAGGATACAACTTCCTCTACCACAGATTTTTTGCCTGTTACCTCCTTTGTCCTTTTAGGTTCTGGTGTCTCTTTAGACAAGACTCTGTCCCATCTAGATAGAATTCTCAGGTCCATTCTCCTCATATGATTTATCTTATATCCATTTTTCTGATTGATACTATCTGGAATGACCTTTACCATATACAAACTAATTATTCTGCCCATATTGGGCTTCTGAATCCCTTCTGCATTTTTATCAAATACCACCCTATTCCAGTCAGTTGTGATTCTGAAGATAATTCTTGTCATCAGGCTAAACATAAATTTTGAAATCTTGTCATGTGCTCCAGTCTTGCAGAGGAACACCTTTCCAACTATTTCAGATTGAAATTTTCCTTGGAAATTCATTCCCTTCCTGTTTAAGGAATTGCCAAATCTAGTGGTTGGAGCTAGTCCACACCATTCTAAGGCCTCAGCAGTCTTGCTTGAATCCATTTCATCTTCCTGTGCAGTTCTTGGAATCTAAAAGACTTTAGCCAGTCTTTTGATTGTGACCTTTAATCTTGCTCCATTAACACTGGATTTAATCTTACCTAACTTGGGTTTAGTGAGGCATTAGAGTAGAATTCAGATACCTATTTCTTACATATGTTGGTTGGCTCTGAAAGTAGATACTCAAGACCTGCCTTATTGACAAGGTCAATCACATTATTTATATCTTCTGGAGCGGAGACGAAGGCATTGCGCACCAGTTCGTATCCCTCGTTGATGTTGTCATCCATCTTGGGTGCCATCCTTGTTGAAAGAGCTTGAGTTTGAGAGGAGTTGACTATGGATTTCTAGGTCTCGACACACAACGATCAGTCTCTCAAGATTTTTGGTAAGTGAAGTCGACAAATCCTTATACCTCCTATTTATAGTAACTGTCTTTTGAAGGTGAAAAGGCGTCGCGCATTTAGTAATTTTCTAACTATTAGGAAATATCTAGTATCGACATGGAAAACCTATTCTGTCGAGATGTGTCGACTTAAGTCGACACAAGATTCATGTCTCTCGACTCAGACCTCAAGGTCTCGACAACCTTATGTCTCGACACTAAATTATAATATCTCGACACACTTTTGCTAATCAGTGTCGATATACTATCACGTGTCTCGACACACGACTACTTATAATGTCTACACACACTGTGGTGTCTTGACACAATTCTTTGAGTTAGACAAACTTTGTGTTCTGAATATAATTTCTTTACTTAGATCAAGTTTTTCTTGGTTATTTAGATTTGTAGACCTGGTTAATCATCTTTTTAAGAGTTGTACAAACTTTTGTTTCTACTAATTATAAATATTTATTCAATGTTCAACAGGTCTAGTTCAAATTTAAAGTAATTGAACTTGCTTTCATCTAGGGGTTTTGTAAAAATGTCAACAATTTATCTTTCTGTTGGAGTATACTGTAAGCTTTTATTTTCTTTTTCAACATTCTCTCTGAGAAAGTGATATTTAATTTCTATATGTTTAGTTCTACTGTGTCAAACAGGATTATTAGCAATAGAAATTGCACTAGTTGAATCACAAAATATAACAGATTTACTTAGCTTTACACTGTAGTCCAGTAGTTGATGTTGAATCCATAGCAACTGAGCACAACAGCTCCCAACAGATATGTACTCAGATTCTGTTGTAGAGATTGAAACACTTGTTTGCTTCTTTCTACTCCAACTCATAAGTCTTTTCCCTATAAACTGGCAAGTTCTATAAGTACTTTTTCTATCTTCTTTACACCCTGCAAAATCTGTATCTATGTACCCTATGAGTTCAAAATCACTATCCCTAAGATACCAAAGCCCAAGATTGGGTGTTCCCTTAAGATATCTCAGTATTCTCTTTACAGTAGTATAATGAGACTCTTTGGGGTATGCTTGGTACCTAACACAGACACATGTTGAGAACATAATATCTGGCCTATTGGCAGTCAAATACAGGAGTGATCTTAGATTGAGAGATGAATATTCCATCCTCTGATTGTCTAACTTGGAATCCCAAAAAGAACTTTAGCTCACCCATGCTGCTCATTTCAAACTTGCCTTGCATAAGTCTTGCAAATTTACTACATAGCTTCTCATTAGTAGACCCAATGATTATGTCATCTACATAAATCTGGACTAGGATGCTTGATCCTTTGATGTCCCTAAGAAATAGTGTCTTGTCTATCTTTCCTCTAGAGAACTTGTTCTCTATAAGAAAGGTAGACAGTGTCCCATACCAGGCTCTAGGTGCCTATTTTAACCCATACAAAGCCTTGTGCAATCTAAAAACATAAGTGTTGTGTTTAGGGTTAACAAAACTTAGTGGCTGCTCTACATAGACTTCCTCCTTCAGTGTACCATTGAGGAATGCTGACTTTACATCCATCTGGTAGACCTTGTATCCTTTGAATACTGCATGAGCTAAAAACAACCTTATGACTTCTAGCCTAGATATAGGTGCAAAGGTTTGGTCAAAGTCTAACCTTTCCTCTTGTCTATATCCTTTAGCCACTAATCTAGCTTTGTTCTTGACTATAACCCCATACTCATCTAATTTATTTCTGTAAATCCACTTAGTGCCTATGACATTGTGATCACTAGGTCTAGGAACTAGACTCCAGACTTTGCATCTCTCAAATTGATTGTGCTCTTCTTGCATTGCCATAATCCAATTGGGGTCTGAATTGTCTTCTTCAAACCTTTTAGGTTTTACCTGAGAGAGAAAACTAGAGTATAGAACCTCATTGTGATGTCTACTCTTAGTAGTTACTCCTAATCTAGAATCACCTATTATTTGATCAATAGGATGATCTCTAAGGTGTCTAACTGCTACTGCCAGGTGCATACCATTACCTAGTACTGTATGAGGATTAAGATGATTCTCTTCCTCCCCCTCGGCAGTTACAGTATCTTCTATAAGAATTTCTATATTGTCTCTAATGTGTAACTCTAGATCAGGTGAGTCACTTATTTTTAACTTTTCCATTCTAGAGTCTACAACACCTAGACCAGAGTTGTTAGAGATCTCATTAAATAAAACAGATGATTCATCAAAAACTACATTAATAGATTCTTCTGCAATTTGATGTTTCAAGTTGTAGAACCTGTATGCTTTACTACGAAGACTATACCCTATAAAGATTCCTTCATAGGATTTATCTGAGAACTTGGTTAGATAATTTTTCCAATTGTCCAAAATATAGCACTTACTTCCAAAAATTTTGAAGTCGGACAGAATTGGTTTTCTGCCCTTTATTAGTTCATTGGGAGTCTTGTTGTGATTCTTGTTGATCAATGCTCTATTCTGAACATAGCATGCTGTGTTTACAGCCTCAGCCCAGAAATATTCTAGGAGAGATGTATCACTCAACATTATTCTAGCTGCCTCAATAAGAGTTCTATTTTTCCTCTCAGGAACTCCATTTTACTATGGTGTTCTTGGAGAGGAGAACTCCTGAAAGATTCCTAGTTCCTTACAGAAATTTGTCATCTTTTTAGATTAAAATTATGTACCATGGTCACTTCTAAGTTTGACCACAAAACCTCCCATCTCATTCTGAATTTGTTTGACAAAATCAGCAAGGATGTCTAGTGTTTCAGACTTTCTCCTTAAAAGGAATACCCAAGCAAACCTGGAGTGATCATCCACAATCACATAGGTATAGGACTTCCTACCCAAACTAAAAACTTGTATAGGACCAAATAGATCCATATGAAGTAAGTACAGAAACCTCTCAGTGTCTTTGGACTGAATGCTCTTAAAGAAAACTTTTGTCTATTTGTATTTTTGACATGCAAGACATAAGACTTCTTTGGAATATTTGAGTTGTGGACTATTTCTAACTAAGTCCATAGAGAATAGTTTACTCATAGCTTTGTAGTTTAAGTGAGTCAGCCTCTTGTGCCACTGTACACACAAAGAGTCTTTCTCACTAGCTACAAGGCATACAGGTGATTTTTCATTTATACTTAAGAAGTTTAGAAAATAAATGTTCCCACTCCTAGTGCCTGACAAGATGATCTCTTGATCACTTGAATTCCTTATCAACACTTGTCATTGTGGAAAACAATTTCATATCCTATATCACAAAGCTGACTTATGCTTATCAGATTGTGGTTCAATCCTTCCACATAAGCCACTTTAGTGATGGTAACTAGGCCATTAGAAATATTACCATATCCCTTGGTGAGTCCTTTCTCTGACCCTCCAAAGATGACTTTTGGTCCATTCCTAACTGGAGTGCAATCTCTTAGTAAACTCCTTGATCCAGTGAGAGGACCTAGCGCTACCAACTCGACCAAAAGACCGGTCTGATAGAAGACGGCGCAACTATTCTTTATATCAATGGTCCTCGGGCGGATCCACAGGGCAGCCAGTTAGGCCCGCAGGGAACACGTCCTTCTGCTTCGAATAGTACCGCAGCACCGGGGCGATTCCGAACCGCAGTTCCAACAATCCCCCCCGGAAATGACCCCGGGGTTTCGAACCCGCGACCCCCTCTGATACTAATTGAGAGAACCTAGCGCTACCAACTCGACCAAAAGACCGGTCTGATAGAAGACGGCACAACTATTCTTTATATCAACGGTCCTCGGGCGGATCCACGGGGCAGCCAGTTAGGCCCGCAGGGAACACGTCCTTCTGCTTCGAATAATACCGCAGCACCGGGGCGATTCCGAACCGCAGTTCCAACATCCAGTCATGTGCCTGGAACAGCCACTATCCAAGTACCATATTGGCCTACCTATGGTACTTGGCTCTATCTGCAAATACAGATTTAGTTCACCTTAGGCACCCAAATAGTTTTAGGGCCTTGGTTCTTGTTAGGCTTTATTGTGTGGAACGCATCGGGCTTTTTAAATAAAGCTGGTTGAATCTTATATAAAGGTGTTGTTGGATTATACCAACAATCTATGGCAAAATGCCCAACCTTCCCATAACACCAACACTCAAATCGATTGTATCTTTTCTTTGGTTGTACATTTGAGATTGTTCTTTTGTGCAACACAGAATTATCATCCAACTTCCAAGGTAGTGGTGCAAAATTCACACCCTTACCTTTCAGATTTAGGTGAGATGCACTTGGACCAGCTCCACGAATTCCTTGTCTTCTTGGATTGATCACCTTTTGTGGTGGTTTTTGGCCTATATCTCCTTTAGATGACTGATCCTTCCAGCAAGGCTCTTTATTGACCTTACTGGTAGAGCACTCAGACCTCATGCGTCCAGGAACACATGATCTCAAGCATCTGTTAGAAGGCAGATACTTGACTGGATGCCTAACTGGACCACTTGGAGCTTTACCCTTGGGTACAAACTTCTTTTTTAACTTTTTGTTCTTACCATATCCTACACCACTTCTAAATGGTGCAAAAAAGGTATCTATGATAGGTAGTATTGACTTAGGTTTTGAGAATTGAGTCAGGAGCTGTCTTTCCTGGGTAAACTTTGCTTCCAAGTCCTTGACAATCTTGACCTGTTCTACTATTACCTCTGTCTGGCAATCTATCTTATTAGTTAGTTCTATAAATTTCAGTTTTTGTAGGTCCAACTTTATGTTGGCCTTTTCTAACTGAAAAGATACTCCTCTAAAGGATTCTAATTCTTTGGCCTAATCCTTAGCAAGCTGTTTGCTTACAATCAAGGCCTTTAATAACTTCCCATATTTGTTGATAAGGGAGTTAAAATTAGCTTCAATTTCTTAATCATGTTCTTTATTATTAGAGGAGTGTGAACATGATTCATTTTCTTATGCAGAAAAAGAGTATGAGGATAAACTATGAGAGATTATTTTACCTTAGCAGGATCTGAACAATCCTGATCTTCTTCTCCTGGTTTGGTCTCCTCAATAGCCATCAGGCTCATGAGAGTCTCCTCCTCTTCTAATTCTGATGAATCAGACTCACTGTCAGACAGTGTCAACTGTCTTTTTGCCAAGAGGCTTTTGTCAGCCTTCTTATGTTGTCCATCTATAAAGTTCTCTGACTTTTTCTCCTTTCTTTTTGCTAGACAATCAGCTATGACATGCCCTTTGCTGTTGCAACAATAACACACTATATTAGTCTTAATATATTTATTGTGTGAAGACCCATACCTGTCCCCAGATTTCTTCTTCCTGGGTTTCTCTGGATGATTGGTCTTCTTGAGAGAAGAGTCTCCAGCTAGACCCTTCCAGCTGCTTTGCCTTCTTCTCCTCAACATCTTCTTGAACTGTCTAGAGAAGAGAGACAGTTCCCCTCAGTCAGGTCTCCTCCTGATGAGGAAGATTTTGAACACTCAGAAGCTGGTTCCAGTCTTTCTGTGAGTGTTGACTTCTCTCAAACTTTTTTAGAAGACTCAGCCTTTAGGGCCAAGGTCTTTTCTCTGATGTGTGCTCTAGCTGAATCTTCTTCAGACTTCCTGAGATTGAGCTGTAACTCATGTGACAACAGCTTGCTAAATAGGGCCTGGGGGTCTATGTTGGCTAAGTTCCCCATTGATCTTATGACACAGATCTTGATGTCCCTTTCCTTGTTCAGAGACCTCAAGATCTTGTCATTAAGTTCATAGTTAGTTAAACTTCTGCCATAAGTCCTCAGGTTGTTTACAATTCTGAAGAACTTTTCAAAACATTCAGCCATTGAATCTTTCTTATCCTGTCTGAAGGCTTCATACTGTTGGTTTAGCAGAGATTTCCTATCATCTCTGACCTCATCAGTTCCTTCCATGTAGACAATCATAGGCTGCCACATTTCTTTGGCTGTCTTGCAATGAATCAGATTCTGAAAAGAGGAATCATTTATTGCACTTACTATAATATTCTGTGCCCTTTTGTCCATAGAGGCCAGAATGATTTCATCCTTATCCATCTCCATGTAAGTCTTGGGTGTCTTGATATTTATATCAAGAACTGACACTTTCATGGGAATGAAAGGTCCTTCAATCACTGTGATGTATATTCTTGGATCTGCTACCTCCATGAATAATCTGACTCTCTCCTTTCATATTCCAAAGTTTTCTTTGGAGTAGACAGCGAGCTCAATGGAATTGTTTTCCCATTGAGCCATGATATATCTTTCTCTACAATTCTTTGGATTCTCACTAGACTGTTATGCCTTTTTTCAGTGAACCTCCCTCTGATACCAATTGTAAATGTTTGCTTTAGGATTGAGAATGACCTAGAGGGGGGTGGGGGGTGGGGTGAATAGGTCCAATTTAAACTATGGCTGCCCCTTTAAAAATTCAGAGTTATACTTTCTTTATATTGATTAACATAGTCAGATAAACAAGATAATATTAACAGCAATTTAAAAATTATCACAGCACAACAACCAACAATCACAGCACAATGCACACAGATTTATAGTGGTTCCCCATTTTATGGGTACATCCACTTTCCCTATTCACATATCTAACAATGAACTAGATTCGGCCAAACTCCTTCTCCATCTTTTACTCAGATCCTCAGATCTTGCAGCTCAGAGCCCAGCTGGCTCCTACAACTCAGACTATACAAGTATTACCACTCAGATCACCAAGATCTTACACCTCAAGTTCTTCCCAAGAACTCTACCTCAGAATTAATCCACACTTTTACTCCTCAGGCAAATCCTGCCCTACAAGTTAGAGAAATACCTAGTTCTCCTACCTTAAGCAAACCCAGCCCTACCTCAGCCTTTATAATATAGGCTTATAACTTACAGAGAATGATTCTCCTACACTCAGATCTATAGGTAGATCTTACACAATTAAAGAAGGTAAAATAAATAGATTTAGAAAATGTCACCCAGCAAGGGAGAAATGAGAGACAGCTTCTTGATCTGATCCTGATGTGTTTGCTTCCTTTGATCTTGTCAAGATAGATCTGATCCAACCCTTCTTAGCTTTTCAAAGCTTCTTGAAGTTGAAATTAGGGTAGATCTAGGCTGGAGAATGTTGAAGATGATTCTTGATCTGGCTTCTCTCCACCTTCTAAATTATAGCTGATGCTTCTAAGATCTGTCTTCACCAAATTGTTCTAGTTACTTTTTATGAAGATTTGATCCCTTTAAATAGGCTCTGTTAGGAGTAACTGGCTGATCCGGTTAATAACTGACATCTAACAGTTCTGACAGTTGACAGTACCTCCGTCTTGATTTCTGTACTTAGGAAACAAATCTGCTTGAAGTATTGAAACTTGACTATTGAATGTGTCGACACAAGTCCTGGGTTTCGACACTACTCTTGTAGTGGTGTCGACATACTTCTGAATGTATTGACACAACCCTTCAACTTGTCTCGACACAACTTATATAGAATGTGTCGACACTAGTCCTGAGTGTCGACACAGCTTGCTTCCAGTCATGACTCAGCTTGTGAAGTGTGTCGACACTAGTCCTGAGTGTCGACAAAGTTGTCTTCAGTCTCGAAACTCCTTGTATAGAGTATGTCGACACTTGTCCTTAGTATCGACACAGCTTCTCTTTGTCTCGACACAACTTGTTCAGTGTGTGTTAACACTAGTTCTGAGTGTCTCGACATTATTATACTTAGCTTTATTTGCCTGCACACATGAACTTAACATCCATCAAATATAACTATGTGTATATCATTGAGCTTAAAGGACTTCTTCAAATCAGGTACATTGTGACAAATGTACTCAACAATAGCTAGCATCAGAATAGGCTATAATCCACAAATGACCCCTCTTATGAAACCTAAGCCCTTTTCCTGGAGCGCCTTTCATATATTCTAAATTTTTTAGAGTCGATTGTAGATGATAATCCTTAGGAGCTTGCATAAATGGGCTCACTCTTCCTACAACATAATAGATATCTATTCTTGTTACTGTTAGATAAATGTGTTTTCCCGCAAGCCGTCTATATCTGGTGTTATATTCAAGAAGAGGTGAATCTTCATTCCAGCACTTGCCATCACCAACAGCCATTGGAAACAGAGCAGGTTTAGCCCCTAGAAGACTTGTCTCTTTTAAAAGATCCAAGACATACTTCCGCTGTGAAAGAACTATAGATTTGGAATTTTGGGAGATCTCAATCTACAGAAAGTACTTGGGAGACCCCATATCTTTTGTAACAAAATACTAAAGAAGATGTTTCTTTGTCAGGTCAATTCTCTTTTTATCATCCCCTATAATAAGAATGTCATCCACATAAACCGCAAGAACAACTAGGTCGGTCGAGGTTTTGTAAATGAATAGAGAGTGATCTGCAGTGCTTAGAGCAAACCCAATAGCAGAAATAACTTCATTAAACTTCTTAAACCAGGCTCGCGGACTTTGCTTAAGACCATAAATTGCATTTCTAAATTTACATTCCTAGGACTCCCCCTGAGCAATATACCCAGGAGGTTGCTCCATATAGACTATCTCCTGTAAATCACCATAAAGAAAGGCATTCTTGGAATCCAATTGAGATATCTCACAATCTCTATTGATAGCCATAGAAAAGAGAACGCAGATTGTAGTAATCTGAGCAATATGAGAGAAGGTATCAAAAAAATCCACATCATATGTCTGAGTAAAACATTTAGCAACAAGTCGAGCCTTATAGCGGTCAATAGTACCATCCAGATGATACTTAATAACAAAGATCCACCGACAACCAACTACATCTGCGCCTAGAGATGTGGGAGCAAGATTCCAAGTACCCCTCTCGGTTAAGGTCTTCATTTCTTCATCCATAGCAGCTTTCCAATGAGGGTGGCAATAACTTCTTGATATGTGGCCGGGGTGACATTAGTAGATATAGAAAGAGCAAAATGCTTTCCAGCCGAGAAAATTTGAGCATATGAGACAACAACGTCAATTGAATGCTTAGTGCATGTCTGTACTCCCTTATGTAGGGAAATGGGAAGATCAAGATCAGTCATGAGTTCAGTAGCAGATCCACTATTATGAGATATGGCTGGCTTGGGAACTGGAATGGATGGCTCCAAAGGCAAAGAATTAGTATCAAGAGAAAGGGATGGTATAACAGGAATAGGTGTGGTTAGAAGTTGCACAAACAGATGTGTCGAGATAATAAGCATAAAAGAGGAAGCATCAGATGGCAAGAGATAAGAAGCAAGAGAAAAGTATGACATATTTTCAAAGAAGTTGACATCAGCTGAAACGTACTATTTGCGTAAAAGAGGATCAAAGCAGTGATACCCATTCTGAGATGGACAATAACCAAGAAATATGCACTTAATAAAATGAGAAGAAAGTTTGTCACGGCCAGGAGAATGTATGTGAACAAATGCAATACAACCAAAAACACGTAGATGTAAACGAAATGGCATGACTCCAAGATTCAAAATGGAGAATGGGGTCTTGCCCTAAAAAATCGATGTGGTAATACGGTTGATGAGATAATAGGAGAGAAGCACAACATGACCCCAATATGACCGAGGAACATTCATTTGTAGGAGAAGGTTGCGAGCAACATCCAGGAGATAGAGATTCTTGCGTTCAGCAATACCATTCTGTGGAGAAGTATAGGGGCAAGTAGTTTGATGAAGTAAACTATGACTTGCGCAAAAATCTAAAAATTGATGGCTTAAATATTCCTTGGCATTATCAGTACGAAGAACTTTAATAGGCACATTAAACTGTGTGCGAATCTCATTATAAAATGTGGTGAACACAGAGTGAAGTTCAGAATGCTCTTTTAAGAGGAACAGACAAGTACACATGGAGAAATCATCAATGAAGGTAACAAAAATACAAGCTACCTCTACCAACAATGCTAGTAGAAGAGGGACCCCAGATGTCAGAGTGAACTAGTTCAAAAGGACGTGAAGAACTGCGTGTAACACCCCCGAAACTCAAAAGAGGGATAGGTGACGTTTTAAGCCAAGTCTGGGTTTTGGAGCAGGTGTCACAGGCGTGACACGGGAATGACACGAGCGTGTCACGGGCATGACACGGGCGTGTCACGGGCGTGTTCGACCACGGGTCATGTGGTCGACGTTTTGACGATCGGCGATCGTCGAGTTAAGGCACACGGCCTGGGACATGGGCGTGTCCCAGGGCGTGTCACACTTGGGACTTTTCTGAGTCATGTACACGGGTCATGACACAGGCACAGACACGGGCGTGTCGCGTGCCGTGTCGCAGGCCGTGTCCTCCTCGGGAAACGAGTGTTGGTCGTTGCACACGGGGCATGACACGGGTTGTGACACGGCCGTGTCGCATGCGACACGGGTGTGTCGGAGGCTGTGTCGAATGCCGTGTGCTGGTTATCGCATCGGTCGAGACGGCGAATGGGTGACACGGCCATGTACACGGCCGTGTTGCAACTCGTGTTCAGCCCAGGTTTTGGAATTTTTAGGCTGAATCACAGCCGTCTGTTTCCTTGGTTTGAGATCTAATGGTGGGGGGATGTTCCTGATGAGTTATAACCGGGAATGGGGCTTGACAACCCTCATTTCACTTAAGCTTTCTCTTTCTAAAGCTAGAGAGAAGGGATAGCAAGGAGGAAGAAGAAGGAGGTCAACTCCGGCCGCCGGTGGAGCTGCGGAGCTCCGATTCTCGATCCGAGTCTGGATCCACGAAAGCGAGGCCAATACGGAGCTTTCCATCCGGCTAGATCATCATGGCGCCGAGGAGAAATGCTAGGGTAACGATTCTCTTCTTGAGCATGTGAAGCTCTTCTTCTTTTGCATGGGAAAACCCTTCTCCCGCGAGTGAGCGGTGAGATTGCGGTATTCCTTGGGGTAGATATGTAAAGTCCCCCTTGTTAGAGTCCGGAATCGTAGTACGGACATAGGCATGGTGTGTAAGGCCTATCCGAATGTGTTGGTCTGGATCGGTGATGATTTGTTATGCATTGTTGGCCGGAGAAGACTCCGAGCGTCGTGTTTGTTTTCGGGTTGCTATGCGGTAGTATGCATCAGGGAATCTGGGGGATTAACCCCGAGGTGCACCCGGAAATCTGGACGGAAACACATTTCTGTCATATCGGTGGCCTGGGAGCCAACCGGGTACATAGCGGGGCTATGTACCATGTTTGATCGTTATTTGGGACTGGGGAAGCTTTGTCCGCGTCAAAGGCCTAATGGCAATGGCGGGGTGAGCAACGGGCTGGTGTACCCCTAACCGCTCCACCTGCTCGGTTAAAGCAACCTAAAGTTTTACGTGGGACTTACTGAGGTTTGGAGATCGAGTCTAGGCTGCGGCTGAGAAGACTAAATGCTCACAAGATTGCCACCTTAGGGGTGGTGGTGGAGTCGAGGACCGGACGGGGTTCGGACTGGCTTCGCCGAGTAAGTGCCCTGAGAGCACGGGGTATATGGCCGTGTGAGCGTGCACCTGTGATGTGATGCTTATTTTGCTATATTGCTTGTTTTGCTAACAAGTGCAGGGAAGAAGCCTTGCCGCCCCGGTTTGAGGGCGGAATCGTTATAATTTGGTCAGCATAGCTGACCGTTGCCTTTGTTTACCACCGTGCTGTGGATTGTTGCTTGCAGGTGCTGTGGAGCCGAGAGGTAAATAGCGGGTTAAAGCCTGAGTTGCTGTGCCGGCCCTCGAAGGCCAAGTTTTGAGTGTTTTCCTTTTTTGTACTCATGTGTGACCGGCCTGCGTGCCGAGGTTTGGAAGACACTTTTTATTAAGCAAACTCTTGTAAGGCTTTAAGGCCAATATTCGTGTATTAAACATTCCTTGTTTTTAGTTGCGTGGACATTCATGTTAGCAGGGTTCTTAATAGTGCAACTTAATAACTGCTTCCGCTAGGTGCTGTGTAGGACGTTGTGATTGGTTGAATGGTTTCAATGCGTAACCAACCGGTCTATCCGTAGTATATGGCATCGGGCCCCGGCCGGACCTACTGTTATATACTATGTGACGGATAGGGGTGTTACACTGCGCCCTTGCCTTGCTGGGAAAGAAGAGCGGTGGTGTTTGCCAAGCTGGCAGGCTTCACAATTCAGAGAGGACTCCCCTTTAGGTAGATTTGGGAGAAGTTGGTAGATGAGGCGAGGAGGAGGATTTGTAAGACGAAGATGTCATTACAGAAGGGAAGTAAAAG
Organism: Platanthera zijinensis; assembly: GCA_039513925.1. Lineage (NCBI taxonomy): Eukaryota > Viridiplantae > Streptophyta > Magnoliopsida > Asparagales > Orchidaceae > Platanthera > Platanthera zijinensis. Next base: position 166,554,564 of record CM077087.1, read on the forward strand.
CAGAAAAAGCAACGACATTGTCAAGAGAGAAGAGGCCATCACTCGCAGTCCGAGTAACAATTGTGTCCTTGGAGATAGAATCTGGAAAAGAATAAGTACAGGAATTAAAAGTAACCGTGCAGTTTAATTGTTTGTAGAGAGCATGAACAAATAGTAAATTGCACGAAAAAGTAGGAATATAGAGAGTGTCCTCTAGCCGCAAAGAAAGAGTGAGTTGCACAGTACCACTACCACACACAAGAGATGAAGTACCATCTGTAACAATGGTTGGAGATACCCAATTATGCTTGTTCAAGTAGGAGAACAAATGAGAATTGTCAGTCATGTGACTAGCGGCTCTAAAGTCAATAAGCCACTTATCCTCAGTGGCCAAATGAGCACTTCTTGAAGTAAAGATAAGAAAAGTCAACCTTTTGGAGAGAGAAAAAGAAGAACCCTCTATAGAAAGAGAGAAAAGCGAATAGAAAACCTCAACTACCCAGTTAGAGAGGAAGACTGTAAAAAGAGCCAACAAGGGATCAGGGCATAGGAAGCGCGAACAACAAAGAGAGAAGGCGCCCACGGTAAGGGAAAGAAAGCCAGCAAAAAACCCTAACTGCATGGTTAGAGAGAGAAGCCAAAAAAGAACTAGTCACAAAAAGGAGCACACAAATAAAGGAAGCCGTGAAAAGAAAGAGAGATCATGTGAACACAATAGAGGCTACGTGAACAAAGAACAAGTCGCAAGAAGAGCGACTAGAAAAGGGAGGGAGGGAGACTACAAGCGGTTAGATAAAAAAAGGACCGCAAGCTCGAATCAATAGACCGAATAGCAAACCGGAGCAAGGGAGAAAAGACTGCGGTTTAGAGAAAACTGTAAGACCCCCTTTTTTTTTCTTTTTCAACCACCGGGGTCTTAGGCCCAGAACCGCCGCTTTGCGGTGACTCCTTCACGTCCCGAAGGGTCATCACCACAAGGCGCCGATTCTGCCGGCCAATTCGATCGCAGAAAAGTAGCACAATATAACAGTAAGAGTAATCAGTCCACAATAATAAAAATCACATATATATAATAAAACTCCACGAAGGGAGTGTCCACAGAAACATCAGAGTACTATAAATACGGGCTTATGCCCGGTACAAAATGTCCTCACTACATGTCTCTCATGCGGAAGCGAAACAGTAAACTACTCAAGGATCGAGACTCACGGTCCCGGCTGTGTGAACTCCGGAGCTAGACTGCCCCATCTCTAGGCGCACCGATCTCTGGGGCTGCTCCTCCATGCTGGGCTCCACGATCCCCTAAATGATGCGGTTCGAAAACCGTTAGTCATAAAGACTAAGCCCTATCATCCCCTACCCCTTCCCCCATGGCTCCTAGGTACCGAGCGGGGAGGAAGAAAGGGAAGGACATGATGGTAGAGATTAAACATGAAACAGATGGCAGCGGAAACTAATCTAGCAAGTTGTGTTAGGTGAGCAGTTAATAAATTGTTATAATAGGTCTAGCAGTAAGAAAAGCAATTATAAGAATTTAAACCTTCACTTATGTGAGAACACATAAGCAAAAGGGGTCTTTTGCAAGGCTCCCATCGTATAGAGTGTCCCATACCACTTATACGTTGGGGTGTCGGTTATCAAACGGCAATGGTTGTTATATATTGAAATTAACCTTTGATTTATAAACTTGCCCACACAAGCTTATAGACCAAGGGGTCGTTTTGCAGGTCCTAATGTATAAGCGTCCCATACCACTTATACTTTAGGTGTCAGGGTTAAATGAATCGATTATGCTATGACATGCTAGTGGGTATTATGAAACATGCAGTGCAACTCACACACCCGGCTCTGTGCACACAGACCTTTAGTTCCCCCTTTCGGAGCCGTTACCTCCCAGGATACCTCCGTAGTGGCAGACGGAAGCGGTGGGTTGGGCCTCGCCCACCTCAAAACCAGTAAAAGCACCACTGGTCTGACCTATCGTACGCCTCAACGCTTGGTGCACTAAGCGGACGCCTGCGTACTCTTGCCGGCTGGCGCACCGGACTTCTGTTGGCGAAGTGCTAACCACCTCGCCGAGTCAACGATATCGGTGTCGGTGCAATCGAACTCCCCGATATCGAAAGACCCACCACCTTAACTTTTCCTATTTTATGCACATGCAAGTTTATCGTAAACACACAAAAACCGAGCCGAAGCTCCCCGGACCAAAACGTCCGTCTCCAAACCAACCGAGCCGAAGCTCCCCGGACCATTCGTCCGTCTCCAAACCAACCGAGCCGAAGCTCTCATCATTCTTCCTGTGCCAACAGTGTTCGTGAAGAGTGCAACCCTAGTTACTAAGTTACTCTTGACGGTTTATTATCACAGTTTACGTTAGCCCAGGACTGCCCCCGGTATACCCCGTGAAGGGCTCTCAAGGGGCACTAGGAACCAAGACGGTGCATTACGGCCCGAAGTTCCCTTTCGCAAGGCACTTATTATTATTGGTTGTCTACCCTTTTACCCGATTTCCTTCTCGTATTACATTAGACTCTCCTAGGGTGATTTTAAACCTTCCACTCCTCGGGGAAAAGCGATCTTTCGCCAAACCCGAGCACCTCTTAACTCTAGCTATCACCACTACTCACTACTCTTTATATCTTCCTATTGTAATTTCTTCCCCAATTGTTCACCCAGACAAAATGTTTAAACCTCAAAGACTTTCTCAGATCGTGTCCTATTGCATCTCACAACCTGCTATATGCAGACCGACCTAGGCTACATGTCGAACCGGTTATGCAATGATCCATTACTCATCCAAATGCCCTAAACTATTTACTGGAGACTTATCTTGGTATAAATAACCTAAATCCAGAAAATGGAAATTTTCCTAATTTATTTGGCATTTAATTAAATTCCTCGAAAATCTCAAGGGCCACCGGTTTGAACACGAACTATCCTAATTATTCATGCAAGATGTCCAGCAAATTTATGATAATTAGTAGGCTATCTCAGAAGGCTAAATCCTAAGTATCATAATTTGCTATCATCAAAATGACCTGAAAAACTATTTGGAAATAATCTCTAATTTCTATAGTTTATGAATCAAGTACAGAAAATATTCTTCCAAAAATTCTAAATAATTTATGACATGAAGATTAAGGCCTAAAATTTGCACTGGCTAAGTTTCATAATTTTCCAGCAAGTGTTCTATCCATAATAATTTTTTAAACATAAAAGTCCTTTCTATCATTTGTGAATAAAGTACTAGATTTACTCAACATAAAATTCTATAAAAAATTCAGGGATCAATGTTCTACTAGTCAAGATCTAAATCCAGAATTTTAACTGATTATAATTAATGTAAAGCCTCCAAATAATTGAAACAACAAATTGGGCTAATAATTCTTTAACACATGAAGTATAATATATATTAATCATAAAATTCCAGAAAAATTACCATAAGTCTAATATATCCTAAAACTCCCTCCTCCCGAGTTTCATAATTTTTGGATTAGATTTAGTGCTTAAAATAATTAAATTACATGTTTATCCTATTCCAAAATCTTAACTTTCGAGGTACCTAACTACCTCCAATTCCTTCACTATTTCAACCAGAGGGTTTTCATAATATCCTCCCCCTCTCCTCCAAATTTCAAGGGCATACAAGAGCTTTTGCTCCTATGTCCTTCACAAACCTCAAACTCCCACCCGTTGGAGTTGAGCCAATCTCTTAGGGTAAAATCCACCCTAAACCACACCATGTTACCCAAGAGGGTAGACATAGACTCAACAAATCAGTGGTCAACAACTTCAGCCTCTTTTGAGGAGATTTGTCCACTCCATCTCCAATTGTACTTTTCCCCAAAGTACCCCTCACCAAGACCTAACTAGGATTTGATAATTCCCTATTCAAAACTCGACCAATCGAGTTGAAATTTTGTACAGATCTTAATATTGATGCCAGGGACCACCACCCAAAATTTGGGGGAGTTTGGGCTTAATTTCATCTCCTAATTAATTTTATATTGTTTATTAAATTTTTACAAAAACTTTAGGCAAAAGTTCTCCAAAAATTCTCATTTTTGGGCAGCCTCTCGATTTACATATTATAGACCTCCAGTCCAAATTTCAAGTCATTTGGACATGTTATGAACCGTGGGCAACCATTTTAATTTCTGGTTAACCTAGGTCTTGATCCCACCAAAATGAGTGCTGTGTTCAAACCACTCACCCAAATTGAATAAAATCAATTTTAAATTAAAGTAGACCCCGAGGGCTACAACTTTTGTGTCTGGTCATTTTTCCTAAATCGGCCTCTAAGTGCCTCGTTTTGCAGCCTCAAAATTACATTCAAATAATCTATTTTCATTAAGTAAAATATAACAACCTATGTATTATAATATTAATTCCACTGTTCATCTTCTTCATGAACCCGAACAGACACAGGAAAATGTTTTTTTTCCTGTAAGCATTCAGTGATCCGTCGCCGGCCGTTCGGTCACTTCCCTGGCCAGCCACCACCACCACCACCTCCGTTGAGGCGATGGCTAGCGGTCGGCGGTGGTTTGGCCGCCGGAGGTGGCGGTTTCCGGCGAACTCAAAATACCTTTTTCATGGTTTTTCCATGAAAACGAGAGATGGGTCCGGCTCCGTTGAGCGCGAACCTCCTTTCTAAGAATCCTAAGATCTACCCATGAAAGAGAAGGAGTAGAGGAGGACCTTGTTCGCGGTTTGAAGGCGAGAAGAACGTCGGGGTGCCATGGCGCGGTGGTGGCGTTTGCTGAACTTCTCCTACAGCAAGAACAAAGGTCTGTTCTGATTACTTGAGCGTGTAACCTTCTCCTCTTTCCCTAAGTGGGCTTTTATAACTCAGGAAGTGGGAAGATGAATAGTTTAAGCCTTAATGGTCATGAAGTTCTCTCCCCTTAATGCTTCGGTTATGATGCAGGGATAAGAAACGGCGGAAACTGAACAGGTATGTCCAGCTGGCGATTTCCTATTGGACCACCCTTTCCTCATTTATTATGTATTTACAGAAGGAGAACGGCCTGAAATTACTCCTGGTGTAACCTCCCAAGCCAGCATTAATTTCCACGCGCGTTAGAATTATTTCGGGCCTGAACCGCCGTTTCGGCCAATGTCACGGGCGTGACACATAGGTCACGGGCGTGACAGGCCCGGGTAGCCCATTCTGGGTTCGACGATCGTCGAACTGAGATCGACGAACGTCGATCGAAGGTCACGGGCGTGACAGGCCCGAACGGCAGATTTCTGGTCGACGATCGTCGAATTGAGATCGACGATCGTCGAAGGCTGGTCACGCCCTAAGTCACGGGCGTGACCTCTAGGTCACGGGCGTGACATGCCCGAACGGCAAATTTCGAGGTCGACGATCGTCGAATTGAGATCGACGATCGTCGAAGGCTGGTCACGCCCTAGGTCACGGGCGTGACACTCATGCCACGGGCGTGACATGCCCGGGCCGCAAGCTCGACGATCGTCTCACGGCGATCGACGATCGTCGATGGGGTCACGCCCCTAGTCACGGGCGTGACACCTTGGTCACGGGCGTGACATGCCCAGACAGCACGATCGACGATCGTCTCGTGGAGATCGACGATCGTCGAAGTAGTCACGCCCAGGTCACGGGCGTGACGGGTCGGTCACGGGCGTGACCAACCCTTGACCCGGAACTCGGTCGATTTATTTTCACTTTTTGTGCTCCCTGGGGTTCTGACTCGACCAACCGACTCCTAGGGGTCTAGCCGGAAATGGGATGTTACAAATCCCAATAAACAAAACAAAAATTTCGTCCCCGAAATTGAGGTTGAGCCTATGGGGATTTCTATCGGAATAAATTAAACTTGTAACATCCCATACGATCTTTCTATTGGGTTCAGGCGACTATTCGTTTGATAACTAAGACAATCTCCCCAATAAACAAAAGATTAGCCCCTACCTTTCTGATTAAGTGCGCATGCCTAGGTCCTGGATATTCCGTATCTAGTCTTAACATTCCAAAACAAGAAGGCAATCTATAGTATACCGAGAGGTGGTGAGATGTACCTGACTGAACAACTCCGGGTATCTTTGCCTCATCAGATCCCGCGGTTCCCAGGTGTGCTCCTCCTGACCGTGATTTCTCCACAGAACCTTGACTAAGGGGATCTTCTTGCGGCGCAAGATCCGCACTCCTTTGTCATCGATCCGAACCGGCTCCAAGTGAACAGATCGGTCTGAAGCTACCGGCCCTTCTGTGGTCAAAATCCGCTGCTCCGGGCGTAGTAGAGCCCTTCTCAGCGAAGAGATGTGGAAGACGTCGTGTAGAGCTGCCAGCTCCGGTGGCAACTCTAGCCTGTAGGCTAGGGGTCCGATCCGCTCCAGGATCCGGTAAGGGCCCATATACCTTGGGCTGAGTTTCTTCCTCCGACCGCGCACCCGTGAGGCTCCGTGCATGGGCCGGATCTTCAAGAACACTCGATCCCCTACCCGAAACTCCACCTGACGATGCCGGGCGTCATAGTATTTAGCCTGTCTGCTCTGCGCCTCCAACATCCTATCTCTGATCAATCTCACCTGAGCCTCGGTGTCTTCAACGAAATCCGATCCCAGCAGCTTCGGATCCTCGTCCTGAACCCAGGAAAGCGGGGTCCTACATTTCCTTCCATACAAGGCCTCATAAGGCGCCATCCTGATGCTGGACTGGTAGCTATTATTGTAGGAGAACTCGACCAACGGTAACATCTTCTCCCACGGCTCCCCTCGGTCCAGTATACACAGCCGTAGTAAGTCCTCCAAGGTCCGGTTGGTGCGCTCGGTCTGCCCGTCCGTCTGAGGGTGGAAGGCCGTGCTAAAAGTCAACCGGGTGCCCAAATATGCCTGCACTGACCGCCACTCCCTGGATGTAAACCGTCCATCGCGGTCCGACACTATCGTCCGGGGCACGCCATGATATCGGACATACTGCTCCACAAACTTCCGTACCAGCACTCCCACCGAGTCATCCTTCCTGATCGGTATAAAGCGGGCCACCTTCGTCAAACGATCGACAATCACCCAAATCGAGTCGTTCCCCGTCCGAGACCGGGGAAGACCATGTATAAAATCCATCGCTATGTCGTCAAACTTCCACTCCGGCACCGGGAGTGGCTGCAACAGTCCTGCGGGGTTCCTGCACTCCGCCTTCACCAACTGACACGCCTCGCAATGGGTCACGAAGTACGTAATGTCCTTCTTCATGCCCGGCCAAAACATCATCCTCTTCAGATCAGCGGTCATCTTTGTGATCCCCGGGTGCACGGAGTACCGGCTGCAATGCGCCTCCGTCAGAATATCCTCTCGGATCTGGCCTCCTGCGGGTATATATACTCTGCCTCTGAAGTGGAGCAAACCATCTCTCAGGGAATAATCTCCTGTCGAACCTTCCTCCAAAGCTCGGAACATCGGCTCCGCCCACGCATCTGTCCTCTGTCCGTCCCGAATGCGGTCCCGAATATCGTCTATGGCCACTATCGATGCCAGATACTCCCTATACAGATCTGGGTCATCCTCGGACACTAGGGATATCTGCATGTCTCTGAATGACTGGACCAGCTCCATAGACATAACCTGGGGCCCAGCTTCGGAAGTGGCCGCTCTCCGGCTCAACGCGTCGGCCACCACGTTTGCCTTCCCTGGGTGGTAGTGCATCTCATACTGATAATCTGCTAAGAACTCCACCCAACGCCTCTGCCTGATATTCAGCTCCTTCTAAGTGTCCACGTATTTCAAGTTCTTGTGATCAGAGAAGATATCGCAGTGGACTCCATAAAGGTAATGACGCCAGACCTTTAGAGCAAAAACGACCGCTCCCATCTCGAGGTCGTGCACCGGGTAGTTCCTCTCATGGGTCTTCAGCTGGCGGGAGGCATATGCTATGACATGTCTGTTCTGCATCAGCACCGCTCCCATCCCTTGGTATGATGCGTCGGTATACACCTGGAATCCCTCCCTTCCGGATGGAAGGGCCAGGATAGGGGCCGAGATGAGTCGGTCCTTCAGCTCCTGGAAAGCCGCCTGGCACTGCGGGGTCCAAACAAAAGGTGCCTCCTTCTTTGTCAAAGATGTGAGGGGGAGGGCAATCCGAGAGAACCCCTCCACGAACTTCCGGTAGTAACCGGCAAGTCCCAAGAAACTGCGTACATCGGTGGCTGTCCTCAGCTGCGGCCAATCGCGAACTGCCCGAACCTTTGCTGGATCTACTGATAACCCGGTTCCGCTGATGATGTGGCCTAGGAAGGCCACCTCCTTCAACCAGAACTGACACTTGCTGAATTTGGTATAAAGGTGATGCTCCCGCAACCTCTCCAAGGTCAGTGCCAGATGCCGAGTGTGCTCCTCCTCCGTCCTAGAGTAGATCAGGATGTCGTCTATGAATACTATGACGAACACATCCAAGTAGGCTTCGAAAACCCTGTTCATGAGACTCATGAACGCCGACGGAGCATTCGTGAGCCCAAAGGGCATCACGGTGAACTCATACAGGCCATATCTGCTACTAAAGGCCGTCTTCGGGATATCCTCCTCCTGGATCCGCAGCTGGTAGTATCCTGATCTCAAGTCCAGCTTCGAGAAATAATGGGCCCCCTCCAGCTGGTCAAATAATTCGTCTATCCGTGGGAGCGGATAGGTATTCCGGACGGTCAGCCTGTTTAGTGCTCGATAATCGATGCACAGGCGGAGTGTCCCATCCTTCTTCTTCACGAACAGGACCGGTGCTCCCCATGGCGAGGAACTCGGTCTGACAAAACCTGCCTCCACCAATTCCTGCAACTGGGTCCGAAACTCTGCCAACTCCTTTGGGGCCATCCGATAAGGGGCCCTAGACGCCGGCTTGGCCCCCGGCACAAGCTGTATCTGAAAATCCTGCTCTCGGTGTGGAGGTAATCCTGGTAGTTTCTCTGGAAAGACGTCAGCGAAATCTCGCACCACCGGGATGTCTGTCACCGACTCCTTAACTTCCGCCATCTCAAAAAGAATCTGATAGACCTCCTCTCCCTGCAGATGGGCCTTGACGGCCTGTACCGAAGATAAGAGTATACGAGAGACAGGTCTTATACCTTCAATGGTAATGAAAGAGTCCCCGTGTCTCACGGTGATCCTCTTTGCCTGGCAGTCAATCTGGGCATAGTTCCAGTGCAGCCATACCATGCCCAGGATCAGGTCGTAGTCCGTCAGCTTCAAAATCGTCGCTGGAGCCTCGAACGCTTTTCCACCAATCTCCGCCTCCATATTGCAGTGATCCGTGGTAAGGAGCTCAGATCCATCCGGTAGTCGCACCCTCATCCTCGAGCCTGTGAACCGCTCCACACCTTCCAGTCCTTCCACGAACGACTCCGACACAAAGGAGTGAGTAGCTCCAGTATCGAACAGCGTACGGGCAGGCTTGCCGCTGATGAAGACTATACCTGGGGTGATTAGATATCTTAGGGTTCTATAATGAGTTTTTACTTTCCTTGCTATCAATCTAGTGCGATTCAAAGTTTTAACAACTTAAAGGGGAAATTCTATGAAAACAAAGAAACATTTCGGCATACCTGCGATGACCTGCTCCGGATTCCGCGGCTGTGCAAGGTCCAAGGCATATACCTGCTCTCTTCCCTATCTACGATCTTCCCCCTGGTATCCTCGACCGCGGCCGCGTCCTCGGCCTCCGTAATGCTGAGCTGGTGGGCCGCCCTGATGTGCTGGAGGTGGTGCCCCCCTCATGGGGCAGTTCCTCCGAATGTGCCCAATCTGATGACAAAAGTAGCACTCTGGGGGATACGCCATTCCCCCGGGTCTCGGCATCTCCTGCATCCGAAGGGGTGGAGGGGCCAATACCACCTGTTCCCTCGGCTTCGGCCTCACGTCCTGACGAGGCTGGTCCTCTGTCCTCCTCCCCTCTGGTACAGCACCCCGCCGCTAGTCATTCCTTCCTCTTCGTCCCTGATCCTCTGCTGGCCGTTTCCGGCCCCGGGTGGTGTGCCAATCTGCCTCAATCCTTTTGGCCATCTCCAAAATCCGGGAGATGGGCCCGTCAGATACAAACAAGAGGGCCTCCCTCAAGTCCTCACGTAGGCCCTTGTAGAACCTCCTGATATACCCTGCCTCGTCCAGCTGGTAGGAATCTGCGTATCGAGCCAGGTGGTCAAACTCTCGATGGTACTCCACCACGGTCCGAGTACCCTGCTTCAGCTGTAAGAACCGCTCCTCCAAGTCATCCCTAGCCGACTGCGGAACGAAATGCTCCAGCAGTGCGGCCCTGAACTCCTCCCAAGTGATCTCCGCAACCTCCCTATCAGCAAAGGTCGTGTCCAACAGCGTCTTCCACCCCCTCTTTGCATGGGACTCCAGGCAGGAGACAACCAGAGCCACCTTCTCCTCCCATGGACACCGAATCCCGGTCAGCATCTCATACATGATATCTAGCCACTCTTCCGTCCGAACAGCCGACTCTGTCCCCAAATAGGACGGGGGAGCCAGTCCTCGGAAGATGCTTAGCCAGTTGGCCCCCGGATTTGGCTGCGGGGCCGGAACCTGCTGGGCCCTGAAGGCCTCCAGAATGGCAGTCAGGGTCTGTCCCATGTCTGACTGAAGGAAAGGAGTGGGGGCCGGTGGGGGTGGTGCAACATCCTGAGCCTGTGGAACTCCACCTTGAGGCGTAGTCCGTACTGGAGGCTGCGTAACAAAAACACACGCTGAGAAAACGTTCAAATACTACATAAAGGTGGACAAATTATATGTGATCCCCATATGGGCAGACCACTGCTTCCGCTGCTTAGTTTGTCCCCAAACTAAACTCGAGCGGGGGTGACCGAGGGTTTGTGGACTGCTACTTCCTCTGATACCACTTGTAAGACCCCCTTTTTTTTTTCTTTTTCAACCACCGGGGTCTTAGGCCCAGAACCGCCGCTTTGCGGTGACTCCTTCACGTCCCGAAGGGTCATCACCACAAGGCGCCGATTCTGCCGGCCAATTCGATCGCAGAAAAGTAGCACAATATAACAGTAAGAGTAATCAGTCCACAATAATAAAAATCACATATATATAATAAAACTCCACGAAGGGAGTGTCCACAGAAACATCAGAGTACTATAAATACGGGCTTATGCCCGGTACAAAATGTCCTCACTACATGTCTCTCATGCGGAAGCGAAACAGTAAACTACTCAAGGATCGAGACTCACGGTCCCGGCTGTGTGAACTCCGGAGCTAGACTGCCCCATCTCTAGGCGCACCGATCTCTGGGGCTGCTCCTCCATGCTGGGCTCCACGATCCCCTAAATGATGCGGTTCGAAAACCGTTAGTCATAAAGACTAAGCCCTATCATCCCCTACCCCTTCCCCCATGGCTCCTAGGTACCGAGCGGGGAGGAAGAAAGGGAAGGACATGATGGTAGAGATTAAACATGAAACAGATGGCAGCGGAAACTAATCTAGCAAGTTGTGTTAGGTGAGCAGTTAATAAATTGTTATAATAGGTCTAGCAGTAAGAAAAGCAATTATAAGAATTTAAACCTTCACTTATGTGAGAACACATAAGCAAAAGGGGTCTTTTGCAAGGCTCCCATCGTATAGAGTGTCCCATACCACTTATACGTTGGGGTGTCGGTTATCAAACGGCAATGATTGTTATATATTGAAATTAACCTTTGATTTATAAACTTGCCCACACAAGCTTATAGACCAAGGGGTCGTTTTGCAGGTCCTAATGTATAAGCGTCCCATACCACTTATACTTTAGGTGTCAGGGTTAAATGAATCGATTATGCTATGACATGCTAGTGGGTATTATGAAACATGCAGTGCAACTCACACACCCGACTCTGTGCACACAGACCTTTAGTTCCCCCTTTCGGAGCCGTTACCTCCCTGGATACCTCCGTAGTGGCAGACGGAAGCGGTGGGTTGGGCCTCGCCCACCTCAAAACCAGTAAAAGCACCACTGGTCTGACCTATCGTACGCCTCAACGCTTGGTGCACTAAGCGGACGCCTGCGTACTCTTGCCGGCTGGCGCACCGGACTTCTGTTGGCGAAGTGCTAACCACCTCGCCGAGTCAACGATATCGGTGTCGGTGCAATCGAACTCCCCGATATCGAAAGACCCACCACCTTAACTTTTCCTATTTTATGCACATGCAAGTTTATCGTAAACACACAAAAACCGAGCCGAAGCTCCCCGGACCAAAACGTCCGTCTCCAAACCAAACGAGCCGAAGCTCCCCGGACCATCCGTCCGTCTCCAAACCAACCGAGCCGAAGCTCTCATCATTCTTCCTGTGCCAACAGTGTTCGTGAAGAGTGCAACCCTAGTTACTAAGTTACTCTTGACGGTTTATTATCACAGTTTACGTTAGCCCAGGACTGCCCCCGGTATACCCCGTGAAGGGCTCTCAAGGGGCACTAGGAACCAAGACGGTGCATTACGGCCCGAAGTTCCCTTTCGCAAGGCACTTATTATTATTGGTTGTCTACCCTTTTACCCGATTTCCTTCTCGTATTACATTAGACTCTCCTAGGGTGATTTTAAACCTTCCACTCCTCGGGGAAAAGCGATCTTTCGCCAAACCCGAGCACCTCTTAACTCTAGCTATCACCACTACTCACTACTCTTTATATCTTCCTATTGTAATTTCTTCCCCAATTGTTCACCCAGACAAAATGTTTAAACCTCAAAGACTTTCTCAGATCGTGTCCTATTGCATCTCACAACCTGCTATATGCAGACCGACCTAGGCTACATGTCGAACCGGTTATGCAATGATCCATTACTCATCCAAATGCCCTAAACTATTTACTGGAGACTTATCTTGGTATAAATAACCTAAATCCAGAAAATGGAAATTTTCCTAATTTATTTGGCATTTAATTAAATTCCTCGAAAATCTCAAGGGCCACCGGTTTGAACACGAACTATCCTAATTATTCATGCAAGATGTCCAGCAAATTTATGATAATTAGTAGGCTATCTCAGAAGGCTAAATCCTAAGTATCATAATTTGCTATCATCAAAATGACCTGAAAAACTATTTGGAAATAATCTCTAATTTCTATAGTTTATGAATCAAGTACAGAAAATATTCTTCCAAAAATTCTAAATAATTTATGACATGAAGATTAAGGCCTAAAATTTGCACTGGCTAAGTTTCATAATTTTCCAGCAAGTGTTCTATCCATAATAATTTTTTAAACATAAAAGCCCTTTCTATCATTTGTGAATAAAGTACTAGATTTACTCAACATAAAATTCTATAAAAAATTCAGGGATCAATGTTCTACTAGTCAAGATCTAAATCCAGAATTTTAACTGATTATAATTAATGTAAAGCCTCCAAATAATTGAAACAACAAATTGGGCTAATAATTCTTTAACACATGAAGTATAATATATATTAATCATAAAATTCCAGAAAAATTACCATAAGTCTAATATATCCTAAAACTCCCTCCTCCCGAGTTTCATAATTTTTGGATTAGATTTAGTGCTTAAAATAATTAAATTACATGTTTATCCTATTCCAAAATCTCAACTTTCGAGGTACCTAACTACCTCCAATTCCTTCACTATTTCAACCAGAGGGTTTTCATAATATCCTCCCCCTCTCCTCCAAATTTCAAGGGCATACAAGAGCTTTTGCTCCTATGTCCTTCACAAACCTCAAACTCCCACCCGTTGGAGTTGAGCCAATCTCTTAGGGTAAAATCCACCCTAAACCACACCATGTTACCCAAGAGGGTAGACATAGACTCAACAAATCAGTGGTCAACAACTTCAGCCTCTTTTGAGGAGATTTGTCCACTCCATCTCCAATTGTACTTTTCCCCAAAGTACCCCTCACCAAGACCTAACTAGGATTTGATAATTCCCTATTCAAAACTCGACCAATCGAGTTGAAATTTTGTACAGATCTTAATATTGATGCCAGGGACCACCACCCAAAATTTGGGGGAGTTTGGGCTTAATTTCATCTCCTAATTAATTTTATATTGTTTATTAAATTTTTACAAAAACTTTAGGCAAAAGTTCTCCAAAAATTCTCATTTTTGGGCAGCCTCTCGATTTACATATTATAGACCTCCCGTCCAAATTTCAAGTCATTTGGACATGTTATGAACCGTGGGCAACCATTTTAATTTCTGGTTAACCTAGGTCTTGATCCCACCAAAATGAGTGCTGTGTTCAAACCACTCACCCAAATTGAATAAAATCAATTTTAAATTAAAGTAGACCCCGAGGGCTACAACTTTTGTGTCTGGTCATTTTTCCTAAATCGGCCTCTAAGTGCCTCGTTTTGCAGCCTCAAAATTACATTCAAATAATCTATTTTCATTAAGTAAAATATAACAACCTATGTATTATAATATTAATTCCACTGTTCATCTTCTTCATGAACCCGAACAGACACAGGAAAATGTTTTTTTTCCTGTAAGCATTCAGTGATCCGTCGCCGGCCGTTCGGTCACTTCCCTGGCCAGCCACCACCACCACCACCTCCGTTGAGGCGATGGCTAGCGGTCGGCGGTGGTTTGGCCGCCGGAGGTGGCGGTTTCCGGCGAACTCAAAATACCTTTTTCATGGTTTTTCCATGAAAACGAGAGATGGGTCCGGCTCCGTTGAGCGCGAACCTCCTTTCTAAGAATCCTAAGATCTACCCATGAAAGAGAAGGAGTAGAGGAGGACCTTGTTCGCGGTTTGAAGGCGAGAAGAACGTCGGGGTGCCATGGCGCGGTGGTGGCGTTTGCTGAACTTCTCCTACAGCAAGAACAAAGGTCTGTTCTGATTACTTGAGCGTGTAACCTTCTCCTCTTTCCCTAAGTGAGCTTTTATAACTCAGGAAGTGGGAAGATGAATAGTTTAAGCCTTAATGGTCATGAAGTTCTCTCCCCTTAATGCTTCGGTTATGATGCAGGGATAAGAAACGGCGGAAACTGAACAGGTATGTCCAGCTGGCGATTTCCTATTGGACCACCCTTTCCTCATTTATTATGTATTTACAGAAGGAGAACGGCCTGAAATTACTCCTGGTGTAACCTCCCAAGCCAGCATTAATTTCCACGCGCGTTAGAATTATTTCGGGCCTGAACCGCCGTTTCGGCCAATGTCACGGGCGTGACACATAGGTCACGGGCGTGACAGGCCCGGGTAGCCCATTCTGGGTTCGACGATCGTCGAACTGAGATCGACGAACGTCGATCGAAGGTCACGGGCGTGACACCTGTGTCACGGGCGTGACAGGCCCGAACGGCAGATTTCTGGTCGACGATCGTCGAATTGAGATCGATGATCGTCGAAGGCTGGTCACGCCCTAAGTCACGGGCGTGACCTCTAGGTCACGGGCGTGACATGCCCGAACGGCAAATTTCGAGGTCGACGATCGTCGAATTGAGATCGACGATCGTCGAAGGCTGGTCACGCCCTAGGTCACGGGCGTGACACTCATGCCACGGGCGTGACATGCCCGGGCCGCAAGCTCGACGATCGTCTCACGGCGATCGACGATCGTCGATGGGGTCACGCCCCTAGTCACGGGCGTGACACCTTGGTCACGGGCGTGACATGCCCAGACAGCACGATCGACGATCGTCTCGTGGAGATCGACGATCGTCGAAGTAGTCACGCCCAGGTCACGGGCGTGACGGGTCGGTCACGGGCGTGACCAACCCTTGACCCGGAACTCGGTCGATTTATTTTCACTTTTTGTGCTCCCTGGGGTTCTGACTCGACCAACCGACTCCTAGGGGTCTAGCCGGAAATGGGATGTTACAAAAACAAACCGGAAAAAGAGAAGAAGACCGCAGTTTAAGAGAGAAAATCACTGAGAGAAAAAAGAAGAGCGGATAGTTTAGAAAACAAGAGCCCGCTCAGACTACCTAAACTCTGAAAAATCAATCTGGAGCAAAGGATCAGTTAGCTCTGATACCATATAAAAAGAGCTAAATAAAAGGCAAATTTTAATGCTCCAAAAAGATAAAAAAAATGCAAAGGTATGCCTCCCTATTTATAGAAGATGGAGGAGAGAGGAGATTACAACAAGCGATGTGGGACTAAATACAATCAGTGCAGGCTATGCAGTTTATCTGTATTAAACCGCATGGTTGTACAACAGAGACTAACTATGCGGTCAGTCCTGGGATGCCACTGAACCGTAAGGGAGGATAGCCTCTAGACCACTGCTGCGGGTTACCACTAGGCCGCAACTGCGGGTTGCCACCAGGCCGTAGCTGCGGGTTGCCACCAGGCCGCAGCTGCGGGTTGCCACCAGGCCGCAGCTGCGGGTTACCACCAGGCCGTAGCTGCGGGTTGCCACAAGGCCGCAGCTACGGGTTGTCACCAGGCCGTAGCTGCTAGTTACCACCAGGCCGCAACTGCGGGTTGCCACCAGGCCGCAGCTACGGGTTGCCACCAGGCCCCAGCTGCGGGTTACCACCAGACCGCAGATGCAGGTTTCCACTATACTACAGCTCTGGGTTGCCACCAGATCGTAGTTGCGGGTTGCTGCAAGACTGCAGCTGCGGGTTTCCCTCTGGACTGCAACTCGAGTAGGCAAAACCTTCTGGACAGCACAACAATACGCTGATCAACTATAGCGGTTTACAAAACTGCCAAGACTGTACTGCAAATTTTTCAAATCGCCAGGACTTGCCAAACCTCCAGTCCACCAAGACAAGCCGACAGAAAGACCGCAACCTCTATCCGCTAAGCCAAACAGCCAGACCGCCGAAATAGCAGACCGTCGAGACTAGTTTGCCAGACATCCATGTCACCATAAGTTTCGACACACATGAAGTGCATGATGCGCTGGCAACAAGTGTACCGATCGTACAAGTAATATAAAATGAGAGAATATTACCAAGTATCAATTTCTTGAGGAACGCAGAGTGAGCGTGTGATTCAATTTCTTAGAAAATTAATTATAAAGGGGTAAAATGAAAAATACTAGGCTTGGTTTTGATGGTTGAACAAAAAGAAAACACTAAAACTCTAGTGCGGGTCGCATTCACCGCTTCATAAGGGTGGATGCCCAGTTGGGCGTGCTTGTGAAATGGATTGCAAAAGGATGAGGGTTGCGAGCAACTTTTCGCAATGCACGCCACTAGCAATTGCTAGCGCGACACTCAAACTACGGTGGGGGTGACAAGATGGAATATGGGAGCTCCTCACATGCATAAACCACAGGGCATTCACATAGACTTGAACAAATGCATTTAAACAAAATTAGGGTTCATACAACACTTCCAAATATCCAACAATCCAAGGAGGAATAAACTACCAAATAAGAGAAGGGAAGAATACAACCGAAGCACGAAGACTCATCCGAGTTTAACGGTCAGAATCAAGGGTTGCCATTTCTTTTCCGTGCTCGGACTTCGACTGCCATCCGGGGTCCAGAAGAGTTGACACCTTCTTCCAATATACCCATCTTCTTCGTCAATAGCCTCCGATTAACCCTTCGCCGGAGAACTCTCCAAGAGCAGCGAAAAATCCTTCAGAATGGAGATTGAAGACTTGTGGAAGATGGAGGAGGCCGAGAGGAAGCTCTAGCAAGAGATTGATAAGACAAGCTTGGCTGAAACTCCTCAAGATGATGGCCGGAGGTGGAGTAGTGAAAAAGGGAGAATCTGGAACTCTAAGGCGCGGGAAAATGATCTCTCTCTCAAATGAGCGGAGTCCTGTGACTTAAATAGTAAATAGTCAAAAAAAAGGGTCACACATGGTCAAACGCACGACCGTATGTGAATCGTGCATTGATAAACAACACAGAACTCCCCCAACATAAATCAACAGAAGACTGTGCTTTTTTATCGTGCACGAGCAAAACAGCACATGCGAGAAGAAATCACACGGTTAGTAACAGATCACTGAAAATCAGGCAAATGGGGCAGGACCTGCATTTTTATTCGTGCACGATTGAACCCAACTGCGCGTGAAGAAAATTCATGGACAATAAAAACATAAAATTTTAGACAAAAAGATGAGGTCGTGCAATTTGGTCACGCACTGGCAAAACAGCCCGTATGCGAGTAAATCGCACGGCTCGGGGAAGAGAACCAGAAAACGAAACTATAGGTATCGCACGATCACGTCGATTGTGCGTGAAGAAAAATGCACGGTCATGTGATTCCTCCAGAGAAGAATAGGGTAGCACTGGTGATCTGCCACCTGCACAACAACACACAGACTAGAACACACCTCCAGCACACATAAAACCAAAGGGAAAATAACAAAAAATTGGCTAGGGAGCACCATGTGCTTACTCCCAGGGAAAATTTGCAATTGCACACCACACAGGCCTAAATCATGCACTATGTGTAAAATATGGATCAAAGCAACTGTAATCAATAATGAACGAGAAGTGTAGTGCGCGTGCGTGAAAACTACCTCAGGTGAGTCCGAAAAAAATTATAAATATCGGACTTGCCACACCCCCAGACTTAACCATTTGCGTACCGACTAAATCATCTCTCAGCAGTCAGAAAAACAACTAGGTGGCTAAGCAATTGCAAAGACGGAGTACCATGCGAAGTCGCATGCACACGCTCACAGAAAAATAGCATAAGAAATTTCTAAATATACATAGTAGTTTATTATTTCTAGGAGTGTATAAATATATTATTTATACTCAAAATTTGAATCTCTGTGAATCAATTGGTCATACGTAGAACGAAAGAAGGCAGAATGATGAGGTGAGCATTGCTCAAGACCGAGTCTCGGGAAAACCTCTAAAGAAATCCACCAATGTCGATGGTCATATGCTCGCCCGTTAACACTCTCTCCACGGTACTGGTTTGACTCAAGCGTGCAAATCAATAGGACTTTGGATTTATAATAGAGCTTGGGTTTAGGTGAGGTAGACAAATGAAAAAATCGATGGCTCAAGCACTAAACCCAAATGCACTAACACAAATCACATCCTTGAGCATCAGGAAAAATAAAAGTGGATGCACCACACCCCCAGACTTAGAATTGACCATATAGTGTGTGTACCGCCTACTCCAACAAAAATCAACCATTAAAGATTTTCGAGAAACTTTTATTTCCTTTACACCATTTTTTTCAACTTTTCTTTTCTCAATTTTCTTTTTTTTTTCTTTTCTCACTTTACAACATTTTCAACAAATATTATCTTGATAACACATCCACATGTTCACAAAAATAATCAACACCCCAAAATAAATATGAAATAAAATCTGAAGCTCAAACTTGGGTGTGCGGCTAGGATCGACATTTAGACTTTGGTGAGAGGAAGTGAAGCTAAAACAATGGATGGGTAGGCACAACGGGGCCACAAGGATAAGCATTTGGTTTAGGAACAAAGCTCAAACGGGCCAAAATGATGACCTACACCACACTCGCGCGCCTAACTAATTATGTACCCATGCTTCAATAGTAGCTTAGGGCAAGTTCTTAGCTACCAAATGAAATTAACCTTCCTCCAAACTCCAGCAATACGAGGCTAACAAACACCTACATACAATCCTACGCTAGTGTTTGTTTTTCACCTAATTCATTGGTTTTGAGTAGTTTAAACAATGTCTATGCTAATAGAAAAATATAAACTACAAGCATATAGAGAAATTAAATCTACAAGATTTTCTAAGTGAGACGTGAGCACTCGACTAGGAGAACTATAAGAGTTAACATTTTACTCCACCTCATAATCCTAAGCCGGCACTGTGATTTTTAAATCACACACAAAAGAATGAAAATGCTTAGCACATGCTAACAGTTTAGCACGCACTCAAGTGGGTGCAGTGGTGTGCAAATAATATGAACAATGAGAAAATAAAATAAAATAACAAGATACTTCTAGCATGTTGTGCAATGTGCACGTGCATAGGTAACAGCAAAATCACCCCCTCCCCCAAACTTAGTCTAAACAAACCACTACAAGATAGGCATGTAAAATCAACAAAAGAACTGAGGAAGAAGAGTTACCCATCCTCAGAATTGTGCATCCCAGAAGATTGGCATTAAATTTGGAAGAAGATCCCATCTCGCCACTGAAACATCTTTAACCCTGCAAGAAAATGTATCGACACCACAAAAGGGAAGGCAATAAAAAGCATTGGATAAAATATTAAATCAACGACATGGGTTGTATCCCGAAAGCCCTTTTGTTTAGCATCCTTAAGGTGGACCAAATACATGTATTAGCAGTTTAAAATAGAGTTTCTAGCAACGATTAACAAGAATAAAAACAAAAATAACAAACAGAGCTGCAAAGATAACAAGAACGCACATCCAAAGCACAAAAAGAACACAGACAAAGCCTGGTGAACACTCATGAATCAGTTATACGCCAACTTGTGGTGGTTCTCCCCCACCACACGAGATGGGGAAGAGGTGAAAGCTTTAGAGCCCAAGGGAGATTTACCTCCCTTGCCCCTAACCTCCTCCTTCTCACGTTGGTGGGCAGCAGGATGAGCAACATGTAGCAATCTTTCACATTTTTGTCTTTCCTCGATGGGAGAGCGCCAACGCGCTCCAACAACATGATCAGTAACAGTTTTCCTCTCTAGAGGGCAGTAGGGGGCAGCATGTTGTCACCCTCCATGGGTGACAGATCCACCCAACGAACATGTTTTAATTGTTTACAAAGTACATTCAAATCAACAACATTAATTGAAAAATTTTCACCCACTCTTGTCGCACCATCGCATAACTCCATGGCATTGTCGCCTTCTTCCTTTTCAGAAATATCATCCCTAAGATTCAAAATGACTTCTAGCTCCGTATCAGCATTACTCCTCCCCTTCTCATCATCATCCATATTCTCCATCAACGTCGCAACCTCAGACATGTACTCAACATTACTCAAATCCAAATTAGAAATGACAACAAGTGAATTAGGATTTTCTATCAGATCACTAAGAACCTTGATAGTAGTAGGCTGACAGGGATGATGTGCTACCTTAGATGCCAGGGTCACACAACCATCAGCAATATAAAAAGTGGTGCCACTTTATTTCAAGATTGGGACACCCAAAAATGGAATGGACATGTTCTCCATGGGTTCCAACACTTGAAAATTAGTGACGATAGATGTGACATCCACCATGACCTCGACTTCTTTAAATTCTCCTTATGTTATCACTACAGATCCGTTAGCAAGCACAAGAGATGTTCTGTCATCAACATCAATGTTCAACTTGAGTTTCTCAACATCTTGTAGGGCAAGAACATTCGTGATGAGCTGGAATCACATAACACGGTAGTATTAACATCGTTGATCTTGCACTTGACAACAAAATCGCCCTTATGGCAACCATCCAACTTAGCTAGGCTCTTCCCCTGTTCTCATGGATTCTTTTCAGTATTACTATGGAGAGCGCCTTGAGCTCGCTCAGATAACACTTGGGCTAACTAGCCTAGTTGAATTTCAAAGTTTCTCATGGAGGCGTTCTGGTTGGCCATATTTGATTGGGCCATATCAACAAATTTCTCCATTATTTCTTCATGTGCACTCTTTCTTTGGACAGAAGCACCTTGAGTATAACCCAGTTGCGGCGACCTTGGTTGGCTCCCAGAAGCTTAAGTAACAAATTTATGCTGGCTCGGTTACCATCATTGGCCTGTGGTTTTTTGGTTCCAAGAAATATTTGGGTGGTTCCTCACACCCTGGTTATACGCAATGGAAATGGCACAGCAGGATTTTGATTATTAACAAAATTAATACTCTTCTACATTCAAATTTGAAAATCTGAAGATATCTCACCAGCGGGGCACTCATAAGCGTGATGTTTAGGGTTGCCACAACCTTGACATGAGATAGCCATCACTTGAGTATAGGTGGAGGCGGGCCTATTCGGCAATGCAACATTCTCTAGTGGTGACTGCATCGTGTCAGCTGGGAATATAGTATTATTCACTTCAAATAATCCTCTTGTATTTCTAGGGGTGTTCCTATCAGTTGTCCAAAAAGAACTATGGGATGTAGTATCCTGAAGGATCCTGAGTGCATCCTCAGGAGTGTGATTCATTAATGTTCCTCTAGTAGCAGCATCAATCATAGCCCTGTAGTTCGGGTCAATAACAAATTAAAAAATTCAACCAGATTCTACGGCTGGAACACATATTGAGGGCACTTTCGCAAGAGGTTGGTAAATCTCTCCCATGCCTTAGCGAGGGTCTCAGGATCCTGTTGATAGAAGGTGGCGATTGCTCGCCTCAAACTAACAACCCTCTCCACCGGGTGGAATTTTGCTAGGAATTGAGATGATAACACATCCCATATTGCAGCAGCTCCCAGAGGAATCATGTGGAGCCATGTTTTTTTCCTTGTCCCTAAGAGAAAAGGGAAACAACCTCAAATTCATAGTATCATCTGAAATACCAGTGTACTGGAACGTCCAACACATTTCAGAGAAATCGGCCAGGTGAAGATGGGGGGTCTTCACTTGCCTTTCCCAAGATTTGAGCATTGTTGCGGATGATAATCAAGATAGCCAGCTTGATTTCGAACTGATTATTAATAATAGACGGACCAAACCCAAGATACACACTCCCGACGGTGGGAGTGGTATAATCATGCATCATTTGGGTCCTTGGCCAGACTGCATCCTTCTCATCAACAACTTGCCCAACCAGGGGCACATCCTCTCCCCCTTGATTAATCACATTAATTTGATCCCTATCCATGTCACCAGTAGTACGGCGGCGCGCACACTGCGTCCGCTCTATTTCAGGGTCAAACTCAATAATTACACAAGGGCCATGCCCCTGCATAGACTTACAACAATCAAAAATCAAAGAAAAAAACCCTTATAATAATATTTTAAATAGAAGATTCACACACGCTTGCGTTCCTCGACAACAGTACCAAAAACTTCATGCACTGACGGTAAGTGTACCAGTCGCACAAGTAATATAAAATGGGAGAATATCCTTAAGTATCGATCTCTTGAGGAACGCAAAGTGAGCGTGTGATTCAATTGCTTAGAAAATTAATTATAAATGGGTAAAATAAAAATAGTCGGCTTGGTTTTGATGGTTGAACAGAAAGAAAACACTTAAAACTCTAGTGCGGGTCGCATTCACTGCTTCACAAGGGTGGATTCCTTGTTGGGCGAGCTTGTGAAATGGATTGCAAAAGGATGAGGGTTGTGAGCACCACTTCACAACACACGCCACTAGCAATTACTAGTGCAACACTCAAACGACGGTGGGGCGACGAGATGGAATGGGGGCGCTCTTCACATGCATAAAAACAGGGCATTCACATAGACATGAACAAATGCATTTAATCTAAATTAAGGTTCATACAACACTTCCAAATATCCAACAATCCAGAGAGGAATAAACTACCAAAGAAGAGAAGGGAAGAATACAACCGAAGTACAAAGACTCATCCAAGTTTCACAGCCAGAATTTAAGTTGTCACGCATCATCTGCACTCAGACTTTGACTGCCGTCCAGGTTCTAGAAGAGTCGTCACCTTCTTCCAATATACATGTCTTCTTCATCAATAGCCTCTGATTACACCCTTCACTAGAGAACTCTCTAAGAGCAGTGAGAAATCCTTTGGAATGGAGTTTGAAGACTTGTGGAAGATGGAGGACACCAATAGGAAGCTCTAGCAAGAGATTGGAAAGACAAGCTTAGTAGGAACTCCTCGATATGATGGCCGGAGGTGGAGCGGTTAAAAAGGGAGAATCTGGAACCCTAAGGCACCTGAAAATGATATATCTCTCAAATGAGCGAAGTTCCGCAACTTAATTAGTAAACATTCATAAAAAAGGGTCAGACACGATCGAACGCACGACTATGCATGAATCGTGCATTAATAAATAACACAGAACTCCCCCAGCCTGAATCAGCAGAAGACTGTATGGTTTTAATCGTGCATGAGTAAAAAAGCCAGTGTGAGAAGAAATTCATGGTTAGTAGCAGATCACTGAAAATCAGGCAAGCAGGGCAGGATGTGCGTTTTCCTTTGCGGATGGTTAAATTCAACTGTGCGTGAAGAAAATGTACGGATAATAAAAACATAAAATTTTAGACAAAAAAGACGAGCTCGTGCGATTTGGTCACGCACGGGCAAAACAACCCATGCGCAAGCAAATCACATGGCCCGGGCCAAAGAACCAGAAAACAAAATTGTAGGCCTCGCACCATAGCGTCGATCATGCGTGAAGAAAAATGCACGATCATGTGATTCCTCCAAAAAAAAATAGGGTAGCACTGGTGATCTGCCCACCTGCACAGCAATACAGAGACCGGAGCACACCTCCAGCTCACATAAAACTAAAGGGAAAACAACATAAAACAGGCTACGGAGCACCATGTGCTTACCCTAGGGAAAATGTACAATCGCACACCATACGGGCCCAAATCGTGCACTACGTATAAAATACAGATCGAATCAAATATAAGCAATAATGAATGAGAAGAGTAGTGTGCGTGCGTGAAAACTACTCCGAATGAGTTCAAAAAATACTAAAAATATCGGACTCATTAGTGCATTGTTTTAGCCCTGTATGGTGTATAATTGCGCACTAATCTGTTGGGGGTAAGCACATGGTGCTTCCTAATTATTTTTATTAATTTTTTGGTTGTTCTATGGATGGTGGCTTGTTCCCTAGCTGGTTTGTTTGTTGTACATGTGGGAAGATCCCCATCCTTTTTGGATTTCAATCTTGTAGAAATCACACGGTCGTGCATTTCCTTGACGCTTGATTTGTGCGACTGTATACTTCCTACAGTGCGGAATTAAGTGATCTGCCCCAGCTTATGCATTTTTTCATGAATGGTCAGTTTCGACCGTGCGTGAGCAAAGTCACAAGAGCTTGTCTTTTTGGTCTAAAATTTTATGAATTTATTGCCCGTGCATTTTCTTCACACACGGTTAGATTCAATCATGCGAGAAGGAAATCACACGTTTTGCTATGGTTTGTCTGGTTTTAAGTGATCTGTTGCTACCCGTGCATTTTATTCTCGCACTGGCGGTTTCACTTGTGTGTGAGTATAATCGCACAGGCTATTTATATGCCTGGTTGGGTGTTTCCTGCGTGATTATTATAGCATGATCAGGCACAATTGTGCGTTCGACCGTGCGTGTTTATTTTTCTGACGGTTTACTATATAAAAGAAGGAACTCGCCCTAATTTGAGATCTTTTGCCATTTTCATGCCTAAGTGCTCATCTCCACCCATTTTCATTGCTCCATTGCTACCCACTATCAGGAGGAGCTCCAGATACATTTTCCTTGCAAATCTAAGCCTTGGGCTTCATCCTTGGCAACCCTTGGTGACAACCCTTCTCTACCCCGGATGACAACCAAAGACTGAGCACAAATGAGGAATGACAACCCTCTGATTCTGACCATAAATCTCCGACGAGTCTTTGTTCTTTGGTTGTAGTCTTACCTCCTCCTTATTGTAGTAATTTTTACTTTGAATGTTTTGTTGTATGGATGCTGCTATATAAACCCTAATCTTGTTATATGATTATTTCCATGTCTATGTGGATTACTTTGTGGTTTGTGTGAAGTGAGGAGCGCTTCCATCCCTTTTTCTATCCAACTAATATGTGAGTTTCCGCACTAGCAATAACTAGTGTCACGCTTTGTGACGAGATTTCTACAACCCTCATTCTACAAGTTCAGTCCATCCATCTGCTAGCCTTCTCGCCCATCCTCTATCTGAAGTAGTGCATAGTGGCATGCATAGTTTCCATTCACCAAAAGAAGCGGTGTTTTCGAATGGCATTGGTTAGTTTAATTTTTGTTTGTTTTTGAAAGCCAAATCTAAAACCAGTTTTTGTTCTAAAAATATTTATAATTACTTTTTTAAACGATAGAATCACACATCCTAACCCACGCTCTATCGAGATCAATACTTGGGGATAACATCTCATTTTTATTACTTGTGCGACTAGTGCACTTGCCAATCAACGCATCACCAGACCCCCAATCTCATAGCGATCTGGGTGATGTAATGTGAGCCTCTTATAAACTTCAGTGGGATATATGTGGCCTGGCATATAAGATTATGGGAAAGAATGCGCCCGTGATGGATATCCACATGTCGGTGCATGCTGTAGATGTAGAGAAGATCCTGCAACCTCGCTATGTTCTGGATTATGGTTAGGGCATTGATGGTATGCCTGATCAGCTACTGAACGTAACGGAGCTCGGGAGAGTCTATTTGGGTAGTATTTGTAGCATGAGCCTCATACGGCTAGTTCCTTCTAGTAATGGACTGCCAGAACTCGTTGGGAGAAACTCCCGTGGGGAACTCATAAGGTCAGTATAAAAAATTTGATTGCATGAGATTGTCCTAGATGTAAATCCATGCTTGGACCACTAGTGTACCCATACCAACAGTATAGGTACAGTCGCGCATACCAAAGGATACGGATGCGGACTCCTTGGTTCTCTCATCCATGATATCTAGAACGTGGAAAGTGGAGAGGAACTCAAGTGTGAGTTCATGGTACCCATACTCCTCAATGGAGAACAGTCCCTCCATGAACCCACTTCGAGTAGCCAATCCACCACCTCATCTAAATAGATGATTACGAGCTCCGAATCAGAAACCAACCGGTAATCAAGAAAATTTTTCCGGTGCAACAAATTATACCTCTCAAGAAACTTAAGCCTCCTTAATTACAACATCTCATAAGTCGTTACACCACCCGTCCTCAAAGAGGACGATCTTTCACCCTGGAGAAATTTTCACATGGCCTTCTTAATGCCCATGATACTTTAAACTAGTGATTTAGAGGGAAGGAGAGAGAGAGAATGGGAGAAGAAATGGGGGAGGAAATGGTGGGAAATTGAAACAATCCTGGGCGAAAGTCGCATTTCGCACTGTCTGGGGAGAAAATTTGGTCTTGTGTGCGATCAGGGAAGGAGATGGTGGTTTTTATAAGAATAAAAATTGCACGATTGTGCGATTAACAGGCACAATGGAGATCGAACCAAACGATTTGCAATTTCTGCCCAAACATATATTTTTTTTAAGAAAGAAACTAAGCGTGGCAATAACGAACAAAATGGAACAACAAAATGATAGGAATCAGTGACTGCTCTACTAAACTCTTCACTGGGCGCACGTCGCGTGCAAAAATTTTCAAAAAAACTAAATTTAACAAACTAGCACAAATCAATTAAAACTACAAATTGATGAAACTTAATTAACACTACTCCTACACCTTGATAATTACTGGGTTTTCTGTCATCCCAACATGACTTATTCAACAACTAAAAGATGCTAACTAATTGGTCTATGCAAATTGAAGTGCAGAAGTAACTGTTCAATTATCCATTTCGATAGCGGGTGCCGATATGGTGATAGAGCAGTTACCCCCATACCTGAATATAAATACTCTCAATGAGCATCAAGCAGGGATAGGTAGTATGATGATGAAATCTCAATATCCATCTCCATGTGTAGTTGATCCATTCTATCGTCAGGCAGTACAGTGGGCCCAACCACTTCCTGAACTAGTTCTAATGCAGAACCCTATACAGAATAAGACATGAGAGTAGGATGAAGAAACAAATTAGTATAATGACATAAAAGAATTTCAACTTTGGGGGTGTTCCTGTTATCACTCCCGATAGGTTGAGGTAGTCAAAAATCGTTTGTATCATCAAGAACATTGCAAGGTTCGACGAGATCAAAATTGGCCTCCTTCATAATTTGGACTTAACCGTTGTTGAGGTTATAACCTCTCATCTTGGATAACGTCCTCCTCTATAGGAGTGGGCACAACATTGCAAACAACTGCTTCATCCTACAAGGTGTAACACCCCAAGTTTCTTGAGGCAGGAAATGGTTTCTATGAGATACCGCCCGACGGTAGGGTTAACGTCGGCGGTAGCGAAGCTATTTAAACCGGTATACCTCTCTGTGAGGTATTGCATGGCAGTAACGATATCGTGTGGCGATAGCGATACCGCCACAGGTGTCGAGAGCGTCGAGAGCATCGTATTAATACGATGCATCATCTACCGCGCAGTGGTAAATTGTTATTGTATCAGTAGCAGGGTTGATTTATTTGGCGATAGCTGTGATTTTGCACGGTTACGAGACGAACTAGCTATCGCCCGTCAATAGTAAGATACCGCGTGGCGGTAGCAGAGTAGTTATGACGCGTACACGTATCAGCTTGTGTTTGGAGGTTTTGAACAGTGGCTTGCAGGATAAGCTAATGCTTGACCTACAGCATGACAGTAACTTTCTACCGCGTGACGGTAAGTCTCGTAAACCGAAATCTGGAGTAAATCATGGCCGTTCATCAGTTTTTAATGGAGATCCGACAGTGGGGTGTCATCCGAGATGATATAAGGCTGATTAGGGCATTTCTTCTTCATTTCATCCCAAGGTTTTCTCTTTTTAAGGGTTAGAGAGAAGGGAGAGTGAAGGAAGAGGAAGAGGAAGGAGATCCAGCCATTGTTAGAGCTTCGTAGCTCCAATTCGCAAGCCGAGTTTGAATCTACATAGGTAAAGCGATAGCGGTCGTTTCCATCAGGCTAGATTCTCTCCCATGGCGCTGAACGAAATTCAAGGGTATCGATCCTCTTCCTTGGACATGCTAAGTCCTTTATTTTGGCATGTGAGGGTAGACGCTCCACAATCAAGTGGAAGTAGTTCTCCCGACTGGTAGATCAGTGGTATCCCCATTGTCTTTGTATATAGAACCCCGAATCGAAGTACGGTATAGACATGTTGTGTGAAGCCCATCCGACAGGTTTGTCTGGATTCGTGATGATTATTTTTGTATGCCGGTGAAGACTTTGTGGTAAGCGTGTAAATTTCGAAGTCGCGGGGTGTGCAAGTGACTGCAGAGAGAGTACTGGAGAAGGAATCAAGAAAAACACTCGTTTAAAGGGGAAGAATAGATAGTATGTCCCCTACCGCGCGACGGTAGCGCTAACACCGGCGGTAGCTCCCAGTGAGCAACATTGTTTGTGAGGCCTGTCTCGTAAGGACCTGGTGGCCAATGTTTGGTGTGAAGCCTGTCACGTGTAGACCTGGGGGCCATTTGGTGAGGCCTGTCTCTTGAAGACATAGGGTCCAATGAGTTGAGCTGAGAGCCTGTGTGGCCCAACTTAGGCGGTTGTGAGTGCTAGCCTAGGATCATAACGGGGTTATGAATCATACGGATGGGAAAAGGGATGCTGACCTGCGTCGTGACTTGCGAGCCGGACGATTAGTGCACGGGAAATAGCTGAACTGCACCCAACCCTATGACGATCGATATGGAATGAGTCAATGTGTGTATCCGTAGGATCATCATGACCTTATATTAGCATAGGGGCATTGTCTTTGGCTTCGTACCTGAAAGACTAATAGCTTAAATGTTGCTGACTGTCTCTAAGGACGGAGGTGTGACCCTTCGAGGTCCTATGCACCGAGAATGTGCCCTGAGAGTACAGGGCGTTGGACAATCGTGCCAACGTCTGTGATGGTTGGTGCTAAGATTGCAAGTTTTGTTTGCTACGGTATATATATATATATATATATATATATATATATATATATATATATATATATGCTAAATTCCTGCAGGGAAGGAGCACCGCCACCCCGAGCGAGGGGTAGGGTTGTTATAATTTGGTCAGCTAATGCTGATCGTTGCCTTGTTTACCATCTTTTGGGTGGAATGTCACTGTGCAGGTGCAGCTGAATCGAGAGGGAAATAGCGTGCTAAATCCAATGGTTGCTAAGTCGTCCCTTGTAGTCCAAAGCGAAATTGCCCATCTTTATTAATTGTTTCATGTATGGTCGGTCTGCGTGCCGAAGTATGTAAGACATTAATATTTGAGAAAACTTTGTAAGGACTTAAGGCCATAACTATTTGTGTATTCATCTTTTCATTCCTGTTTGGTTTAGTGTACATTCGTATGGTTGGGTTCTTGTTACAATATTAAAATACTTCCGCTAGAATGCACTCTGAGTTAGGATGCGTGTTTGAATTATGATTTCAATACGTAACTCTACTAATTGTCTATGGAATATGGCGTGGGCCTAGGCCGGACCTTCTGTTATATTCTATGTAACGGACGGGGGTGTTATACGAGTGTTGGGTATTGTATCCACAATAACCCTGATTTGAAGAAGGGTCCAGTCAAGCTGAGATGAATTGTGACTGTATTTGATATGCTAGTTTAGTTATGTACTTGCATGTTTTCATTGCTAAGTACACAACAATGTCAGGTTAAAGTGGGTCAGTAAATACAGGGCTATACAATGCAATTCCTCATTATGTAGGCCAAAGTGTTGACTCACGTGTAATCTCTCTATTGGGGTGTACTTCTATCCCAAGTATAAGAGAAGGCTCAAGAATGGTCAAGGCTTAGAATTAGAGAGAGAAATTCCCCTAAGTATAATTCGTCGAGTATGGTTTGGAATACTCTCCGAATTAGTCGAGTATCAGCGAGATACTCGTCGAATTCATCGTGTATACCTACCTATACACATCGAATTCATCTCTTATGCTTAGGGTAATTTTGCCAAAGAAGTGAAAAATCTATTAAGTAAAATTCGCTGAGTATCTTCGTGCATACTCGTCGAATTAGTTGAATGTATCAAACGATACTCGCCGAATTTGTCGAATATGCTAAGTGATACACGCCGAATTTGTCAAGTCCAGTTGACGCTACTTCTCGAGATTTTTCCAAGTATTATTCGTCGAATATCAAAGCGTTGAGTGCGTTGAGTTAACTCGATGATATTCGTTGAATACTGCTTATGTCGTTGAGTGAACTCAAGGCATCAAGTGTAACGGAGTTGAGTGTGTTAAGTCAGTTAACCTATGCTGGACGAATTCATCGAGTATGCCAGGTAATACTCGATGAATTCGTCGAGTATGACTCTTCGCCGTGGTGTTGAGTGACCAGCTGGTCTGGGATGATTTGGCTAAGTCCTTTTCGTCGTATATCAATATGTATTCGATGAGTATCATTATGATACTCGACGAATTTGACTTAGGTCATTTTCCGATACATTTCAAAAACCAGTCTCGGGTTCGGTCGGCCATGCACAGTGCTTTTTAGGTTTTGTTTTTGGAAACTTTCTTTATACCGTTGGTAAGAAGATCTCTATAAATACCTAGGGATATTTTTCTTCCATACTAATCGTGCTATTGCTAACATTTTGAATCGACAAGAACTTTCCAAAACGAGAAACCATCGGCCGACTCCTCATGTTTCGCGAATTCCGATCAGCCGCCAACTACTTGTTGTGCCCAGATTCATCTTCTTCGACTTTCAAGACTGGATTGCTCTCTCTCTCAAGATCTAAACTCCTCCATATCTAGTCATTCGACGATTCAAGGTTCACGATTCAAGGTCTTCAAGATTTCATTTCTCCAAGTTATCCAAGATTCAAGATCTATTTTATTCGAAGAACGTTGGGAAGAAGACTTGTAATCGTCTGAGTTTTGTAATATTTATTTATGGTTGTAGGAGATTATTCCTCCGAGTTTGTAGATCTGTTTGTGAATCGAGTCTGTAGATCCGTTTGTGGATCGAGTGTGTAGATTCATTTGTGGATCGAGTTTGTAGATCCGATTGTGGATCGAGTGGTAGGAGAGTCATCTCCGAGTTATAGGAGTTGTGGCTCTGAAGTGTAAGATTTGAAGAAATCTGAGATTGGTGAAGTAGCCGAATCTAGCCCTTTGTGGTAGATAAGCGAGGAAGGAAAGTGGGCATACCCAACTCGGAGAACCACTATAAATCTTTGTGTTTGTGTGTTTGATTTTTAAGTGATTTTTATTCCGTGAAAAGACACAAACATCACCTATTCACCCCCCTCTAGGTTATTTAGGTAGACGCTAGATACTTTCAATTGGTATCAGAGGGGCATTTTGTTCGAAATAAGGTTAACACCTTGAACAAGATCCATGTTCTAGCATCAAGAGATTCCATCTAGTAACCAGGGACCGAAGCAAAGACATGTCTTCTATGAAGCTACCAGTGTACACTAAAGAAAACTTTCCCATGTGGAAAGAACAAGTAAAGTTTTTCATGGAAGCTGCCGATCCAAGAATTTTTAAAATTGTGGAAGAAGGACCCCACATACTAACTCAACCATCAGCTTTGAACCCTACAGTTATGACCCCCAAGAAGATGATGGGCTTGACGAAGGATGAAATTGTCTTAGTCTCTCTTGATAAGAAGGCAAAGAACATCATCGCAAGTGCAGTGGACGACTCAATGCTTTAGAATCTATTCCACTGCAAATATGCAAAGGAAATGTGGGACTGCCTTGTAGTGTTGATGGAAGGGACTGAAGAAGTTTGTGACGATCGCATATCATTATTGAATCAAGAGTACGAAGCTTTCAAGCGAGGATCAAGTGATACAATTACTGACAGCTTTGAGAAATTTTTCAAGATCGTCAACAGTCTTAGGAACTACGGTCGCACATTCACAAATGGCGAGCTGAATGACAAATTTCTGAGATCCCTAACAAAAGACTGGGATACCAAAGTTGTTGCCATTAGGGATTTTGGGAAACTGCTGGAGATAGACCCCCCAAACTGGTTTAGGAAGCTGCTCTCCTACGAGCTTCAAATGAACACCAGAAAGAAGGAGGAGAAGAACAGCAGAACTTCAAGCAGATACAAGTCAGTTGCTTTGAAGGCCGAAGGTTCAAAAAAATCTAGAGCTGTGTCACCTGTAAGGATACGAGCTTCAGATACTTCTGAAAACTCTGAGCCAAGCACGTCAGGCTTCGAGCTATCTGACGGAGAGTTCTCCCTCATTTCCAAACAGTTCAAGAAACTGCTGAGCAAGAGGAGACAAATGAAAAATCAGTCATCCTCTTCTGATTTCAGGAGATCACGTCGTGATGGTGATCGAATGAAGAAAAGCTATAATAAGGAGGACAGGTATAAATCAAAACCGAACAAACAGTTTTACTCTGACGTTGTTTGCTACTACTATAATAAGCCATGTCACATAATTATGGAGTGCCCATATAAGAAGAAGGAAGGCTCCAAGAGAGAGGAGAAGAAATCCTTCAAGAATAAGAGAAAAGAAGAAAAGAAGAAAAGAGCTTCATCGTTAAAAAGTCTAAAACTCTCAGCGATAGTGACTCAAGTGAGTCAAGCTCAGAAAATGAGGAAGCCTACTTCGGGCTCATGGCTCATTCTGATGAGGAAGTGGGTGACTCAGAGTATCGTGGGAAGGTTAACTCGCACACTATACTCTCGGAATCAAAAACATCCACTAATGATCAGGAAGGCTATTATTCAGAAGAGGGCGAGTCTGAGTTAATTGTTCAACATGAGAACCTTTTGAAGGCTTTTGACAAATGTCAAAAGATAGTCAAAAAGCAAGCAAAAGAAATTGCTTCTCTCAAGGCAGTGGAGTCAAGCCTGAGGGTGGAAATTGCATAATTAACTCCTCTCAGAAGTAAAATCCATTCCTTACAAGAGGAACTGAAAAGCTCAGCTGAAATATTAATGCAGAAAGAGAAATATCTTGATGAGTTAGAAGAAAAGCACTTGGTGGATAAAAAACTCGTTGAGAGTTACTCCAAACCTAAGACTATTCTCCCTACCATTGATGAGTTCTCAGCTCCAAAGAAGGGTAGTGGTCTTGACCATGTAGCTTGAAAAGGTAAGGCTACCAAGAAAGCTAGTGCCAAAGATAAGGGGAAGGCACCTATGGGTCAACCCTAGTTTAGGAAGGTAATCTTCCCAACGAACAAGTTTGACCTGGAGTCATCTTATGGTCATCATGTTAGGCCTACTTATGTAGATTCCAAGAACAGATACTAGGGATGGACCCGTCCCCATGACTATGGTGCCAGTGTTTTCAAAGCACCATATGAAGAAATTCAGATGAAGAGTTGTGGTCCATATATCCATGGACACAATATTAAGAAGGCACCTAAAGACAAATCGGTTGTGCCTAAAGCTAAGGATATGGGGAGCTCCTGTGTATGCTGCAACCAGGAGGCATCCACCTCAAAGAATGTTTCCCCTGCTAGAACTCAACTCCAAACGGTAAAGATGGAGTACAAAAGAAGGAACAACAGGTTTGACTGTTAGTGTTGCGACAAAATTGGTTTTTTTGGCGCAGATTATTGGTATAACCCTACTAATTATGTAACCCCACAAGTTAGCAATGCGAGACCGATCACTCGTAAGGTTAATGTTCCTAGTGGTGTTAAGCTGACCAAGAACCAAGGACCTAAATATGTTTGGGTTCCTAAGGTAAAGTGAATTGCTTTTGCAGGTATATCCAAAGACCAACAAAAATTCTATCTGGTATTTGGACAGTGGATGCTCTCGGCACATGAAAGAGATAAGAAGCCAGTTTCTTGATTTCATCCCAGTCAAAGACAGACCAAAAGTCATCTTTGAAAGGTCAGACTGGGGAACTACAAAAGGCTATGGTATGATCTCCAACGGAGAAGACTCTTTCACAGACGTGACTTATGTTGAAAGATTACACCATAATCTTATAAGCATAAGTCGGCTATGTGATAAAGGCTACATTGTTGAGTTCTGCAAGGACAAGTATTTTATAAAATTGTATGCAAATTTGGAGACGGTCTTAACAGGCACTCGGAGCAGAAATATTTTCTGTTTGAATTTTCTTTGCTTAGACATTTCTACCCCATTGTGTTTTTTGGCTAAAAGTAGTGCGTCTCTCTGTGATCTATGACACAAGAGATTAATACATATTAATTTCAAAATAATAAATATGTTATTTTCTCACAACTTAGTGTGTGATGCCCCCAACATTAAGTACCTTAAAGAGAGTTCATGTCACTCATGCTAAATGGGTAAGCAAACAAGGGCTACCTTCAAGGATATTGCTGAAAAAGTTCTACAAGGAGCTTATACTTACTTCATATTGACTTATTCGGTCCTATGCCTATTCATAATTTAGGAAGCAAGGTCTATACGTTGGTAATTATTGATGACTAATCGCGTTTTACTTGAGTGTTTTTTCTGAAACACAAGTCAGACATCTTTGATTCTTTCACTAATTTTGTCCGGCAAATTTAGAATGAATTGAACTGCTCAGT
This sequence comes from Platanthera zijinensis, assembly GCA_039513925.1. NCBI lineage: Eukaryota > Viridiplantae > Streptophyta > Magnoliopsida > Asparagales > Orchidaceae > Platanthera > Platanthera zijinensis. The sequence goes on from CM077087.1 coordinate 166,589,545, forward strand.
AGTCAAAATCAGAAGTGACGATGTGTTGATGCAGAAAATGCCTCTGCATGCTCGAGAGTGGAGCACGTTTGATTCAAGCAGATAGGTCAGCAGACCGCGTGGACTACTGATCCCATAGCTCGCTGCCTTAGGCCGAGCAGACAGCACAATCAGACAGGGGAGACCACTTAAGTTGCTGGGACAGGCTGCTTGAGGAGCCAAGTTCAGGGACTAAACCGCATGGCTTGGCTGCTGAGGCTGCGCGGACTGGAAATTGTAGCTATAGGGTTTGATGCGATGGCTATCCCTAGGGGTCATCCTCCCCAAATGAGAGGTATGGGGGGCTATTTATAGGCTCGAGGAGGAATCTTCCAGAACTGGTCTTGATGACATCACCCTAATGGTACGGGCGAGCTGCGATCGAGTCTGCGATATGCTACGGAATGAAGAGTGCTGGAGGGGAGCAAGTCCACCTCCCTTAGGCGGACTGAGACCGATTCCGCCACTTTCTGCCGAATAGGAGCAGGTTGCACCTGCTAGGCGGGCTAAGGAGGCAGGTCGCCCTCTCCTAGGTGACCTGGAGGCAGGATGGATTATGCTGGGCGACCTGGAGGCAGGTCGCCTACTGTTGGGTGACCTAGAGGCAGGTCGCATACTGCTGGGAAGAGGCGAGTCTGCCACCTATTGGCGGGTTGTCCTTCATTTGTTGGCGAGACGGAGTCCGCAACCTTTGGGTGAACTAGGATTGAGTCTGCCTACTACTAGCGGACTGAGGAGGAGTCCGCCCCATGCTTAGGCAGTCCACTACAAAGTGGTTAATAAGGTTATCGCAGACTGGGATGTGAGGCCGCCTCTCACAAATTGACTGAAGAAGAGCCTTGATCGACCAGTTCTTTCTTGCGATGACCTAAAGGAGAGACCGCTACCCGCCCGGCTAACTACGTGACCTGATGGTGCGGACTGAGAAGCAGTCTGTATCATCGCAGAGCTGTCAACAACAGGGTAGCTAGACTAGCCGTACGGACAGAGAATTCTATCAGCACGGTTAGCATGAAAATAGGCCGCGAACACCCCGGATGAGACGGAGCAGTCCGTGACTTGCAAGCTAGCTACCTTGGGAGAGATCGCCGATTTCTGGGTTAACATAATCCCCACACTTTTTAAGTTTGCAGGAAACTTCAAAAAAGTAAAGGTAACCTCTGAAATTGCGATCAGCCCCAAGTAGGGAAATGAAAGACAGGGAGAGAAATAGAACATGATGTCTTTCCTCGGAAAAGTCTGTAAACTTATTTTTCTACTGCAAAGGAAAACATTGTAAGTGAAAAAAGGTGCATCTTGTGTGTACCTGAATTATTCTTGCAAAATGAAGAAGACTTGTGAATGCCTTCTACTGAGCTCTGCAAAACAAAAGAGAGAGGAGGTATAGAAGAACAATATCTTGCAAGTACCTGAAGGGAGCTTACAAGCAGCTGCTAATCTCTGTAATTAAGAAGAGTAAGAAGCAGATATGAAAGAAAAAATGATTTGCAAGTACCTGAGGGGAACTTACAAGCATTTGCTAATCTCTGCAGAAAGAAGAGTAAGAAGCAGATATAAAAGAGAAAATGATTTGCAAGTACCTGAGGGGAATTTGCAAGCATCTGCTAATCTCTGCAAAAAGAAGAGTAAAAAGAAGATATGAAAGAAAAAATGATTTGTAAGTACCTGCGGGGAACTTGCAAGCATTTGCTAATCTCTGCAGAAAGAAGAGTAAGAAGCAGATATGAAAGAGAAAATGATTTGCAAGTACCTAAGGAGAACTTGCAAGCATCTGCTAATCTCTGCAAAAAGAAGAGTAAGAAGCAGATATGAAAGAGAAAATGATTTGCAAATACCTGAGGGGAACTTGCATGTATCTGCTAATCTCTGCAAAAATAAGAGTAAGAAGCAGATATGAAAGAGAAAATGATTTGTAACTACCTGAGGGGAACTTACAAGCACCTATTAATCTCTGCAGAAAGAAGAGTAAGAAGCAGATATGAAATAAAAAGAACTTGCAAGTACTTGAAGGGAACTTGCAAATATCTGGTAATCTCTGCAAAAAGAAGAGTAAAAAACAAATATGAAAGAAATGCAAAGCGTGGGGACCTGCTAAATTTTGAGGGGGTAAGTAAGGTATAATTGGACAGCAGGAAGAATATCCAACAAACTCAGCTATCAACTGAGTAAAAGAATGTGCAGAATTGAGTAGAGGTCAAGCCATAACCATAATCTTCTTGCGTAGTCAGATATGATATCCATAACAAGAAATCCGGATTAGCCAGGTAAAACTACTTTGATCAGATTTCAATAACATGGCTTGTCGACCAAGAGAACCATATTCTTTGATTAAACAATTGGTGCCAAAAAAGAGTTCAATAAGTATAATAGAGGCATTGTCAGCGAATAAAGCTTTATATGAGCTAAGTATACAAGACGAGTATACGACATCACGAAACCTTTGGACAGGTTGGATTTTTCCTGTTAACCTGAAAAAAGGCAGTTTGAAAGAGATCTACACCTGAAGATGATCAATTAGGCCAAGTGTGCCAAAAGGTCTATAACATTGCTCACCCTAAAGGATCATCAAAAGTGTAGATTACCAAGGGCGGATTAACCGCGCTCCCCCGAAAGGGCACAAAAGATAAAATGCAAAGCTCCTAAGAAGGAATGATGGACACACTGCTCTCATGCCTTAGGGCTACAAGCTATTCTGATCAGTTAGGCCAGGTGCGCCAAGCGATCTATAGCATTGCTCTCCCAAAAGGATCAGCGATGTTGTGGGTCCCAGAAGGCACGACTTGAGAGTAACTTGGAGTGTTCTACCATTATAGTTATAAGATGATCGTAGAGGCAAGGCTACACTTGAACACCATTGCTTGCCAAGCAACAATCATCTTGGCTGTAATGTATCCCTAACGAAGCACGGTAGAGCTAACATATGGGACCTCCCTTGATGCACGCTTTGTGTTAGATACCGGCTAGGATCTGGAGCCCTGAAGTCTGCCTGCACAGATTGGATGGCTCTCATTGCACATATGCGAACACTTCCTACTGTATGTGGTCATGGTGGTATTATGCAAGGGACCAATCTATGGGGGGATCAAACAAGACTTGGAGATATCTCGTCGGTCCAGTGATCCCTTTGGCAAAGAGAAAATAGAGGAGGAGACTCCAAAAAGGGAAATGTGTCAGTACGGGATCTCTGACGTGAAAATTTATTGAAATGAATGAAAGAGTACTTAAAAATGTTCAGAACATATGTAAGAGAAATGTTCAATATGGAGAACAAAACCGATCGGGCATGATCGCGAAGAGCTTTTGGAACTTTGTTATGTCCATCTTCACCTTAGAATAGATTTCCAAGTACGGCTACTTCATTCATATCAATGGTCTCACCATCAATGAAATTAATATTATTATTGATTTGGCTCACTCCCTTTGATCCAAAAGGAATGTCTGCTCCTTCTTTGCCTTTTGAAGTAGACGAATCAGAGTGGTCATCCTTTCGGAATAAGTCACGCAACTTGCCCTACCTCAGCATCTTCTTCACCAGTTGATGAAGCACTCAACAGTTTTCAGTTGGATGCCCTCTCTCCTTGTGGAATTCGCAGAATGGATCGTCTTTGGATCTTTGGTCTGCTGGCTGGTAAGGTCATTTATAACCAGTCTTACCTTTCATGACTTGAATTACTTCTTGCATAACTCTGCTTAGTTCAGATTCTGGCGAGTTATCACCCTGTTGCTGGTAAACTGAAGCTGCTTGCAGAGCTGGTGCAGGATAAGCGGGAGGAGCTGACAATTGTGATCTTTGACTTTGAAAGTGATCTTGGTATGGGAAGAGGCATTGATGACGTTGAAAATTCCTTCCCTTCCTTGTTTGCAATTGAAAATACTTATGAGGAGACTTTGGAGGCTGCCCGTATGAAGAAGAAAGATTTTTATCTGTTACAAGACTGAAAATGTAGTTCGAATTGCTCTTTTCACCTCATATGTAGAAGTTGGCAAGACTGATCATCTCCTAATATGTCCTCGGTACTCGGACGTTAGCCTCGAATTTTAGTGGTCCTTCTCTTAAACCACTTATCAGAGCGACTTGGTACATCTCTGGATCGAAGTTTTCAATGTCAAGAATCTCTCTTTGAAAACAATCGACAAAATGATCCCAAGTCTCATTCTCTCGCTGCCTGATATCAAATAGTGCTTCTGGCCTATTTTTCTTTTCAAGTTTTCATATTTTATTATTTATCATGTGCAATTCACCTTAGCTTGTAGGATTCTGCCGTCTTCAAATAAGGGGAGATTGTTGGGTATTGTATCGACAATAACCCTAATTTGAAGAAGGGTCCAGTCATGCTAAGATGAATTATGACTGTATTTGATATGCTGGTTTAGTTATGTACTTATAAGTTTTCATTGCTAAGTACACACCAATGTCATGTTACAGTGGGTCAGTAAACACAGGACTATACAATGCAATTCCTCGTTGTGTAGGCCAAAGTGTTGACTCACATATAATCTCTCTATTGGGGTATACTTCTATCCCAAGTATAAGAGAAGGCTCAAGAATGGTCAAGGCTTAGAATTAGAGAGAGAAATTCTCCTAAGTATAATTCGTTGAGCATGGTTTGGAATACTCGTCGAATTCGTCGAGTATCAGCGTGATACTCGTCGAATTCGTCATGTATACCTACCTATACCCGTCGAATTCATCTCTTATGCTTAGGGTAATTTTGCCAAATAAGTGAAAAATCTATTAAGTAAAATTCGCTGAGTATCGTCATGCATACTCGTCGAGTTCGTTGAATGTATCTAACGTTCCTCGCAAAATTTGTTGAATATGCTAAGTGATACACACCGAATTCGTCGAGTCCAGTTGACACTACTACTCTAGATTTTTCCAAGTATTATTCGTCGAATATCAAAGCGTTGAGTGTGTTGAGTTAACTCGACGATATTCATCGAATGTTGTCTATGGCATTGAGTGAACTCAAGGCATCGAGTGTAATGGCGTTGAGTTCATTGAGTTAGTTAACCTACACTCGACGAAATCGTCGAGTATTCCAGGTGATACTCGACGAATTCGTCGAGTATGACTCTTCGCCATGGCATTGAGAGACCATCTGGCCTGGGATGATTTGGCTAAGTCCTTTTCATCATATATCAAGATGTATTCGACGAGTATTATTATGATACTCGACGATACTCAGTGAATTTGGCTTAGGTCATTTTTCCAATAATTTTCAAAAATCAGTCTCGGGTTCGATCGGCCATGCACAGTGCTTTTTAGGTTTTGTTTTTGGAAACTTTCTTTATACCATTGGTAAGAAGATCTCTATAAATACCTAGCGATATTTTTCTTCCATACGAATCGTGCTATTGCTAACATTTTGAATCGACAAGAACTTTCCAAAACGAAAAATCGTCGACCGACTCCTCACGTTTCGCAAATTTCGATCGGCCACCGACTACTTGCTATGCACGGATTCATCTTCTTCGACTTTCAAGACTAGTTTGCTCTCTCTCTCTCTCTCTCAAGATCTATACTCCTCCAGATCTAGTCATTCAAAGATTCAAGGTTCACGATTCAAGGTCTTCAAGATTTCATTTCTCCAAGTTCTCCAAGTTCTCCAAGATTCAAGATCTATTTTATTCGAAGAACGTTGGTAAGAAGACTTATAATCATCTGAGTTTGTAATATTCATGTATTGTTGTAGGAGATAATTCCTCCGAGTTTGTAGATCCTTTTATAGATCGAGTCTGTAGATCCGTTTGTGGTTCGAGTGTGTAGATCCGTTTGTGGATCGAGTTTGTAGATCCGGTTGTGGATCGAGTGGTAGGAGCGTCGTCTCCGGGTTGTAGGAGTTACTTTTCTGAGATGTAAGATTTGAAGAAATCTGAGATTGGTGAAGTAGCTGAATTTAGCCCTTCGTGGTAGATAGGTGAGGCGGGAAAGTGGACGTACCCAACTCGAGGAACCACTATAAATCTCTGTGTTTGTGTGCTTGATTTTTAAGTGATTTTTATTCTGCGAAAAGACACAACCATTACCTATTCACCCCCCTTAGGTGATTTAGGTAGACGCTAGATACTTTCAACAAGGCATCCTCAATAAAAAATGTTAGAAACAAGTGTAGTAATATGCATAGGAGGGGAAGAAATAGTGCTTGGAGAGAAACCAAACACCAATTCCTCACAAAGAATTGAATTCATATGTGGTGATAAATGAACAGGGGAGGTGGGTGTAGTTATGTCGGAACTTAGATCCGCCACAACTCTGATGGGAGTATCCACATTATTCCCTTCAAAACATGCAGGTGACACAGACACGTAACTAGAGGTAGAAGGGGTGTTGCTAGAGATAGGAGTTGTGATGATCCGTATATCCATCATGTTATCCTTGACCAATTGGCGAAGATAATCAGCATAATCCTTTAGAGCATGGTTCATGCAATGACAAAAAAAGCACTATTTTGTATTCTTCTTCAGTCTAAGTGGGGCCATAGATGAATTCCAGAATGGTACGTGCGGTGTAGAAGAGTAGTCATGGGACTTAGGCACAGTATATGAATTACTGTATGATGTGGGTGCTCTATACACTAAGGCATGTCAATTAGATATAATATCTCCTGTATGGCATCTATATCTAGAGTGGGAGGCAACTCCGCACCAATGATATCGTATATTGAGTCCAACAAACATTATGCAAAGAAAGCTAGATTCAACGAAATAGAATTCTCTTTGCAATATACTACACCCAATAATAAATAACTAAAGCAACCTATAATTTAAATAAGAAAATTAGAATAAAAGAATACCAAGAAAACACAAATCTTTACAACTAATTTTCCTAACAAAAGAATCATGGCACCAGCTACATTCCCTGGTAACGGCGCCAAAAACTTGATGTGTTGATCTGCAAGTGCACCGGTCGTACAATTAATATAAAATGGGAGTGAATCCCCAAATATCAATCTCAGAGGAACGCATGATGGGATGTGCGATTTTATCATTTATAAAACTAATTATAATGATTTTTTAAATTAAAAAGGGCTTTGAATTTGGATTTGCAAAACTAAACTAAGCTAATATGGGTCGCAAACACCACTTCGCTTGGCGTATGAGGCTACTGCAGGACGTTATGCACTGCTTCGATTAGAGGATGGGCAAGTAAACTAGCATATGGATGAGCATGCTTGTTGACAAGGTGACTACGACAAATGGTGAGTTTAGGCCAAAGACGTATGTCGAACTTTATAAGGTGTAAACAAGTGATGAGTTGATTCTAGCTAGTATATTATATATACACACAAAACCCATATAAATATCACAGGTCGAACAAATATTCTATTATCTTGGGTACCCCATGGTATCGAACGAACTGCTCCACAAAGAAACAGATCAAAACATTGACATATGCATCTTTCCTTATCGAGATGAACCTGGCAACCTTTGTCAAGCGATCTACTATCAATCTATCACCCAAAATTAATCATTCTCGAAACAAGATCAGGAAAGGTCGTAAACAAAGTCCATGGAAATAACCTCGAACTTTCACTCGGGAATGGTCAACGACTGAAATAATCCTCCAGGGCTCTTGCATTCCACCTTCACCTTCTAATAAGACTTGTAGTGATCTGGGTAATGCTACTGCATAAGATCCATAGGTTCCCATATGTACTCCTACTTCCTGTGGTTAGACCATAGTATCTTTACTAAATGAACACTTTTTCGCCGCAACTTCCGGATCTCAGTATCTACTATCTACACAGGCTCTAGTTGGACAGATCTGTCAGATGCCACAGGACTCGAAGTAGTGGTGACAAACTGTTCGGGCAGAAGCAATACCTTCTAAAGGGAATACACATGAAAGACGTCGTATAAGTTTTCCAGTCCCAGTGGTAGCTCCATCCTATAAGCAAAGGGACTGATCCGATCCAAAATGATATAAGGCTTCATATATCACGGGCTGAGCTTCTTCCTTCCATGAATATATGACACCCCATGCATCAGCCTAATCTTCAAGAATACCTTATCATCTTCTTGGAATTCCACCATCCTGTGTTTCACATCATGTGTTAATCTTGTACTCTTTCCATTTTTCATTGTAACTGGTAGAGAACTCATCAACTTGTGAGTGGAGACTAGGCCCTTGTACAGTTTAAGGGGAATTCATCGCCTTATGTGTAGTGACTAGGTCGTGGAGAGATCTAGTGGAGACTAGAGGTCATATCTAGGGAGAGATAGGCTATAGCCGGCTAGTCCTTGGGAGAAGGACTATTGAATTTACAAAAGAAGGATTTTTCACTTGTAACCTCGATTTCAAGCATTATTTAAATCATTTTTATGTTTTCATTTTGATGAAATAAAATTGTTACTTGTCTTTATTGATGTTTTTAAGTATTAATTTCATATAAGTTTTTGTAAGAAAATTTGCTTCAATCTTGTTATTAATTTGTGTAAGTCTTAAATTTTCATAAAAAATTTAAAATTGTCATTATTCACCCCCCCCCCCCTTTAAGGGCCCTCAAGATCAAACATTTAGTATTAGAGTTAGGTAACTCCAAAATGGTTTTACCACTGAGAGTAATGGCGCACCATGACCATGCTTTTTCTAAGTAACAAGGATTAGTAGAGCTCCCTTATTCACTGCCATAAATTATAACTATTGGAAAACACGAATGTGTTGCTTTCTAATTGCGTAAGATATTGATGTTTGGAGCATGATTGAACAATGTTACACTCCACCTATAATGGTAATTGGAAATGTTACTATGGAAAAACCTAAAGATAAATGGGATGATTAAGATAAGTTAAGGTGTGAAAATAATATTAAGGCTATGAATGTTTTCTTTTGTGTGTTAGATAGAACTGAGTTTAATCGAACTTGTTCTTGCAAAACTACTTATGATATTTGGAATTTACTTAAAGTTACTCATAAAGGTACCTCAAGGGTGATAGATTCAAAGCTATTTCAACTGGAGTCGGAATTTGAAAAGTTCAGAATGGTAGTTGACGAATATATTGATTAAATGTACATAAGGTTTACAAAGATCATCAATGATTCAAAAGTACTTTGAAAGAACTTCTCCAATAGCAACTTAGTTAGGAAGATTCTTTGATTGATCCCCCCAAAGTTCTATCCGAAAGTGACAGCAATCTCGGAGCACACGATCTAAAGACTATTCAAATTGAGAGTCTCATCGAAAATCTCAAAACCCATAAGGTAGAGTTAAGGATTCAATAACAAGAGTATAGGATATAGCCAAAGAAAAAGACATTGGCGTTGAAGTCAAAAAAGGAAGAAGAAAGTGATAGTAATTGGGTTGATGAAGAAGATGAGAAAAGTTGTTCGTGAAGCAGTTTAAGAGATTTATGAGAAATTTAGAGAGAAGAAACTCATTTAAGAAATATTTTAATAAGAAGGAATCGGGATTTAAGAAAGGTATAGGAAAGGTCGATGATGACGAGGATGAGCAACGTCTGTCACCGGAATATTACCAGTGTAGAAAGGTCGGACATATCCATAGTAAGTGCCCAAAATATCTGAAAGATCAAAAGGAAAAGAGGCACAAGAAGAAGGTGTTAAAGGCAAAGAAGTTTGATGATTCCTCCACTGAGGATTCAAGTGGTTCAAGTACAAGTAATGTTGAGGAGGACAACATGTGCTTGATGGGAAAGAGAAACTTACCATCCAACGATGAAGGTAGTGTCCAAAACGACACTGAGGTAACTCCTCCAACTTATGATGAACTATATTCTGAATTCTTACAAACATGCAAATTTTTTTATAAAATTTTAAAAGATGTTGATTTGCTAAAATCTGGAAAAAAAACTTTTGTTGAAAGAAAATAAAAAATTATCTGCTGAATTGAAATTGCTTGGGAAGGAGAAGGTTACTTGTCAAGAGTACGATCACTCTTTGGCAAGAATACAAGAATTGGAAGAAGCTCTTGTTAGTCCTATTCCAAGTTTGAAACTCTTACAAAGGAAAATGGAGACTTAGAAAGATCTCTCAAATCTTCTCTTTCATAAGTAGAAGAAGGTAAGAAAACTTGTGCAAATCAATATGTCACGTTAGTTTTTGAAAACACCGCTTTGAAAGCCCGAATCCATGACTTAAATAAGGCAATTAAAAAATTCGGAATTGGCCAAAAATCACTTGATATGATTTTAGCCAATCAGTGTCATGGATATGTTAAGTTTGGGCTAGGATATGTCTCTAGAAGTTATCACCCGGTGATAGGTACTATCACTAGCAATATCAAAAAGTCTGGAAATGTAAAGTTTGTTAATGAAAATGTTAATTTTATTGTTGCCACATCATCCAGTAAGCATCCATAGAAAATTCTAAAAAAGGCTTTGTCTCCTTTTATTACGTGTGCCAAATATAATAAATTTGGACACACCACAGATTCTTGCAGGAAGAAAGGTCAAAGTCTAGTTACCTAAGTTTTCCACTTATACTATGGGAGGAACCACTTAGGTAGCTAGATCTTTACTCTCATCTCCCTTCTAGGTGTGTTGGCAGGCTAAGGATAAAGAAGACGTGTGGTACTTGGACTCAGGATGTTTAAGACACATGACAAATAATAAATTCAAGTTTCTTAGCCTATAAATAAAGAAGGAGGGATGATGACCTTTAGTGACAATGAAAAAGGAAGAATCATAGGCATCAGTGTAGTAGGTAATGAATCTTTTACTATTTTGAATGTTTTTTACGTAGATGGTTTGAAACATTACTTAATTTCTATAAGTTAATTATATGATTAAGGTTTAAATGTTTTATTTAAATCATCTACAAATCTATGCAAAATTATTGATTCAAAATCAAATGATGTTGTTCTTACTGCACCAAGATTTCTCAATATTTATATGATAGTTTTTCATGATCTTTCACATTCATCATTAAAATGTTTTATTTCTATAAATGAAGAGTTAAAATTGTAGCATAGGCGACTTGGTCACTCTAATACTAACTTAATTTTTAAGCTTTCAAAAGATAAATTAATTGAAGGTTTACCATTATTTAATGAAAATTTATCTTCTTTATGTATGTCATATCAAAAAGGAAAGTTTTCAAAATATTCATTTATAAGTAAAAATGTTACTTCTACTACTACACCTCTTCAGTTAGTTCATATGAATTTATTTAGACCAGTTACTACACCAAGTCTAGGAGGTAGAAAGTATATTTTTGTTTTAATAGATGATTATTCAAGATTTTGTTAAAATATATTTATAACTTTCAAATCTGATGTGTTCTTTGAGTTTACAAAATTATGTATTTGTATTCAAAATGAACTTGATTTAAAAATTAAATGCATATATTCGGATCATGAGTTTAAAATGATAGATTTATTTTTTTATATATACTGAGTTAGACATAAAGCATGAATTTTCTGCTCCTCATACACCATAGCAAAATGGTGTAGTGGAAAAGAAAAATAGGGCACTTCAAGAACTAGCTCGTACTATGCTTTTTGAATATAAATTACCTACAACTTTTTGGGCTAAAGTCGTTAGTACTGCATGCTATATGTGTAATGTTTTGTCCATTTTTGAAACTATCTCCTCATAAACTATATTTTCAAAAGAAACTAAATGTACCGTATTTTAGAGTTATTAGTTGTAAATGTTTTAAATTTAAAAACTAAAGATGCTCAGGTAAATTTGATGAAAAATATGATGAAGGAATTTTTATTAGTTATTCTTCAATTAGCAAAGCTTATAGAGTTAATAATTAAAGGACAAAATAGTTGAAGAATCTATTCATGTTAGGTTTAATGAGTTTGTTCCTTGTATTGATACTAATACTACAGGAAACTAAGAAGAATCTCTTCCTTCTTTGGAACATGAAGATGAAGAAGTACCTGGAGGCAAGGAAGAAGAAAAAGAAGATGAAGTGAAAGAATCTATACCTCTAAGTGAACTCAGATTTACAAAGGATCATCCAAATGAATTAGTAATTGGAGAACAATCAAAAGATATTAGTACTAATTCTTATTTACATGATTTATTTACAAACCTATCTTTTGTATCCGACATAGAACCAAAAAAAGTTTCAACCGCTTCAAATGATGAATTTTATTTTATAGCTATGAATGAAGAACTTAATTAATTTGAACGTAATAAGGTTTGAAAACTTATAGAGAGGCCTTCTAATCACCCTATAGTATGTGTTAAATGAATTTTTAAAAATAAATTAGATAGTGAATCTAGGATAACAAGGAACAAAGCTAGATTGGTAGCTAAAGGGTATGCACAAATTGAAGAGGTAGATTTTGATGAAACATTTGCAAATGTAGCACGTCTTGAAATAGTTAGTATTTTTTGCATTTGCTAGTTTTAAAAGATTTAAATTATTTTAAATGGATGTTAAAACTATATTTTTAAACGGGTATATTAAAGAAGAAGTTTATGTAGAATAACCCCCATGTTTTCTAAATGAAATATTTCTTGATCATGTCTATAAATTAGAAAAGCGCTTTATGGTTTAAAACAAGCGCCTCATGCATAGTACGAAAGGTTAACTTTATATTTGTTAAAGAAAGATTATAAAATGGGAGGTGTGGATAGTACACTCTTCATTAAGCATGTTGATAATGATTTAGTAGTTTTACAAACTTATCTTTATGATATTATTTTTAGAGCCACTAATGAAGAGTTGTGTAATGAATTTGGTTTAGTTATGAAAAATGAATTTGAAATGAGCATGGAAGGAGAACTTATTTATTTTCTAGGATTTTAAATTACTCAAAAACATGATGATATTTTTAATTATCAATCTAAATATATTCATGATGTTCTTAAAATATTTGGATTTGAAAATCTTAAGAAAGCTAATACTCCTATGAGTGCTTCATTGAAATTGGGAAAGGATGAAAGTGAAATTTCTATTAATTAAACCTTATATATAGGTATGATGGGATCATTATTGTATTTAACTACATCTAGATCCGATATTATATCTATCATTTGTTTATTTGCTAGATTTCAGGCTAATTCCAAAGAGTTATATTTAAAAGCAGCTAAATGTATTTTTAGATATCTTATCAATACTTCTAAACTAGGTTTGTGGTATCCACACATTGATTCATTTATTTTACATGGTTTTTCTGATTCGGACTCTACGGGTTGTTCATTGGATTGTAAGAGAACTAGTAACACTTGTCACTTCTTAGGCCCTTCACTTATTTTATGGTCGAGTAGAAAAAAGAATTTTATTGCCCTCTCCACCACCGAGGACGAATATACTACACTAGGTGTTGTTATGCACAAGCCCTATTGATAAAACAAATATTAGAAGACTTTGGCATACAACAACATAGTGTAGAATTAAAGTGTGATGATAAAAGTGTTATCGATTTAACTAAAATTCATGTACTTCATTCTAAATATAATCACATCAATGTCCGATATCATTTCATTAGAGACCATATTAAAAAGTATCTTGTGAAAATTAGTTTTATAGGAACCGATTCACAAATCGCAGATATTTTCACCAAACCACTTCCTAATTTCCATTTTTCAATGTTAAGATTAGAATTAGGAATCTTAGATATTTCAAACTAAATTAATTAATTTTATAATGTGAAAAATCAGAAAGACTAAAATGCTAACAAGTTAAAATGAAGTTAATTTTAATTATTTTAGAAAAACTAAATTCTATCTAAATTCAATTAGGCAAACTAAAGTAGATAAAATTCCAGATCAAAAATAAAACAAAATGTTCTCAAAAATCCACCACAGAATTAATACATGCAAATACAAAAATTTAAAGAAGTTAACTTCGCTAGTGATAGTGATTGTTGTCGGGCAATATAGGTCATAAGTCCAAACATGCATCAAACATAAAATCAATAGTCCCTACTATCACCACAAGTATTTAGATGATCTTCACTAGAGCTGCTCCTCTATCATATAGTGTGATGTATTGAGTATTGTGGAGAATCCACCACAGGATTCTCCCACTCCTGTTCTTCAACTGGTGTAGGTTTGAGCTCTAATCCTCTAGTGATAAACTTCATGAATTTTTGCATTCCAGTCAGCCTCCTTATTACATCTGCTTTATGTTCTACAAATGACTCTCATAATTTATCAATTGCTTTACGAAGAGATACTCCTTGTGTTAGTGATGGCCTAGTAAAAGTAGATGCTTCACCTTGAGTTGTTGGATGTCATGTCGGCTCTGTGTTATATATCGCTGGTATACAATCATCAACATCATAATTCAGATCCATCTAACAATATTTCTGATATAGGATGTGTTGGACAATACCTGCTAATGTGAGTGTGTTGATCTTCCTCCTCATAGGATTCTTTATCTTAAAAGTATAGCGGATTATGGACAAAATAAAATTAGTCGCATCAAAGTGCTCCCTCTCTAATATAAGATAAGTAACTAAACTTAGTTGTGCGGTGATTTTCTTCGTATCTCTAGCCTTCAGCATAATAGTATGTATGAAAATATGTTGGATCAGACATGCGTCAGGGGTAAGAGTGGCAGTCGTCTGTATAAATGTTTTGACTGCTTTTCCATGAAGGACTTGGTTTAGTAGTGTCCAATCTCTATACTTCCAATAATTTTCAACAACATTCATCACATTCTCACTCTCTATAATACAAAACTCATTTCTTAAGTCCTCATGTGTGGTTTTTACTACTCCTCCAAGAACTCTAGATTTCACTCTTCCATTCAATACAGTAAAAGATAGATCTTCCAAGTGATTGTAGAACTCTCTCATAAACATAGATGCAAACATATCTAGAATTATTATGGACAATATACCTGCTTGTGCTAGCAAGTCATAGATATGAGCGTGTCGAGAATGAATGAACTCTACTACTTTGGCCACACCTATTGCTACTTTTTCTATTCCAAGAAATGGCTGATAGGACGAGTCCGGGTTACTGGATGTACTTTTCCTAGCTCTTGAACTAGAAGCCATTTCCTAAAAAAAAAAGAAATTTGAAAACAAGTTAGTTTTCACTATCGCCGGTGACATTGACTGTCGTCAGGAGACATCCAAAATTTCTATTATTCACCCAAAAATTTCCTAGTTTTTGAAATTCTATACATTAAAATGTAATAAGTTCAACATCAATCTATACATCTCATACAAACTGATCCACAAGCTTTCTTCAAAATCAAACTTTATATTTCACATAAAAATACTATTCATCTTCTTCCACCACTCAAAACTTTAGGTCTAAGGTTTTTTTTCCCACCTAATCATTACATAAAAAACTAAAATCAACACTATAAATCACAGATCTACGTAAATCTCAACACAAACTCATACTTTTCAAAACTTTTTTCAAGATCTTATTTGATCTTTCAAAATATCCAAATTTTTCTCATGAAATCACCATTAAACTTCAACGGATCTTCCAAATCTACTCAAAAATGAAAAATATTTAAAGATTTCAAGTGATTCAAGGGAAATGCCACAAGATTTTGTTGATTCGTCGGTGACAGCATTGTTTCCTCACTATAGGGTTTCAGGAAAAATGAGTCGAAATGAGATCTTGACTCAGACCCACATTTTTATACAAAACCAATATCGTCGGGCGATATTCTCTATTGCCCACGAAAGCAAAAAATTTCACCAGATTTGAATTCAATTCTCAATACTTTTCTAGCTTATGTTACACATGCTCCAGTCAAGTTTTAGTTGATTATCATTTACAGATTATCTTCAACGTGTGATTTTCTTTTCAGGTATTATATATCATTATTTTTAACTTTTTCATGCCTTGTATATCTCCCATATACAATTAAATAGAGAGTACCAGATGTTTAGAATTGTTTTGCATGCCTCTAAGTATGAATAATGTTTTATATTAGATAATGAAATTGCACTCACACTACTTGATAATCTACATATGTATTTAAATTTTACTTCTTGCATGAATGTGATTTGTGATAACTTAACCTTTTGAATAACATAAATCACTTACTTACCCAACGATTTATACACTTATTTGTTGTAAAAGAGTGGCCATAAAAATTGATATATTTATGTTTGCAAAACAAGTGAATTCGAAGTCCTTGGTCAAAAGCTTTAAAAAAATAGTAGAAATTAAAAAATGATGAATAAATTAACAAGGATCCTCCACCAAGCACACTACTCACCCTCCTAATAAGTCTTAATGTGCATTATGAGGTTGAGCACCTTAAAAAGAATTGTAAATTATCTTGTGCAAACAATATGTGGCCCTTTCTTTAAAATATTGGTGCTTTGAATTCTTTTATGGTAGTAAAGTTCTTTATGTAGGTTCAAATTTATGTTTGTACATTTCATATATTCATGTGTTTTTGTAATTTATACATATGTATTCTTTATCAACGTACAGCTTGTACACATACTTATCTCTTATAAAATTTCTTCTAATGAGAATTAGACCGAAAATAATTCCATCATTTCTATCAACTAAAGTACTTATATTTGATATCTCAGCATGACTTTTATAATGTTTTTGTTTACTTGAATTTCCATTTCTCCACATTGTTTAGCTATCTTTACTTGATATTTTAAAGTTTTCTTAAACATGTATATTGTAGCATTCTTAATCTTTCTCAGTTTTTCAGCTTTTCAAATTTGATTCTAGTCACTCTTTACTTCTCACTTTATTTTTTGATATGCTTTCGCAACATTCACTCACATTAAAAAGTATGGTAACTAAATCATTTTTCGAATTCCACATCCCACCTTCTTTTGTTAATACCAAAAGGGGGAGAATTAACTAAGAAATCTATGTTTTAGATTATATAAGGGGATTAAACATTCAAAATTGCTTTTATGTAGGGGGTATCCATATAGGGAGAGTCTGTGCAGTTTCACATTTTTTCTTGCTTATTCTATGTTATAAATAACACTTTAAGTCATAGATAATTTCTCTCTAAGTGGATTTATTATTATCAAAAGGGGAGATCGTTGGAGCATGCATTCCACATTCCATGGTTTGAAAATAACAAATCTCAAATGTATTTTATCATAGTGTGTTTGTGGTGTGCAGATATAATAGCTATAATACTTTAATGGATTTCACTCGGCAAAAAGAAGAAGATTCCTGAAAAAAGAGGTATCGCTTGTGATAGTGTTATCGCTAGGCGATGGCCTAAGTGATGTCAACATAATGACGGCTATATTCCACATGATCCAGACACGATGCGTATTATTCAGCAATATCACCAGGCAATATCAATATCGCCGCGTGATAGCCCCACGTTTGTACATGATCACCATCTTCGCGGTGCAGTTATCGTAGAGTAGGATATGTTGTAGATGGAGGATATATCTCTTGTAATAGCTACCTATCGCTGGGAGATAGTGTAAATTATATATAAAGGCTAGAATTCAGGAAATTTCTATTACACACCTCCTTGATCCTTCAATATCGTGCACTCAGAGCCTTCCATCTCTGAAACTAGAAAAAGTCCCAAGTTCCCAAAAAAATTTCAAGGGTGAAGAAGAGACTGTTCGTGTACTTTAACTCCAATGACCTTCACATGGTTTCACTGTCTTCTTCAGAGCTCAAAAATAAAAGGATTTTTTGTTTTTCAGTTTTCAATAATGTACTTGCCGTTTTGTGAGGGGCAACTAGGCCCTTGTGCAATTAAGGGGGAATTCGCCATCTTGTGTATAGCAACTAGGTCGTGGAGAGGTCTAGGGGTGGCTAGAGGCTGTATCAAGGGAGAGATAGGCTATAGTCAGTTGGTCCTTGGGAGAAGGACCGGTGAATTCACAAAAAAAGGATTTTTCACTTGTAGCCTCGATTTCAAGCTTTATTAAAATCATTTTGATATTTTTATCTTGATGAAATAAAATTATTATCTTGTCTTCATTGGTATATTTAAGATCCAACATAGTGTTCTTGAAGATCATGACCATGCATGGAATATCCCAGATAAGGAATCAAAGAAGCTGGACCCTGTTATTTGGGACCATATCAGATCCTAAAATGAGTTGTCCCAGTCGCATATCAATTAGCTCTGCCCCAGAATTGGGGAATCTTCATGATGGCTTCCACGTCTTTTAACTGAGAGGCTTCGACAATCAAAACAACATCTTCCTACAACTCTCATACCAGTGCAGTCTGACAGGTCTATACAGCTAGAACTTGTACGAATTGTGGACTCCAAAGTCAAGAACCTGCGAAACAAGACCATCATGATGGTGATATTTTATGGTCGAATTATGGCCATGATGAGTGCTTGTGGGAACCAGTGATGCTTGTTCAAGAAAAGCACCCTGAGCTTTTTCTACCGATACATTTTTTTCTTAAATCCACATTTTAAGCAAATTTTGAAGGACAAAAACCTTCTTATATTTATCTAATTGTAACATCTCGACTTTTTTTGGGCCACATAAATCCTAGCTAACCCAATAAAAGTGGCCTAATCACCTACCCAAGGCATTAGAAGGTAAGAGGTGGCCCGATTTTAGAATAATAATCATATAAACTCTGAATCGAGTTCTGTCAGTTTCTGTAGATTCGTATAGTCAGTAAGAGTACAAAAAAACTCGTTTCATTGCAATCCAAGGTCATATGGAGATTATGATCATTTTGAGTATTGCAACACGTCACGACACATAGTTTACTTAAGGGCAAGTTTTACCGTACTATAATTAGACCATTGATGGTCTAAGGTTCTGAGTGTTGGGCAGTGAATTATGTACATAAGCAAAAAAATGAGAGTTGTGGAGATGAGAATACTTAGGTGGATGTGTGGACACACAAAACTGGATAAAATTAGGAATGCATGTATCATGGATAAGACAGGAGTAACACTAATTGCAGAGAAGATGTGAGAAGCTTGACTAAGATGGTTTGGACACGTACAAATGTGACCATTAGAGGACCAGTTAGGCATTGAGAGAGTCTGGTCACTAGGCATGTTGAATGAGGGAGGGGTAGTCCAATAAAGACTTACAATGAAACTATAAGGAAAGACATGATGTACTTAGGCATTAGTAAGATTATGACAAAAGATAGGGCGCGATGGCGGCAAAGGATCCATATAGTCAACCCGATTATAGTGGGATAAAGGCTTAAGTGTTGTTGTTGTTATAAACTCGGAATCAACCCTAGACTATTGCATTGGATTTGTATGGTCAATATGGGGTCAACGAAGTTAATTGCGGTCGATTTCGACTTCGAATGGTCAATATCGGTCAAATCTAGCTTTTGTGTGCACTGAAAAGCATGCATGCACCAATTTTACTTTAATACCCCAACATTGACCTGATGCCCGATGACATGAACCTACTTTGACCTTGACCCATATGAGGGACCCACCCCAAGGTTGACTTTGGTCAAACTTGCTAAAAATCATTAGTTTTGGAGATTTTTAAGAGGGATGTTCACACACCACCCAAGCATTCACTTAGGCTCCACAAAGGGCCCACCACCTCCTAACCTTATGAGGACCACACCAATCAACAAAAAGGGACACATGGAGAATGGGCCTTGACAAATCCCATCTACCCTTTTCTTTTCTCTCCATTTCCAAACCCACAACCCAAGGCCATCTCCTCACCTAAGGACAACCCTCTCTGATCTCTCCATGTGGCTATACAACCTTAGCTTGATGCTGCCAACTATCTAGAATAGCTGGAGGAGGAGAGGAAGTTCTCCTCTTGGGATTTTAGTCCCACATCGTTGGCGGGAGGCGAAGGGGGCTCCTCGCCAATTATAAATACCCATCTACCCCTCCAAAGCCAGACCACACCTCCCTGAGCTCAATCGAGCACCGCCCATCCTTTGCCAGAGCTACAACCCTATCAGAAGCCACCATCGCTTCCACCACCATCAGTCTCTTTTCCCCTTCATGCTACCTTTCTTTTTCATTTTTATTTTTTGTTTGTATTCCGCTGACCTTTCCCTATCTCTTCCTATACGTAACATATCCCATCCGCCTCTCTATCTATTTTTTGTCTATTTTTTACGCTCCTACATTCCAACCCTCGAGCGGGCCACTTTTCTTTAATATAAGATAATATACTTTATTATTAATTAGCTTATAATTAATTAATTAATTAATTATATTTTAATCATATCACTTAGCACCACTGACCATCTTGAGCTCCTCACCACCCTCGCCAAGCTGGACCGTCGTATTGCTCATCGAGAGACTCAACTCGACCACCTCAACGCTCAACTCAACCTCAATCTCACTGCCCTCTGTATGTCTTGCATCTCGTTGATTATTTTTCTCTCGCCGCCAACCCTAGTACTAGAGTCATCTCCTCACCCTCCAATGGTGGTGCCACTACCATCCTCCATCACTCATGATGTATTGTCGTCACCACTTCCACCACTGTTGACATCGTCATCGCTTCTTCCACTGACTGCATATGTACTACCTCTCACCACAGAAGTCATCCTTCCACCGCTTCTGCCACCTATCCGGTCACCCGCTCTACTGCCTCCGGTCAACTCGCCACCTCCTCTACCGGCTCTTCCTTCATCAGCCCTGGCATTGCCACCTCATCCGACCATCACACTGCCTCCTCTCCTAGCTCTTACTCTACCGGCACTTGCCCTGCCACTCCCACCGAACACATTGCCACCTCTTCTGTCAGCACATTCCCTGGTGACCCTATTGGATCCACTCATATTGCAGTTCATTGCTCCTCCAACCTCCTTGTGGTTGTTGCTCACCGCTGCACCATCGACCATGTGGAATCTATAACTTCCATCGCGCATCTTTCCCACGCCGTCGTCGGTACTCGCCGACACCGCCACCGCCGCTACACTCTTTTGGGCCTTGTTTTGGTGGAAGATCAAGTTGCCAGATGATCTGACCATCCAAGTGGAGTTCAAGCTTGGGGTCAACCTCGATGTCAAGAACGGGTGGAGTGTTACGGATTCGCCGTCAGTTATCTTGTATTATTATTATTATTATTTATATGTTGAGTTGTGTTGTATCGAATTGTTTCGTAGCATTTAAGTGTTTTAATATTTGTTGTATGTTTGTGTTATTTACGGTTATGTCATTGACGCCTATATAGGGCCTTTGGGGTCATGTATGGGGTATGCAAGAAATTAATAAAAAGCTTCTCTTCTTTCCCTTCTTGGGCCTCTTCTCTCTCTAACCCTCTTCTCGTCCTCTAGGGTTTTCCCTCTCATCTCCTTCTCCAAGCTTCTTCTTCATCTAACTTCTCCTCCTCTACCACCATTCTAGGGCTTGCCCTTATATCTGTAACCTCCAAAAACCTCAACAAAACAAGCCCCTAACACCTTCCTCCTCTGCCACACTCCCATGGCAGCTCTTCTAGGAGGCTCTCAATATTGAAATCAAAATTTGGCTTCTTGTGGAGTTCGAACCTTTGGGAAAGGGGTGACCGCACATTTACTTCTCCCAAGCGAGCTTGAACGACCAAAGACTTAGAACCGAAAACTGACCCAAGGCCCCAGCACAGAGATCCCACCATACACCCGAAAGATCTTAGAGTGTTTTCCCTCCTTAGCATGTGCTGAGCTAAGGACACCTCAAAAAGCACTAGAAGATTAGAGAGGAAGAGAATTGGAATGCTTGAAAGCTTGCCTTCTGAGATACCCCCTTGGGTATATTTATAATTTTTGAAACTGGCCTGAAAATAGCGTAACTCCGCTATTCTAAACGGCTATATGCAGCCCAATTGGGTCTGTCAATAGCCAATCTCCGCTGTTCTAAATGGCTATATGCAGCCCTGCAAGGGTACCCAGGTAATTTCACCTCTGGATGCCACTGGTCGAGTGGACCATGGGATCACCACTCGCCTAAAGGGGCAAGTGATTGGGGAATTCAAGCACTCGCCTTCGCGACACCCCACTGGGCGAGTGATCCATGGGTGCACACTCGCCTAAAGGGGCGAGTGCTGGGGAAGCCAGGCACTCGCCTCTAGAACACCCCTCTTTGGATGGTTCTGGAGGGGTCTTGCACTATTCAATACCAAGGAATAGAAGACGTTGAGAGGCTAAGCTCCACTTGATGCCAAGGAGCTGAAGGCGTTTAGTGCACTTGGCTTCACGCAATGCCAAGGAGATGAAGGCGATGAGTGCACTCGGCCCCACTCAATGCCAAGGAATGGAAGACATTTAGAGGCTAAGCTCCACTCGATGCCAAGGAGCTGAAGGCACTGAGTGCACTCACCTCACTCAATTCCAAGGAATAGTAGGCACTAAGTGCACTCGCCTCACTCAATGCCAAGGAATAGAAGGCATTGAGAGGCTAAGCTCAACTCGACGCCAAGGAGTTGAAAGCGCTGAGAGGCTAAGCTTTGCTCGACGCTAAGGAGATGAAGGTGCTGAGTGCACTCGTCTCACTCAATGCCAAGGAACAGAAGGCGTTGATAGGCTAAGCTCCACTCGACTCCAAGGAGGTTGCTCGCGTGGCTTGCCTGGCGACCACTGGGAGGGTCTCGCTCCTGGAGATCCCGTGAAGTAAAGGTCCCTGGGGGGAGACCCACTCATCGAATACGAGGTTGTACACAATCCCTGCTCTTTTCGAGCTTTCACGAAGGTCAGAAAGAATCATCCAACCCTAGGTATTTGATGAGTGCCTGCTGACCTGGAAGGGAATCTTTTGTGGGCCCCGTATTGGCTCTATAAATATTCTGATGGGGCAGAGGCTTTCTTTCCCTTCTAAACTTCCCTGGTTCTCGCCTCCACTAAAATGTCGCTCTCGAAGGAAGCTCTAGATCTCCTTAACATTGTTTGTGTTAAGGGTATAGCCTCGATGGGCTCATTCGCCCCTAGCTCTCACGCAAAGTCCCTGGGTCATCCCCGAAGATGAAGAAAGCAAAAGTGGTCAGGCATGACCCAACCAAGGATGAATCAACCTCACAAAATCCTTCCCAGTATGAGGTTCCTCTGATATTCGCAGTCACTTTATACTCCTTGCTTGGGTAAAAATGGATGCTGACACCCTGCCTGCAGGTTCCGCCGAAGGAAAAAGGAGTTGAAGAAGCAAATGTCGAACCGCAGTCGCTCAGGACTGAGAATGGTGAGAAGGCACCTGAGATTATCTCTCCGCACCGACTGGATGTTCCCTTGCGAGAGAAAAGTAAGCCTTCTTCTATCTTCTAGAATTTCACCATTTGGCCCACCCGCCTTTTCTTCACAGCTCCCTTTTTTGGAGCTACGGTATTAAGGGCTTTGACGTTGAGATCCCCTGCTGGCCAAATACCTGTGGACCCTGCCTTGAGCCTTCCACCTCCAGTAGATACTATACCCAACCTTCCTCCGCAGGTCAAGACTTCTGAAGCTGAACCAACAACATATCCCCCCAGGCTTAGAAAAGGGAACATAACATTCAACACTCCCTTCGAAGGGCGTACCGGCACTTCTGCCAACCTTTAAACAAGGATGCGAGTATCAAACCAGGTAACAAACCTTACTCGCCTTCCATAAAAGGCGTGAAAACCAGGCACATCTAATACTATTTAACGCAGGCTTTCACAAGATCTCGTCCACCGATGTTGATATTGACGAGGAGGAGATATCGCCCCTCCCTTCTCCGGGTTCGATTATTGAGTCCTTAGGTGACCCGAAGGATGTCGAGGGGATGAAGCGGCAGTTGACCGAGATACTTCGGAAGCAATCCCTACTGCTGTGCGAGATGTCCAACAGGGTGCAGGAGAACCAGAAGGCTGTCGAGGAGCGGCTTCTAAACTTAGAAAATATCTATATATAACTGATCGCCAATCTAGGGGAGAAGCTGACAGCGGGACGGATTACCCTGGCATACACATCGCGAGAGCCGAGGATCAACTACACCTTGCTCAGCGGGAACTTCAGACCATTCACTCCATGTATTACGCTCGTGTAATGCCTGGGACGGGAAGGAGAGGTCGGGGACAGTAATAATGGCCCCTGGTGGGCCTACAAGCACTCGCCTTCTCGCTCTAGTTTTTATTTTATTTGAGCTATGTAATAACTACTGGCCCTTATGCCGAGTATGGACAATGTGTTGTAACTGTATATTCTTTATTTGATCTGGCTTTACTGTTTCGCCATTTATTCTCCTTGTTCACGCACATGTTTTATTTTTGTTGTCATCTATGCCTAGAACAATAGCGCGAGTGAGGGAGTGAGAGATCTCGCCAGGGTCCAAGACGGGATCTAAGGCGAGATCTAACAAATATGTTATCCGCACTTTTTCATGCCTGGGCCCTTTCCCGCCCAAAATTTCTATAAATATATCCTCAACTACCGCTCTAATTATCGCATTCAATAGCCTCCAAACCCCTTATCTTTCTTTCTATTGCACTCGCCTCCTTGCTTTCTCTTCCCTTTCTAGTGAGATAATAGGGGATATTGAAGGGCGAACGAAGTGCGCGGTTGCATTCGTCGACTACTCATTCGTCAACTGTAACCTATCCAAAGAGGAGTATCACTCGCTCGTGAACCTCTACGTCACGCAGGGCTTCACCGTGCGACATACAGGAAAAGATCAAGTGATCAACCACTTCTCGCCCTATGAACTAGCTATCCCTGCAGAGCACTTCGAAGTGGGGCTTTGCCTCCCCATTTGGTCCAAGATACGCCAAGACCTATGTTATTTTGGCACGGTTCCCACGCAGCGCAACCCCAACTCCATGTCCCTACTAGTCGCATTCACCTGCTACCTTCGGTCGAAGCGAATTGAATTCAGCCTTCCCGTCTTCCGCAAATTATTCAACTTCCGCGCCAAGAGGGACGGGGTCATGTTCTTCTCTGAAAACAACCTTAAGGTGAAAGGTCTCGCAAAAAAATATCATTACTGGGTCAAGGAGTTCATCTTCACCTCCAGTGACTTTGGAAACCTCCCCCTCTCGCCGATCCAACAGGAAGAATTTGCATACCGCCCTCCCAGTCTCGACGATCATGAGGCCAAGCCTCACCAATTCCTCTTTCAGAAGGATTTCTACGTTCCCTTTCTGAGGAGGAACGCTAAAACGCTTCTTCTAGTTCTCGTCGGGGAAGATAATTCTCGCATTCGTTCACTTCTAAAGATTACATGATTTAGAATTTTTCTAACTTATGATACCTGTGCATGGGTGCGAGATCTCCCTCTCAACCCTCCCTATGCCGGCAGCACTGCACTCTCTTCTGAGATGGCACACGCCGAGGCTGTCATTGCAGCCTGCAGAGGCCCAACGAAATCGCTATCGAGATCAAGTGGCCAGAAGTGAAAGCTTGACACTTCCCCTCTACCACCTCCTAAGAAGCAATAAACAACAGTTCTCGCCAAGGGTAAGGAGGTCGCCTCAGATTTCCCCACGAGTGTCGCTTGCGAGACTATAGAGAAGGAAGTGGGCGAGATCGGAGGGACCTCGACAGCACAAGGGAAACCCGGGCCTAAGGACCATAGAAACTTTGGCCTATGTGAGAGGGTGTTGGATGACGTCGGCGAGCCCCTGCTGGTATGGGATTGGGAAGCCAATAGGGTTTCCATCTCCACTGTACTCCCCTCCTGGCAAGAGGGTGAGATGGTCTCGGGCCAGGTCTATGCATCCTTGGTGGATACCTGTGGCATGGTGCAACAGGAAGTACTGGAGGAAATCCAGGAAAAAGCTTTGAGAGTTGGTACTTGGTGTTCAACTCTTGTTGCCATGAGTGCCATTCTGTATGAAGTTGAGCCGTTCGGCTGCAACTGTGGAATGCCTTTGTGGCGAACGGGAAAGGTGAAGCCGTACCTACGTCAGTCCAGGCTTGAGTCTGACGAATTTAAGCAATGGGAAAGGTGGATTTGTACCCGCGTTATGGTTGTCTAACCGTGGGTGCTTAAGGCCCTGTTAGGATCATATAGTGAGAGTCTTTGGCCTGCGTGTCGTAAAGACTAGGAATGCTCATAATGGACCGTCATGTCTGGGACCTCTGAATGGTGGTGGGTCCCTGGTTTTCCGGCACACCAATATTGTGCCCTGAGTGCACGGAACATCGGGTCGTCGTGCCAGCGTTTGTGATATGTATTGACTTGTGCGGTTGTGCACATCCTTGGTGGGTTATTATATATATATGCTGTGTGAATAAAATGCTTTGCAGGGAAGGAATTTCGTTGCCTCGTGCCAGGGGCAGGGTCGTTATAATTGCTCAGCTGAATGCTGATCGTTTCCCTGTTTGCCACCGCTTGGTGGATTGTCCTTTTACAGGTAATGGAGGACCAAGCGAGAAATAGCGGGCTGAAGCCCTGGTTGCGTTGTTGGCCCTTGAAGGCTATGTTTTGTTTACTCTTGTTTATGGGTGGTCGGTCTGCGCACCGATGTTTGTAAACCACACTTTGTTAAGAGAAACTTGTAAGGCCATAAGGCTAAGTACTTTGTGTATTTTGTATACATTCCTGTTTTCTTCTTAGTGGACAATCTTTGTGATTCTTGAGTTCAAGTTTTCAACCATAAAACTTCCGCTAGAATGCTCTGTGTTAGGGTTCGATGGTCTTTGATATTATTTAGTAATTTCTCTGCCTGTTTGTGGAATATGGTGTGGGGCCCCGACCGGACTCTCTATTATATTACATGTGACGGGTAGAGGTGTTACAATTTGGTATCAGCATGTTGGTCTATCTCTTCCGAATTCGTGGTCGAGTTCTTTTGAGGGGTGATGAGCACGTGTAAGTGTTGTCGTTATAACACATAAAATGAACTTAAGAATATCCACTTAGGAATGAAAATACACTTGGTTGATGAACCTGTGTGTTCCTTTTTGTATGTTTACCGTTTGATTGGTCGCTAAATTGTGTTTCTACACATATAGGTGACTAGAAGTGTTGCGGGTCAATCGAAACCTCAACATTCTGTTGAATGTGCCGCACCAGCTGAGGTGCCCACACCTCCTTCATCTGCCGAAACTATATGTTTGATTACGGAGATAGTACTTGCTGTTATGAATGCTTAGCAGGCTGGGCAGGCACGACCTGTAATGGTGCCAATACATGCTGGGTTAAGGCAAGAACCGGTAAAAGTTGTGGTTGATCCGCGGACAGCAGATCAACAATTGAAGAGGATCATGAGCTTCAATCCTCCTACATTTACTGGGGCGGGTTCACAAGCCCAAGCGGAGGATTGGCTCGCAAGGATTAAGAGAATCTTGACAGCTATCAGAGTTGAGGAGGAACAAAAAGTAACTTTAACCACTTTCCTACTTGAGGGAGAGGCTCGGTTGTGGTGGGATGAGGTGGAACTACATCACTAGGCAGGCAGACAGTTGGCGGAGGTCTTGATTGAAGAGTTCTCTCGGTTGTTCTTAGCAAAGCATCTGCCGATGCAGCAGAGAATTGCTATGGAGTTAGAGTTCCAACGGTTGACTCAAGGATAACATAGTGTGGATGACTAACTTCATGAGTTTATGCGTTTAGGACGGTATACGGGTACTATCTTCGCCGAAGAGGAGCGTAAGACCAGTTGGTTCTATGGGGGACTACGGGATGAGCTACGATATCTGCTCTCGAGTTTTGTGAACCAGGGGTTTCAAGCATTGTTCTATACGGCTCGGTTTTTGGAGACGGACATGAAAAGAGGGCAGGGTAAGGGGAACTTGGTTGTTACAAAGCCAGATTTCAAGCCACCGCGTCCAGAGAAGTTTGGGTACCGAAAGAGATGGGGTAAGAAGTCCAAATCTGCTGGACAAACTCCTTCAGTGGTTGTTTCAGAGGCATCTTCTGGTTATGGTCCTCGCACTTGCTACACGTGTGACAAGCCAGGACACTATGCTCGGGAGTGTCGAGTTGGCCCTCCAAAAGTCGAGAAGAAACCGGGCGAATCCTATGCGAAAAAAGGGAAGGTTGTGGAGGAGTCTTCTACATCGCAGGCGCAGCCCTGAATTTACAATCTTGGACAACAGGAGGCCATCAAGCAGGCCGATGTCGTCACAGGTGCGACTAGTTTATAGTTTTACTTTATGCTTTGTGTTGTGCTTGTTTTAAGCTTGGTGTTATAGGTTTTGTCCTTATACGGGACTATCCGGCAAGAGCACTGTTCGATACAGGTGCTTCACATTCGTTTCTGTCTGAAGATTTTGTCTTGCAAATCGGGGTGCCTATGCGGACCACGATAGACAGTATGAAGGTGTTACTACCTAACAGATGTTTGATGTGCGCGGATATATCTTGTTGTGTTAAGGTAAAGATAGGAAGTTGGGATTTCAAGGTGGAAATATCAGTATTGCCGATATCAGAGTTCGATATAATCTTTGGTATGGACTGGTTTTCAGAGCAGCATGCCTGTATAGATTGCACTTCAAAAGAAGTTACACTAGGGCAGAATACCGAACAAGAGACTAAGTTCAATGGAATGTGAGGGACGAGTAGGATATTGATATCTGATCTCCAAATTGTTAAGGCAGTTCGGAAGGGTGCGGAGTTATTCTTCACACTCGTAGAGGTAGTGGAGTCGAAGGCCAGTGTGAGTGAGGTGCCGATTGTATCGGAATATGCTGATGTGTTTCCAAAAGACCTTCCGGGGTTACCTCCCCAAAGGGAAATCGACTTCGCTATCGAGTTGGTGCCAGGTGCGAAACCTGTGGCCCGCTCGCCTTACCGGGTAGCGCCAAAGTAAATGGCGGAGCAGAAAGTTCAGTTACAAGAATTGCTAGAGCAAGGCTACATACGCCCAAGTCAGTCACCTTGGTGCACGCTGGTTCTCTTTGTGAAAAAGAAGTACGGTAACTTGTGTCTATGCATTGACTATAGAGAACTGAACAAGCTGACGAAAAAGAACAAGTATCCGATTCCACGGATTGACGACTTGTTTGATCAGTTAGTTGGCTCGACTGTATACTCCAAGTTGGATTTGAAGTCAGGTTATTATCAGTTGAGAGTTCGTGAAAGTTACATACCCAAAACAGCGTTTGGAACACGCTATGGTCACTATGAGTTCACGGTAATGTCGTTTGGGCTGTCAAATGCGCCATCGGTATTTATGGACTTAATGCATCGGACGTTTAGGGAATACTTGGACCTCTTTATGATCGTCTTTATTGACGATATCCTCGTATACTCCCAATCCGAAGAAGATCATGCAAATCATTTGCGGATGGTGTTGCACACCCTGAGGAAGAACAAGCTCTACGCCAAGTTCTCTAAGTGTGAGTTTTGGTTGTCGTCAGTGGCTTTCCTTGGCCATGTGGATAGTGGAAAGGGCATTGCGGTGGATCCTTCCAAGATATTTGCTATACGGGAGTGGCCTGTTCTCACTACAGTAATAAAAGTCAGGAGTTTCCTTGGGCTTGCGGGCTACTACAGGCGCTTCTTAGAGAACTTCTCGAGGATAGCCTTGCCTCTCACCACACTGACGAGGAAGGATCAGAAGTTCGTTTGGATGCCCGAGTGCGCACGAGATTTCGAGGATCTAAAGAGTCGTTTGACCACGGCGCCAATCTTGACATCACCATGTGGTCTGGACGGCTTTGAGGTTTATAGTGATGCGTCAGGGAGCAGCTTAGGCTGCGTTCTTCTATAGTTCGGAAAGGTGATAGCATATGGCTCACGCCAGTTGAAGGTGCACGAACGGAATTACCTCATCCATGATTTGGAGTTGGCGGCGGTGATATTCACACTTAAACTGTAGCGTCATTACCTATATGGCGTGAAAGTGGATATATTCACTGACCATAAGAGCCTGAAATATCTATTGGACCAGAAGGATCTCAATATGCGACAGAGAAGGTGGATGGAGTTTCTTGGTGATTACACCTTCCAGATTCATTATACTCCCGGTAAAGGGAATATAGTCGCGGATGCCTTGAGTCGTAGGACTTCGGCAAGGGCAAATCTGTTGCTAAGGCATGATGAAAGCCTAATTCGAGAACTGGAAGCATTAGATATTTCTTGTGTTGAAAAGAATTCCACTGCAAATGCGTGCTTAAACTGGACGGAGGTACAGTGTGACCTGGCGGATAGAGTTCGGCAAGCAACAGAACTTGATGAAAGCCTACAATGCTATGCAGCGGAAAGTGGGGATTCTCAGTTTTCATTTTATGACGGCCTTTTTCGGAAGAATGGCCGTTTGTGTGTCCCAGATAGGGGTAAACTTTGTGAAGAATTGATGTATGAAGCCTACTTCACAAAGTATTCGATTCACCCCGGGAGCATGAAGATGTATAAGGATCAGAAGAAAATTTTTTGGTGGCCTAGGATGAAGGACATAGCGCACTATGCTGCTAAATGTCAAACATGTGCCTTGGTAAAGGCTGAATGCCAAAAACTGGGAGGTTTTCTGAAGTCATTGTCTATCCCTATGTGGAAATTTGATGATATTTACATGGATTTCATGCATGGGTTACCGAGATCACAGCGTGGAAATGATGTGGTTTGGGTGATTGTGGACAAGTTAACTGAGGTGTCGCACTTCATCCCAAACCGGAAGGACAATTCAATTGAAAAGTTGGCAAAAATGTATGTGGATACTATTGTACGATTGCACGGTGTACTCGTAACATCGTTAGTGATCGAGATGGGTGTTTCACTTCAGGAGATTGGAGATTAGTCAACCAACTATTGGGTATGAAATTACATTTTAGCACGGCCTTTCATCTTCAGACGGATGGTCAGACCGAAAGGACCAACAGAACGTTGGAGGATATGCTCTGAATATGTGCGCTGGATTTTGAGAAGAGTTGGGAAGATCATCTCTTTATGATTGAGTTCGCCTACAACAATAGCTACCAAGCTAGTATTCAGATGGTGCCCTTTGAGGCTTTAACTTGAAGATTAAACCCTTTAAAGGTGTGTCCAGGATACGGCGTCTGAAAAATCTGAGCCCGAGGTATCTGGGACCGTTTGAAGTGGTAGAGCGTGTTGGTGAAGCTGCCTATCGGTTAGCACTTTCGCTAGAGCTGAGTGATTTACATGATGTGTTTCATGTCTCGGTGTTGCGAAAAGCAGTGAAAGAGCCATCACAGGTGGTTATTGCAGATCAAGTATCAGTCGATAGTGGGATAACGACGAAAGTTAGGCCTATTCAGATCGAGGATACGGCGGTTAAACAACTATGAAACAAAACTATCGGGATGGTCAAGGTCCGGTGTGATAACTGTGGTCGTGAGGAGTTGTCATGGGAGCAGGAACAAACCATGCGTAATGAATTTCCCGAGCTGTTTATGTAAGGCTGTTGTAACTTTATGATTTGAACAAAGAGAATATTTTGTAAAATATTTTGTTTGCTGCAAACTACGAGCTTTAGCAATTTCGGGACAAAATTCTGTTAAGGGTCGAGAGTTGTAATGCCCCAAAACCCTAATAAGGTCACACGGCCTGGGACACGGGCGTGTCTAAGGCCGTGCCCTGATCTGTGTTAGCCTGGCTGTGTCAAGTGTGGTACATGGCTGGAAACACGGGTATAAATAGTGTTAATACGGGCGTGTCTATTGGTGACATGGGCGTGTCAAATACCCGTGTCTTGCTCTGGTTGTGTCGGGCGATGCCGACTGAAGTACATAATCTGGAGCACGGGCGTGTACTGGTCGACACGGGCGTATCAAAGTTGGGACGGGAGTGTTGGGGACCCATGTCCCTTTCGGGATTTGTTGGTCCTGTATCAATTAAGGGACACGCCCCTCAACACAGGCATGTATTGATTGACACGGGCATGCTAAGAGCTTGACACAGGCATGTCTAAGCCCGTGTCCTGGTCTGGATTGAGTTGGTTGTGTGTCGCTTAAGGTACACGGCCTGTAACACAGGCGTGTCACAAGCTGTGTTCGGCCCAGGAAAGTCATTTTCAGAGCAAATCTGAGCCATTCATTTCCTTTGATGAAGATCTAACGGCCCTGTGCATTTCCTAAAGGGATAAGTGCGGGAATGGATGAGTTATTTCTCTTTCTATCCTTATCATTCTCTTTCTAAGAAGAAGAGAGAGAGGAGAGAAAGGGAAGGAATAAGAAGAGAAATCTGATCGTCGGTGGTGCTACAGTGGTCCAAATCGCGAGCCGAGTCCAGATCTGCGAAGGCGAGGCCGTTGCGGTGACTTTCATCCGTCTAGTTTTCTCCATGGTACCGAAACGTCTTCCAAGGGTAACAATTTCCTTCTTGGACAAGTGAAGTCCTTCTTTCTTGCATATGCATGGAATCCTCCACCAAAAGGTGGAAATCGAAGTGATTGCCTTGGGATATTGTGTTTCATCCCTTGTTATGTTGCATTAGAACCGGAAGTGAGTAGTACGGTTAGGCATGCTGTGTGAAGCCCATCCGGACGAGTTGGTCTGGATTGGTGATGCTTTGTTTGCAAATTGGAGAAAACTCTGAGTAAATTGATTGTTTGTATGGAATCCTTGGTGGATACCTGTGGCATGGTGCAACAGGAAGTACTGGAGGAAATCCAGGAAAAATCTTTGAGAGTTGGTACTTGGTGTTCAACTCTTGTGTCCATGAGTGCCATTCTATATGAAGTTGAGCCGTTCGGCTGCAACTGTGGAATGCCTTTATGGCGAATGGGAAAGGTGAATCCATACCTGCGTCAGTACAGGCTTGAGTCTGACGAATTTGAGCAACGGGAAAGGTGAATCTGTACCCGCATTATGGTTGTCTAATTGTGGGTGCTTAAGGCCCTGTTAGGATCATATAACGAGAGTCTTTGGCCTGCGTGTCGTAAAGACTAGGAATGCTCATTATGGACCATCATGTCTTAGACCTCTGAACGGTGGTGGGTCCCTGGTTTTCCGGTACACCAATATTATGTCCTGAGTGCACGGAACGTCGGGTCGTCGTGCCGGCGTTTGTGATATGTATTGACTTGTGCGATTGTGCACGTCCTTGGTGGGTTGTTATATATATATATATATATATATATATATATATATATATATATATATATGCTGTGTGAATAAAATGTTTTGCAGGGAAGGAATTCCGCTGCCTCGTGCCAGGGGCAGGGTCGTTATAATTGCTCAGCTGAATGCTGACCGTTGCCCTGTTTTCCACCGCTTGGTGGATTGTCCTTTTGCAGGTAATGGAGGACCAAACAGGAAATAGCGGGCTGAAGCCCTGGTTGCGTTGCTGGCCCTTGAAGGCTATGTTTTGTTTACTCTTGTTCATGTGTGGCCGGCCTGCGCGCCAATGTTTGTAAACCACACTTTGTTAAGAGAAACTTGTAAGACCATAAGGCTAAGTACTTTGTGTATTTTGTATACATTCCTGTTTTCTTCTTAGTGGACAATCTTTGTGATTCTTGAGTTCAAGTTTTCAACCATGAAGCTTCCGCTAGAATGCTCTGTGTTAGGGTTCGATGGTCTTTGATATTATTTAGTAACTTCTCCGACTGTTTGTGGAATATGGTGTGGGGGTCCCGGCCGGACCATCTATTAAATTACATGTGATGGGTAGAGGTGTTACAATATACATCCCTACAATGACACCCAGGTAATTTCACCTCTGGACCCCACTGGGCGAGTGGTCTGTGGGAGCACCACTCGCCTAAAGGGGCGAGTGATGGGCAAAGCCAGGCACTCTCCTCCGCGGCACCCTTTGGGTGAGTGATTCATGGGGGCACCACTCGCCAAAAGGGGCGAGTGCTGGGGAAGCAAGACACTCGCCTCCGCGGCACCCCTCTATGGATGGTTCTAAAGGCGTATCACACTATTAATGTCAAGGAATAAAAGATGCTGAGAGGCTAAGCTCCACTCGACACCAAGGAGCTGAAGGCGCTGAGTGCACTCGGCTCCACTCAACGCCAAGGAGCTGAAGGCGTTGAGTGCACTCGGCCCCACTCAACGCCAAGGAACGGAAGACACTGAGAGGCTAAGCTCCACTCAACGCCAAGGAGTTGAATGCGCTGAGTGCACTCGCCTCACTCAACGCCAAGGAATAGAAGACGCTGAGTGCACTCGCCTCATTCAACGCCAAGGAATAGAAGGCACTGAGAGGCTGAGCTCCACTCGACGCCAAGGAGTTGAAGGCGCTAAGAGGCTAAGCTCCACTCGACGCCAAGGACCTGAAGGCGCTGAGTGCACTCACCTCACTCAGCGCCAAGGAATAGAAGGCGTTGAGAGGCTAAGCTCCACTCGGCGCCAAGGAGCTTGCTCGAGCGGCTTGCCCGGTGACCACTGGGAGGGTCTCGCTCCTAGAAATCCTACGAAGTAATAGTCCCTGGGAGGAGACTCACTCATCGAATACGGGGTTGTATACCTGAGCTCCCCTCTCATAGGTGGATACTCATCCCCTCCCACTTCCCTTCTCCCCTGATGAGATATATGGCCCTCTCAGCCGCCGGAGTGCCGCCGCCGACACTCGAGCCATGCTTCAGGATGGGGGCCCAAAGGAAACCTAGCTATTCTTTTTGTTCTTAAGAAAGGTTGAGGTAAGGGTGGGCGTAAATCGGCCATTCTTCAATCATAACCTTTGGAACTCTCTGCTCTGCTTGGTCATATTCAAAGAGGCAGGGCTAGAGCATGGGAATTGGCCAATGCTAAGTCCGGATATAGCGAAAAAAAGGGAGAGCAGTCAAGCTAAAGCATTATGGGTGGTGGTTGTGCATCGTGAGCCTCCCAGAGCACGTAGTGGCACTAGGAGGGTGTTTCCCCACCGGAGATATGACGAGCCCTCCCCCGGTGGTGGTAGGCGATGGTGCCGCCGGAAATTGAGGCTCCAGCGGCTCCCAAGATCATGGGCTCTCTGTTGGCATTTTCTGGCCGCAGCCGGCAGCACCAGGCTGTCGGACCACCGCTAGATGGAATGCCGACCCCTGGAGAGCCGACCATGGGTGGCAGCACAGCCAGCTGGTGGCTAGATGGCGACAGCAAAAATCTGCAAGCTTCTGCCGCCCTAAACATGCAGATGTTGTCCGATCTCCATCATGAGATCGGGCAGCCAGGGGAATCATGTATCCCCCTCCCGTAATGATGAGCCCCATAGCAGATCTGCAACAGATCCACTGCGGGGAAGGTTTCCATTTAGATTGGCTATCCGAAAATCTTTACGATTTTCTTGAGGTCGATTTAGGCTCCTAGGTGAAAAACTTTGAACATTAAAATATCCATCTCAGTGAAGACTATACCCAGGATATTTTGGGGAATTTTTCTGGAATTTATTAATAATTTTTATAAATTAAAACAGTAGAACTTGTTGTTTTTGAGGAATTTAAGGAGAAGGAAAAATTTAACGAGTTACCGGGGCTTACTCACATCATCTGAAGTGATTTGGGGATTTTTACTAATCATTTCCTATTTTGGGGATTTAAACATTTATAGTTATTTTCATCCAAAAATTCTACCGGAAAATTCCTCAAGTCAAAATTCCTATAATTTTATATGATGTGTTTTGAAGTATTATATTCCCTGGAATTTTATTAAAAATTATTAGCCATTTCAGATATTTTTTAGCTATGAATTTTTGGAAAAAAAATTCACGAATCAAGAAATGTCAGGGGGACAAATTCAAATGTTTAGGGTTTATTAAAAGTATTTTTGGAACATAAATATAAGGTTTTACGCAAAACAAGAAATTAATCTGGTGTATGTCAATCTAATAAATTGGGCAATTTTTAACCTCACGTCGAAGTTTGAATCTTCCAGTTGTTTTAAATGTGCGATAATTTCATGTGGTTGAACTTATAGGATAATGGAGCCCTGCATAAATAAATAGTTAAAATTGCCCCGACACGAGCGATCGAGGTTAATAAATATTGTGAAAGATCTCTTGCTAGTGTTTCAAAAATCAGCAATCAAATCGTTGTAATGAGAAGTAAGAAATTGATAAGATTTCATCTCTTAAACATAAGTCTGATTAAGCCAATCTAAGAGATACAGCAAAGATAATTATCAGTCTTAAATAAGTTGGTGGAATATGAAAAAAATATTAACTTACCTTCTATGAATAAAGATGAAACCTAAACTTACCTCATATGAACGGAGATAAAACTAACTTTGTCTCTTATGAACGGAGATAGAACTAAACTTATCTTCTAAGAACGGAGATGAACTGAACTTGCCTCCCATAAACGAAAATGGAGCTGAACTTGCCTCCTAAGAATAGAGATGGAACTGAACTTTCCTTCAATAAACAAAGATGAAACTGTACTTGCCTCCTAAGAACGGAGATGGAACTGAACTTGTCTCTTAAATTGGAGACAGAACTAAATAACTGAACTTTTTTTATTCTACTCTTTTATTCAGTATTTCAGTTACTGCCCTTCCTTCATTATAGCTTTTATTTTAGTTCAACACTTTTATTACTACAGTTTATTTTATATTAGCATTTTATTACCGCAGTTCATTTCATTTCAGTACTTTAGTTACTGTAGTTTATTTCAGCATTTTAATTTTGTAGTTTATTGCAGCAACATTTTCTTTACCGTACTTAATTATTGCAATTTACTACTCTTTTATTCCTGTATTTTTAGCTCGGGTCCCGCTTTAACGAGCACTTAATTATCTAGTTGAGTGTTAGTTATGGACAACTTGGCGTCGAGAAATTCCTCCAAGTTTAGCCCTAAATAATGGATTCTCATGCTCGGTGCGCTCCTTGTCTAAAGTTGAGTAGCACGGTGATGGTATACGGTCGCCTACCCAAATCATTTTATGTCAAATAGTGCAAGCCACCCCAGACCCGACAGTGTCAGTTATCTGTTTTATTTACTGCTTATATTGTAAATTATTTGCGGTGAAAAGTGACAGGTCGGTCATGCCCACAGACTGTTCGTACCAGTACGGGAAGGTTGATGACTCTCGGCAACAGGCAAATGTATACCACGAGTACTCAGCTATATAATGCCTCGTTGGATTCCTCTGCTGGTCAGCCTAAATGCGGTTATCGTCGAATATTGCTCACATCAAGAAGTACACCAGGTTATACGTTGGGGTCTGCAGGGTTCGTTATCCTACTTGAAGAGAAGCGGTCCAAATTATGTCAACATAGGGAGTTGCTGCAGGTTATGAACATCTGCTTGTTTGTGCGCGTGCTAGTGGAGCTTGCTTTGATAATTGTTTATATAAATGTTGCACTTCAATTATTAATATTGTACTTAATGTTGGGTTTGAGAGCACGCAAACCCGACCAGAGCACCTGCAAAATAATTTAGCGCGAGCACCTGCACGACCGTTTTAGCGGGTACAAATACAAAATGAAAATAAAGACAGCACGCAAGAATTTTTAACGTGGAAACCCAGGTGGGTGAAAACCACGGGACGATCGGAGTCCAACCCGGAAAGCCTCCACTATAACGTGTATAAAAACACGCAAAAAATTTACAGGCTTTCCCTCCTCGATCCACAAAGGATCTTCACCACGTCGCTACACAAATATACAAAATACCAAATCGGAACAAATGACGGATTTAAGAAATCCTCTCCAGTGAACCTTCTTGATTCGTGCAGCGTGATCTCGTCAACGTCGTACTACGACGCCCGAACTCCTGAAGCAACGGCGGTGGCGGCGGCCTCCAAACAAAGGCGGCTTTTGGCGGCGTTTTAACAACGCGGCGATGGCGTTTCAATAACGCGGCGGCAACAGCGATGGCTGAGCTATTTCACGGTGCCTCTCCTCCCGTTTTTTTTTCTTTCTTTCTGCTTGCTGTGTCTGCATGCATCTCCATCTCTCTATATATAAATATATATATATATATATATATATATATATATATATATATATATATATATATATATATATATATATATATATTAATGAAAGCATGCGGAGATGCACCGTGCAAGCAGAAAGAAAGAAAAAAAAAACGGGAGGAGAGGCACCGTGAAATAGCTCAGCCATCGCTGTTGCCGCCGCGTTATTGAAACGCCATCGCCGCGTTGTTAAAACGCCGCCAAAAGCCGCCTTTGTTTGGAGGCCGCCGCCACCGCCGTTGCTTCAGGAGTTCGGGCGTCGTAGTACGACGTTGACGAGATCACGCTGCACGAATCAAGAAGGTTCACTGGAGAGGATTTCTTAAATCCGTCATTTGTTCCGATTTGGTATTTTGTATATTTGTGTAGCGACGTGGTGAAGATCCTTTGTGGATCGAGGAGGGAAAGCCTGTAAATTTTTTGCGTGTTTTTATACACGTTATAGTGGAGGCTTTCCGGGTTGGACTCCGATCGTCCCGTGGTTTTCACCCACCTGGGTTTCCACGTTAAAAATTCTTGCGTGCTGTCTTTATTTTCATTTTGTATTTGTACCCGCTAAAACGGTCGTGCAGGTGCTCGCGCTAAATTATTTTGCAGGTGCTCTGGTCGGGTTTGCATGCTCTCAAACCCAACAAGTGGTATCAGAGGGAGGTTCATTATCAGAGCAATTATCGGGCTGACCTGTCTGTGATTTGAGACGAGCCGATTGAATATTTCAGGTTAGTGATCGGGTGCGGTAGGTGACGACCATTGGTCCGCTCCCTGTCCTCTTTGATTACTTTCAGTGGAATAGTCGGCTCAAAGAACTGAGGTCAGTCCGATCAGTGACAGAGCACGATGGAGTCTACTTCAGGTTCAGGGTCCGAGCAAATGGTGAAACTGAACGGCGCGAACTACCACCAGTGGCACTTACTGATGGAGGATCTTATCTATGTAAAGGGCTGGCATGCTCCTATCTTTGAGGAGATGCCTAAAGATTCGGATCCTGCAAAATGGAAGGTGGAGCATCGGAAGCTGTGCGGGTTTATCAGACGGTTTGTGGAGCCGAACGTCTACAACCATGTGGCTAGCATCAATGATGCAAAGGATCTGTGGAAGACTCTCGAAACCTTGTATGCCAAGAGCACGGGCATTAACAAGTTATATTTATTGAAAAAGCTTGGAGAGTTCAGATACCGGGAGGGCTCTCCTATTTTGGATCATGTCAACGAGTTCCAGGGGATTATTGATCGCCTGACTGCTATGAAGGTGACATTCGAAGATGAGGTGAATGCATTGTGGCTACTCAAGTCACTTCCAGACTCTTGGGAGATGGTCAGAGTTTCTCTGATCAATTCCTCCCCCCAAGGGATTGTTTCCATGGAAATCGCCAAGAGCGGGATCTTGAATGAGGAGGTGAGACGAAAGTCTCAGGGGACTTCAGGCTCTTCTTCACGAGCTGACGTTCTCTTTACTGAGTCCAGGGGGAGAGGAAGGAGTAAAAGCCGAGAAAGGAAGGAGGACAGGAGTCAGAGTAGGGGCAAGTCGAAGTCACGTTATCATAACGTGGAATGCCACTACTGTCATAAGAAGGGTCACATCAAGAAATTTTGTTATTCGTGGAAGAACGATCAGAAGAAGAAGGGGTTTGCCACTGAAGGCAAAGATGAGGGTCACACGGCAGTCACTGTTTCGACTGAGGAGGAAGACGTCATTATTATTGGCGACGACGTCACTGCTGCACTCGCGTGTGATGACCGATGCTGGATCGTTGATTCAGGAGCCTCTGCGCATGTCTCCCACAATAGGGAGTTATTTGCCACCTACACCACTCATGACTGTGGGGTGTTGAGGATGGGCAATGGGGATACGTCTAAGGTACTTGGGCGTGGAGACATGCATTTGAAGACGAGCACTGGAGCCTTACTAGTTCTAAGGGATGTGCGACATGTGCAAGACATCCGTTTCAATCTCATTTCTGTTGGCAGACTTGGAGACGAAGGACACCTGAGTGTCTTTGGAGGAGATTTCTGGAAGCTGATCCGGGGATCACTTGTGATGGCCAGAGGTTATAGAGATTCTGGCTTGTACTACATGGAGGGGAGGCCTGAAGCTGCTCAGGCCAACTCCGTCAGGGATGAGACATCCACTTCCTTATGACACAGGAGGCTGGCACACATTAGCCAGAAGGGATTGGGATGTCTGGCGAAGAAGAAGCTGATCAGTGATATTTTTGATGTTCACTTGGAAAGGTGTGACCACTGCATGGCTGGGAAGCATAATAGAGTTTCATTTCATAGCCACACGTCCACCAGGAGAACGGAGCCTTTGGAGCTAGTTCATACTGATGTTTGCGGACCTCTGAAGGTCCAGACTAGAGGAGGAGCTTTGTACTTCGTTACTTTCATCGACGATCATTCAAGGAAGCTCTGGGTTTATGCTATCAAGACCAAAGATCAGGTCCTTGATATTTTTAGGAGATTCCACGCTGAGGTGGAGAGACAGTCCGGGAAGAAGCTGAGATGCATCAGGTCCGACAACGGGGGAGAGTACATTGGTCCATTTGACGAGTACTCCAGGGACCATGGCATCAGACATGAGAAGACCCCGCCTAAGACGCCACAGCTGAATGGCGTAGCTGAGAGGATGAATCGGACACTGATGGAGAGGATTCGGTGCATGCTATCTGAGTCGAAGCTGCCAGGGATGTTCTGGGGCGAGGCTCTTCTTACTGCCGCGCATGTCATCAACCTCTCGCCGAGTTCAGCATTGCCTTGGGGTACGGCTACAATGGAGAGTTTGGGTACAGGTTCTTTGATCCAGTTGAGAAGAAGCTTGTACGCAGCCGTGATGCTATTTTCAGTGAGGATCAGACTGTTGGTGATCCTGAGGAGACTGGTGAGATTGAGGTTGGCTCTCCCACTACTGTAGAGTCGCCTATAGTTGGAGATGACGACACTGAGAAGGTTGTTGAGCCTGAGCCGGCACAGGGTACTTATACCCTTCCGGATCATGATATCACCACTGATGGTGATCCAGGAGTCGCTGAGGATATTGCTGATGATATACCTGCACCGGCCCCGGAGCCGGCCCTGCGGAGGTCTGATCGAGCCAGACACCCACCCGCTAGATATTCTACATCAGAGTTCATATTGCTGACTGATGCGGGGGAGCCTGAAAGTTATGTCGAGGCTGTGGAGAGCATCGAGAAGCGTCAGTGGATGGTTGCTATGCAGGAGGAGACGCAGTCGCTGCAGAAGAACCACACGTATGACTTGGTGAGATTGCCTAAGGGCAAGAAGGCCTTGAAGAATCGGTGGATTTTCAGGGTGAAGCAGGGTGATTCCTCCACACCTCCCAGGTACAAGGCCAGGCTGGTGGTGAAGGGTTTTGGACAACGACAGGGTGTAGACTTCGATGAGATCTTCTCACCTGTGGTGAAGATGTCATCTATTCGTGTCGTCTTTGGCCTCGCTGCGAGGCTAGATTTGGAGGTTGAGCAGATGGACGTCAAGACCGCCTTTCTGCATGGTGATCTTGACGAGGAGCTTTACATGGAGCAGCCTGAGGGCTTTAGTGTCAAAGGGAAGGAAGGTCTGGTGTGCCGCTTACAGAAGAGTCTATATGGCCTGAAGCAGGCCCCGCGACAATGGTATAGGAAGTTTGATTCCTTTATGGGGGAGATCGACTTCAGGAGGACCACCCTTGACCACTGCGTGTTCATCAAGCAGTATACTTCAGAGGACTTCATCATTCTGCTGTTATACGTGGACGATATGTTGATCGTCGGGAGGAACACTGCTCATATTGCTGAGTTGAAGCGGCAGTTGAGTTCCACTTTTGAGATGAAGGATCTGGGTGCTGCGAAGACTATTTTAGGGATGCACATTCGCAGAGACAGGGGAGCCAGACTACTTTGGTTATCCCAGGAGCGGTACATCCGCAAAGTGCTGCAGAGGTTTGATATGGATCAGGCGAAGAAGGTGAGCGTGCCTCTTGCAGCTCACTTCAGGCTTACCACTGATCAGTGCCCCAGCACACCCGAGGAGATCGAGGCGATGCAGAAGGTTCCGTATGCATCTGCAGTTGGGAGCCTCATGTATGCGATGTTTTTATACACGTTATAGTGGAGGCTTTCCGGGTTGGACTCCGATCGTCCCGTGGTTTTCACCCACCTGGGTTTCCACGTTAAAAATTCTTGCGTGCTGTCTTTATTTTCATTTTGTATTTGTACCCGCTAAAACGATCGTGCAGGTGCTCGCGCTAAATTATTTTGCAGGTGCTCTGGTCGGGTTTGCGTGCTCTCAAACCCAACACTTAAGATCTTAGCTTATTACATGTTTATATGCATCTACTTATATATGCTGTTATTAACCTTTTCATAGCTTCGATTATCTTTCCTTTTGGTGTTTGGTACTCACTCTTGTCCATAGGCTAGGGATCTAGGGAGGAGGTGTGTATTCACTTAGTCTTTAACAAACATATTATTGTACTACCTTTTTAGGACATGACGTGAGGTCCAACGACCACATGAAAACATACTTGCTTTAGAGCCTGCACGAGCAGATGCACCGTCTCATCTCCTGACTTCCGAGACATGAGTCCTTAGAGTGCAGTGTTTGGATAATATAGTAGTGGTAGTTGTTGAGCCCACTAGGCAAATTGTATAAATAGTTGATTGTGACCTTTTGCTGATATATATATATATATATATATATATATATATATATCTATACTATATAATAAAGAAGTATCGTGGTCTCTCGATAGTAATGAATTTATAATTCATGGAATGAATCAGAACCGTCCGATATGAATGCATTATTCAGCAGCCGTCTGATCAAATATCCGATCTGGACGATCATGAAATCTCAGCCGTCCGATCATCGGATCAATCATGGCCGTCCGTTACTTTTTTATAGGTCTCCTAAACCTACCACTAGGGTGTCCTAAACCTATGTGAAATTACAATTTTATCCCTATAAATCTTAAAAATTGGGGAGAGGAGCCAGCTATTAAAATTAAATTTTAATTTAAATGCAGTTGTCCGGTTTTGATCCCAGGACCTCAAGGACAGCAAGAACAACTCAAACCAATGAGCCAAGTAAGCAATTATGCTAACATTTCAAATAATTTATACTTATAATGTTATAATTTATGTATTTTTATAAAAGAAATTTATATAAATATATGTATAATATAATTCATTATTATGTATAAGTATACTATCTTTTTCTTAAATTATCGTTATGGGTCGACGAAGTAATCCCGAGCGCCAGACGAATTAATTTATTTTTTTATTAATTTTAAAAAGGAGGTGGTTCGGTACTTTTGCGAAGCCCACCGCGTGGCGGCCGAAGCCCGCCG
The DNA here is from genome assembly GCA_039513925.1 of Platanthera zijinensis. NCBI lineage: Eukaryota > Viridiplantae > Streptophyta > Magnoliopsida > Asparagales > Orchidaceae > Platanthera > Platanthera zijinensis. The sequence goes on from CM077087.1 coordinate 166,632,406, forward strand.
TTGTTGGCCGGGTACTGTGGCGCGTAGCCATCGGGCCGGAGGCCCGTGCCTGTCACTCGTATATATATATATATATATATATATATATATATATATATATATATATATATATATATATATATATATATATATATATATATATATATATATATATATATATATATATATCAGCAAATATATATATCAGCAAAAATATATATATATATATATATATCAGCAAATATATATATCAGCAAATATATATATATATATATATATATCAGCAAATATATATATCAGCAAATATATATATATATATATATATATTTGCTGATATATATATATATATATATATATATATATATATTTTTGCTGATATATATATATATATATATATATTTGCTGATATATATATATATATATATATATATATATATATCAGCAAATATATATATATATATATATATATATATATATATATATATATATATATATATATATCAGCAAATATATATATATATATATATATATCAGCAAATATATATATATATATATATAGATTTGGTATATATAAGCTCAAGTTTTTTTAAGTTTAAAAAAAGTTTGAGTTGATTCTCCCATAATACATGTCGAAATTAGACAAATAATATATGCATTTTATAGTCAAAAACGAGATCTACAACTTTCATGTTGAACATGAAAATTTTAGATCTCGTTCTTTGCTACAAAATGCATATATTATTGGCATAATTCCGACATGTATTGTGGGAGAACCAACTCAAGTTTTTTAAAACTTAAAAAAGTTTGAGCTTATATATGTTATTCTGTATATACATATATTGTTGAAACTAAAACTTAGTTCCTGCATTCGGACCCGGGGGTGACAAGAGTTTACTGGCCCTGTGATCAACCCGGATGAGACATGATGAGTGGAGGTCAGCGAGCACAAAGGAGTCCCTAAATCTCAAAGGTTAAAAACTAAGAACATACCCCAAGTTGCAACGAAGAGGTCTCATGTAAGACCCCATTTTTTTTCTTTTAACCCACCGGGGTCTTATGCCCAGAACCGTCGTTTTGCGGTGACACCAACACATCTGGGAAGGTCGTCACTACAAAACATCGATCATGCTGGCCATGCCGATCGCAGAAGAGTAGAATAAATATAAGAGTACATGAAAACTCAAATACTGGTCCACAGAAAATCACATGAAATATAATAAATATCCACGAAAGGAGAGTCCACAGAAAAGATAAAGTAAAGTACTAAAGAGGGCTCCTGCCCGATACATCAAAATCCACACTACAAATCACTCATCACGGAAGCAAATCTATAATCTCTACTAATGATCGGGACTCACTGTCCCTGTTGGCTAAACTCCCTGCTAAACTGTCTCGTCTCCAAGTGCACCAACCTCTGAGGCTGCATCTCCTGGTTCGGCTCCATGATCCCCTAAAATGATTTGGTCAACAACCGCTAGTCTAAAAGACTAAGTCCTATCATCCCCCACCCCTCCCCCATGGCTCCTAGGCACCGAGCGGGGAGAAGGAAAGGGAAGGTAATGAAGGTGGAGAGTAACAAAGATAAACAGGTGGCGGCGGAACTAGTCTATCATGAGTTCATAAACAGAGCAAGTATATATAAGCAGTAGTAGGTAAGTAGTATAATTATACACAAGAACAAGTGAGTAAGTAAAGTAGGAGAAGGTAAACTAAGTAACCATGACCTATAGGAATGTCCATACAAACTGTTAGAGTTAGTAGTATTTCTGTTATTATGTTTAGTCCCACACCGCTTATCGGTGTTGGGTGCCTTGTTGTATTTCCTTTATATAGCCCCTTTGAGGATGAATATATTGCACTTTCCATTTCCATTCTTCTTTCTACATGGCATCAGAGCCAAAGATCTGAAGACCTAAAATAAAAATTTTCCTCTTCCGCCACTATTCCTTCCTCCCCCGATCCGACCTTCCGCGACAACGAGATGCTAGGGCTCACGGCGATTGCCTTAGCCCTCACTCCCATCCACGGAATCATCGTCTGATTCCAGGGACGGGAGCGGAACTTCTCCCGTCGTCTATATAGTGGCCCGCTTCCGCCTGTACTCCTTCTCGCGTCGTCTTCATCGATTGTTGTCGCCTACGTCATCGTATTATGCGACATCGACGATTCTGTCAGCTCTCTGCTTCCTCTGCGACATCGGCGGCTCGTCTGCCTCTACTTCTCCCTATAGTTTCGTCGTCTTCTTCCGACGGCTCGGCTTCCATCGCTGCTTCTCCCGATGGCTACTTCTCTCTCCGGCAACTTCTTCTTCTTCAGCTACTCTGCCTGCCGCTGATCATCTTCTCCGGCCTATTGCTCTGCCACTTCTTCTCCGGCATGCTGCTGCTGCAGCTGCTTCTTCTCCAGCAACTGCCCTGTCTTCGGCCCAGCCTTCTTCTTGTCAGCTGCGCCTCTTGTCGTTGCTGCTTCTTGGCCCCAGCAGCCCTCTTGTTGATGCTGCTCTCTTCTTCTCCGACATGGATGCCCTCTGTCGTACTGCTCTCTTCTTCTCGGGCACGGCTGGCCTATGCCTCTGTTGCTCTGCGTGTGCTGCTTCCTCTCCGGCCCTTCTCCATGTGATTTGGGTTCATGTACCCGACGAGGGTCCCACACATGCACGTGGTCTACGTGAGGGGAGTGTACTTCACGGCCTCCAGGCATAGTCTATGCCTTCATGCATGTATTCCACGTGAGGGGGAGTGTTTGTGATAATGGCGACTCAGATGCCTCTTTCCCGACTCCTGCCTTAGTCACACATGGCCCCCAGGTCGATTTCGTATGTTGTTTGCGTCTCCTCGTCATTTTCTCTGGTTTTGGTAGGGTTGCTTTAGTATTTCGTGGTTGACCTAGTTTCCGCTCCGAGTGTATCCTGCGTGGTCATGGTCGGTTTGTAGACCAACGTCATGTGGCCTTTTCCCAGTTGAAGTATCTCCGGTGACACGCGGTTGGACCTCGGTGGATATTGTTTTGTCTCACGTTGCCAACCTTCCTTTACCTTCCATTTTATGTTGTGTTCAAGCTGTAGGGTCCCCCTTCAGCTTGAGGGGGAGTGTTAGAGTTAGTAGTATTTCTGTTATTATGTTTAGTCCCACACCGCTTATCGGTGTTTGGTGGCTTGTTGTATTTCCTTTATATAGACCCTTTGAGGATGAATATATTGCACTTTCCATTTCCATTCTTCTTTCTACACAAACCTATAGATCAAGAGATCGTTTTGCAAGACCTATTGTATAAAGTGTCTCATACCATTTTATACAATAGGTGTCAAGGGTTATATGTCATGATGATGTTATGACATGCGGGTATGTTATGATGTGTTGGTACCCTAGTTTGATTTGAGTTTAGTCTTGTCTTTTTTAGTCCCTTGACCCATGAATTATCTATGGTCAAAGGTTAGTTGATAGGTTAGACTCTCTAGTTGTGTAGAATTGCTTTTCCAGATGAATATTTGGTTAAGTAGTTTTTCGTTCGACTATAGTCGAACGCCGCTCGACTATCGTCTATCGGCTGATCGACGATCGTCTATTAGTTGGTCGACGTTCTGTCTGTGTTGATAGCTCGACTATCTATTGATAGGTCGACTATCTGTTTGTTTTTATAGTTCGACTATCTGCCCTGATAGTTCAACTATCTGGTAGTTCGACTATCTGTTGATAGGTCGACTATCTGTGTTGCTTTGATAGTTCGACTATCTGCTTGGATAGTTCAACTATCTGATAGTTCGACTATCTGTTGATAGATCGACTATCTGTTTTGTTTGATAGCTCGACTATCTGTTGATAGGTCGACTATCTGTTTTTCTGTGATAGGTCGACTATCTGCTTGATAGGTCGACTATCGGTTTTTGTTTGGTAGTTCGACTATCTGACCGGATAGATCGACTATCTGATAGCTCGACTATCTGTTCTGATAGATCGACTATCTGCCGAGGTAGTTCGACTATCTTCTTTGATAGTTCGACTATCTGGATCGTTCGACTATCTGTCTGATAGATCGACGATCTCCGTGCGCCGTTCGACGATCACCGAAGGTCGTTCGACGTTTTGCTGTATGCTCTTATTTAGTTTGTCGTCTTCTGAGATGTGACTAATTTCTTATTTATTCTGGCATATTTTATAAAAGATTTGTGATATTATTTCCATGCTATATCAGTTCTATTCTTTATGCATGAGGTAATCTTTTCTGACAAAGTCGTTTGTCTTATTAGTTGACATTGTATTCTACTTTATCTGCCAGTCTGTCCTTTATAGCCGTTAGACTGAAGAGTCTTCTTCTGCTATAAAGAGTTGTTTCTGATGTGATTTTATTTAGTACTTTGTTATCAGATTGCTTCCTGCAGCTTCTTAGAAAAAGGTTTATCCCTTTTATAGAATATTTTGTCTGCAGAGTTTGTTTTGCTTTATGCTTTTTTTTTTCAGCCCAGCTTGCAGAGTTCAGAAAACGACAAAATTCAAACTCAATTAGAGCTGTTGCTGCTGCTGTTATATAAAGACTTCTTTGAAGAAGAAATCAACTTGTTCTCAGACAATACTGATTCGGCAAGCCTTCAGTAAGAACAAGTTTACTGCTCTCAGCAATCTTCATTCAACTGAGAAGTGTTAGCTCTTCTGCTCTTCTTCAACCTGAGTTCTCCTGTTCCAGGAAGTTCTGACTCAGAGATCTTTTGAAGAAGAAGAAGAAGAAGATAGCTGCTAGAAGATTTTCATTTCTTATTTTATATCTTCTTGTAGCTCTTTTTCCTTCAGTATTTACTGAAGTGTTTCTGCACTGAAGCAAGACTTCACCTAGACATTCTTTGAGCCAGGAGGAGCCTTGATTCTTTTAGAGCTTTCTAGCTCAGTGCAAGTTATTGCGCTTCTCTAATCTATTGTAAAATAGAGAAGACACCTTAACCCCTTTCCCCCCTCCTGTACAGGGTTATTACTCCCTTCAAAAGTATCCCTTGGTGGCAGGGCACCTGATCAAAAACCTGTGTTGGTTTTTAGACACCTGATCAAAAGTCTAAAGGATCTCTTGATCTACCTGAAGCAGATCTTGTTGGTGGCAGGGCACCTGATCAAAAACCTGAGTGGATTCCTACCTTGTTGGTAGAAGAGTGGACGTACCCAAGTTGTTTGGGGAACCACTATAAATTCCTTGTGTCGTCTGGATTGCCTTGTTTAAATTCTTGCATTGTGGCTGTGATTAGATATAACTAGGTTTGCTAGTTGCTGATTAGGATATCCAAGCCTTAACTGTAATTACAGTTAGCTTGAGTCTGTGCACATCACTTGTGTTAGGCTTTAGGGTTATCTCTATATCTATAATCTTTTCATTCCGCATTTCACTCCAAGGGAGTTGTGAAGACTATCAAGTTTGTTAAGTCAAATTTTGATAACTCTATTCACCCCCCCCCCTCTAGAGTAGTATCTATCCCTTCACTTTCAATTGGTATCAGAGGGAGGTTTACTGACTGAATAGGCTAACACCTAAGTCACAAGATCCTGATAGATACCAAAGTTTATAGATATTCACTGTCACTATCATGGCCCAGTCCAAGGATTATTCCAGCACCAGACCTCCAGCATGCAACTTGGCTAAGTTTGGCATCTGGAAGGCAAGGATCAAATTATATATGAATTCTATTGATGAAAGTATTTTTGCTTCTATTTTGTCAGGACCCCCAAGAGCACCTGCTGCTGCTTCTGCCTCATCATCTGATATGAGTGCAGTGCCTCCTCCAGACTACAATGATGAGTACAAAAAGACAAAGATAGCAGATGCCAAGGCAATGAACATTCTGGCTCAGACAATGTCTGATGAGGTATTCCAGAAGGTTGCTGACTGCTCCTCAGCAAAAGCTATGTGGGATACACTACCAGATTATAGCTGGTTCAGCTGATGAAAGGAAGGACAGGAGGTCCAACCTTATCTCACAATATGAGAACTTCAATAAAACTGATGCTGAATCAGTTGAAGCCATGTACACAAGGCTCAGCTCAATCATCAATGAGCTGAGGACCCTTGACAAGGACATTTCATTGACAGAGGTCAATGATAAGATTCTTATGTGCTTCCCTAGCACATGGGATCTAAGGATCTGGCCTATCAAGGAAGCCAGAAGTACAACAGAGATCTCAATAGAAGCTCTTCTCGGCAAGCTCAAATCCTTTGAGCAAGTGCTGAAGACAAGGGAAGCAGAAGCTGAAGCAAAGACCCCTACTCCAACAAGAAAAGAGCAATCTCTAGCTCTTAAGGCTGCTGATGTTTCTGAAGGCAGCCAATCCAATGAGGAGCTAATGGCATTATTTGCCAAGAGGTTTCTCAAGATGGGGAGAAAGGAATTCAGAAAGAAGTCTTCACGCTATGAAGACAAACCAAGGTATGATCGTTCTCCTGCTAAAGAAATTATCTGCTATGGTTGCAGGAAGCCTGGACATATCTTACCAGATTGTCTAGAGGAGAAGAACAAAGATAAGAGAAAAGAAAAGGAACAGCACAGGAAGCACTCCAAGCCATCCACCTACAAGAACAAAAAGAAGGAGAGAGGTTTCATTGCTGAAACCTGGAGTGATTCTGATGAAGAATCTTCCTCCTCTAGCTCCAGCGAGGATGAGGAAGAGAAGAAGGCAAAGGAAGTTTGTCTGATGGCAATAGATGCCTGCAGCAATCATTCAGCTGCAGAGAGTTCAGATTCAGAGGAAAAAATGCCAACAGAAGATGAGGTACTATCGTCTTATGATTTTACTTCAGCAGAATTCAAATTAGATTTTAAATCTTTATGCTTAGATTTAATTAGTTCTGAAAAAGAAATTAAAGAACTTAGACATGGGCTAGCTGAATTAGAAATCATATCTACTGAAAATATTAAGTTAAAGGAAGATCTCACTAATTATAGTGAAGAAATTAAGTTTCTTAAAATTGAGTTAGCTAAGTCTAAAAGGTTAGAAGAATCTCTAAATGGTAGAAGCCTTAAGCTGTTAGAGATAACCAGCATGACTAACACTAGGTCAGGTAATAACAAATTAGGCTTAGGAGCTTCTCCCAGTGAACCACCCATCATTCTTAAAAATAATCTTTCAACTCCAGTGAACTTTGTTTCAGCTAGTGGAATGAAGAACACTGAGCAAGTAAATCAAGTTAATAAAACTTTAAATAAAGCTAAGAGAGAAAAGAGGAAGAATTTTTTTAAAGAAATACAAAGAGCGTCGAACGCTGCTCGACGATCGGAAGCTCAATGGTCGAACGAAGCTCGACGATCTGAGCGCCCATCGTCGAACGTCGATCGACGTTTTCAATATGATTTTCAAAATTATCATCAGTACCATAGAAACCTAAATGAAAATAGAAACAAGGGACCCAAGGTTACCTGGGTCCACAATGTCTAAATGAATTTCTTGCAGGTGAAGGCCTATCCTATCACTCAAAATAAGTGGTATTTGGATAGTGGATGCTCCAAGCATATGACAGGAAATAAGGGTCAACTATTAAAGTTCAAAGCCAAGCTTGGCCCAAAGGTGATCTTTGGAGATTCAAGTTGTGGTCAGACAGAAGGCTATGGCAGAATCACTATTGGAGCTGTTAATTTCAAGAGAGTTGCATATGTGACAGGACTGAAGCACAATTTGATTTCAGTCAGCCAGCTATGTGATGCTGGCTACCAGGTTTCATTTTCTAACTCTTCTTGTAATATTACTTTAAATAATAATGTTGTTTTAGTAGGCATTAGATTATGTAATATTTATTTAGTAGATTTTAACTCAACTCACTCTGAAATCTGCTTGTTTAATGAAGTAACACTTAATAACAATTCTTTGTGGCATAAGAGGCTTAGTCATGTTAACCTTAAAAATATATCTAGGTTATCTAAACACAACCTTGTTAGAGGTTTACCTTCTTGCCCCTATAAGAAGGAGAGCCTATGCAAGGCTTGTCAACTAGGCAAGCAAACCAAGAATTCTTTTAAATCAGTAAATAAAAGTGATTCTCCTAGAATCTTGTATTTATTACATTTGGACCTATTTGGCCCAATAAATGTACAGAGTTTAGGAGGGAAGTATTATACCCTAGTCATTGTAGATGACTTCTCTAGATTCACTTGGGTGTTCTTTTTAAGAACTAAGGCTGATAACTTCAAAGCTCTTACAGACTTTCTATTATGTGTGCAGACTGAGTACTCTACTCATGTGGCCTTGATCAGAAGTGATCATGGTACTGAGTTTGACTCTCTTCTCATGCAAGAATTCTGTGAGAGAGAAGGTATCAAACATAGCTTCGTTTCTCAGCTCCTAGAACTCCCCAACAAAATGGGGTAGTTGAAAGGAAAAATCGAACACTCATTGAATCTGCTAGTACATTGTTGGCAGATGCTAATATGCCTCTCTCCTATTGGGCAGAAGCTGTTAGTACAGCCAATTATGTCTTGAATAGAAGTCTGATACACAAGCTTAAGTGTAAAACTCCTTATGAGTTGCTTAAAGGAAAGAAACCTAAAATTAATTATTTTAGAGTATTTGGTTGTGTAGTGTACATTCATAATAACAATAAAGAATACCTTAGAAAATTTGAAGCAAAAGCTTCAATGGGAATTATGCTTGGATATTCCCAAGTAAGCAAAGCTTATAGGGTTTATAACAAATCAACCTGTAAAATTGAAGAATCTGTGCATGTATCTTTTGATGAGTCTCAGATATTTTACAAGGAGAAGGAAACTTCTCCTTCCTCAAGTTCACTGCAGGTACCTGATGCTACTCAAGAGATTCTTCAACTATCAACTCTTCAAATCACTGAATCAGACAGTGATGAAGACATTGTAGAAGTTGCTACTGTACCACTAATAGTAGATCAAATTCCTCCTGAGGAATTAATCCCAACTATTGCTGAAGATCACATCCCACCTGCTGATATTGTCACACTTAGAGATCACCCCACATCTCAAGTGATAGGAGACATATCAGCTGGTGTGCAAACAAGACACCAATTAAGACAGGATGTAATGCATGCTTGTTTCCTTTCACAGATTGAGCCCCTCACCTTTAAAGATGCAGAGCTAGATCCCCACTGGATCATTGCTATGCAAGAGGAACTCAATCTGTTTGAGAGATGTAAAGTTTGGACTTTGGTTCCAAGACCTAAAGGCCAACTGATCATAGGCACCAAGTGGGTGTATAGAAACAAGTTGGATGCAAATGGAATTATTGTAAGGAATAAAGCTAGGCTTGTAGCTCAGGGCTACAGACAGGAGGAAGGTATAGATTATGACCAAACCTTTGCTCCTGTTGCAAGGCTAGAAGCAATAAGGATCTTCTTGGCCTATGCAGCCTACATGAAGTTTAAGGTCTTTCAGATGGATGTCAAAAGTGCATTCCTAAATGGTGAGCTTAAGGAAAAGGTGTTTGTTGAACAACCACCAGGGTTTGTTTCTTCAACTCAACCCTCACATGTGTTCAAGTTGCAGAAAGCTCTTTATGGACTAAAACAAGCACCCAGAGCCTGGTATGAGACTCTAGCTAGTTTCCTGTTAGAGCACAACTTTACTAGGAGAGTAGTTTATAGAACCCTTTTCGTCAAGCACCACAAGGACACAATCCTGTTAGTTCAAGTGTATGTGGATGACATTATATTTGGTTCCACTGATCCCAAACTTTGCAAAAGGTTTTCTGACCTGATGCACTCTAAGTTTGAGATGAGCAGTATGGGTGTGCTGTCTTACTTTCTTGGTCTCCAAGTTAAGCAAGATGCTGATGGCATCTTCATCTCCCAATCCAAATATGCCAAGGAATTGGTAAAGAAATTTGGGATGGCTGATGCTTCAGCAATGCCTACACCTATGGCTACTAATGTAGTTATTGATTCTGATGATCATGGCAAGCCAGTTGATCAAAAGAATTATAGGGCCATTGTTGGTTCCCTATTATATTTAACTGCAAGTAGGCCAGATATAATGTTTGCTACATGCCTCTGTGCTAGATTCCAGGTCAACCCCAAGGAATCTCATCTGATTCTTCTCAAGAGAATCCTGAGATACCTGAAGGGATGTCCAAATCTAGGACTTTGGTACCCAGCTGAGTAAGAATTTGAATTAATTGGATATACTGATTCTAATTATGCTGGTTGCAGAGTTGACAGGAAGAGCACCTCAGGAACTTGTCAGTTCCTGGGAGAGAGATTGGTCTCTTGGTTCTGTAAGAAGCAGGCTTCTGTCTACAACTTCAACTGCAGAGGCTGAATATATAGCAGCTGCCAGTTGTTGTTCACAGATCCTGTGGATTCAAAACCAGCTTGTGGATTATGGTTACTCACACAAGAACACCAAAATCATGTGTGATAGTACCACTGCTATCTCAATTGCACAAAATCCTGTGCACCACTCTAGAATGAAGCACATTGAAATTCAGCACCATTTCCTGAGAGATTGTGTGGAAAAGAATAAGATTTGTCTTGAGTTCATATCCACTGAGTTTCAGAGAGGTGATATATTCACCAAGCCCTTAGATGAACAGAAGCATCTGTTCTTTTTAGTTCAACTAGGCATGATCAATGGAAGAGACTAAGTGTGACTTCTGCCTTGTTGAAACTTGTTTGAAGATCGTCGAACGATGCTCGAAGATCGTCGAACGGATCTAGCCTATCGTCGAGCTATGGTTGATGATAGCTTATCTGCTTGAAGATCGTCGACCGATGTTCGAAGATCGTCGAACAAGTCGAGCTCATCGTCGATCTCTGGATGATGACAGCTTGTTGTTTGTGAAGACAAAAATAGTCGAACAATTGATCGACTACTCTGCTTCAGGACCGATCGTCGAACGACCGTTCGACCATCGTGTCCAGTATCTTTTAAATAGATCGACTATCTCCGGTCTAATATAAAGCCGATAGTCGACCTAGGTTAAAAGATCTTTGCTTATATCGTCGACGGAGAGCGTCTTTTCGCATTCCGTCTTCCCGCTTGCTCCGTGTCTTGCGATTTTCTGCCGATTCGTCTTCTTCGTTTCTCTCGCGCCTTCTCCAGCATTTCCATGGCGATTTCTCCAGCGCTTCTAGCAGTAGTAAAGTTTGACGCAGGATTCAGTGTGGATTTTGACGCATTCAGCTGCTGCGAACCCGGTATCGTGGAAATTCTCCAGCTCTGCAAAGATCAAGGTCTGGAAAGGCTCATGTCAACAAGGATCAAGATAAATTCTCAAGAGATAAAAGAATGGGCTTTCACCTCGTCTTCTACTGATGATTCGATGACAGGAATTATTGGCGGAGAAGAGGTAATTTTGACTCCCGCCGTTTTGACTGAGGTATTTGGATTAATTAATGGGGAAGAAGAATATGAGCAAGATGCTCCAGAATTTGGAAGAATGTTGATTGAGCTGGGACATGCAGAAGGCATTCCCTCAAAGCTGCTCAAGATAAATTTTCCTTTTAAGATTAAATTTCTTGTTGAGATTGTCGGAAAAGTGCTACTAGGCAAACACTCTGCCCACGATAACATTACAAGACAACAATTTGCACTAATGTGTGCAATTGTCAACAAGAAAAGGATCAATTGGGCAGGTGTTTTGTTTGACTTGATAAGGAAGAAGAATAGCAAGAAGGAAGTTACCCTAGGAAGGGTTGTTGGGATTTTTCTGAAGGAAAGATATCCCCACCTGTTGATTTCAGCTGCTACATCGATAAATGCCAGCAAAAAGATGGATCCCAATCTGTTCTCCAAATGGAAAAGGACATTCCTGAAGCCCGCTCCTGCAGGGGCTGCTCCAGCTGCATCTGAGAGCACCAGGACTGTTTCAGTCGCTCCTCGCCCTCTAGAAGCTGGCTCAGCTTTTCCATCCCTTCCATCCTCTTCCTCAACTTTGCCGTCTACTGCAGTTGAAGTTCCTTCAACTTCAACTGAAGTACGACATTCTGCCTCTCCTCCTGCATCTTCTCTCCCGACTGATCTTGCTGGGATTTCTCAACCCAGCTTTGATTTGTTGGCGTCTGATATTTCTTCTCCAGTTCATTCTCCCATTCCATCTCCTCCTCACTCTCCAATTCCACCTTCAAATCACTCTCCAGTTAACTCTCCAGTTAACTCTCCAGTTCGATCTCCAGTCCTCACCACATTTCATCCTGACACATCAACCATTTCTGCTGCTCCTCCATCCACTGCAGTTCCACCACCTTTTGAAATTACTCCAGAATTTATTTCTAGCATTGTGGAGTTAATTACCCCCTCAATCAAAACCATGATTGATGTGGCAATTGCTCCCCTTGCCTCTTCTATCTCTTCTTTGACTGCTGCTGTTCAGGCACTCTCAAAGTCTGCTGAGCCCTCTTCTACTAGGGGCCTGGTTTCAGTTTCTACTGAAATCAGGCAGGGGGAGATGCTCGATGAAGATATCTCAGAGCAGCCTTTGGCCTCCCCTCCAGCAGCTCATCTTGTAGAAGTTTCAGCTCCTCCATCTGAAAAGGAAATATCTCATGCAGTAATGTTGACTGAATTTGTTGTAAAAGTTTACCTGGAAGAATCCTCAACTCCCTTAGTTGCCCTGTACCTAGAAGGAATTATCACTTCCTTCCTAGATGATTTATGGGAGTTAGGTCACCCTGAAGAAAATCCTGAAGGTATGTCTCTTTCCCAATTTGTAGATTACTTAATTGATATGTTAGTATGGGAATATCTGGAAGGGATGACTAGATGTCATTTAGCAAGATTTTACTCCTAATCCTACAGATTTAATGGAAGTAGTGGCAGTTGTCCAAGAGCCAGAACCTGAACCTGCTCCAGAAACTCTAGATGCTGTAGAGCCTGATTCTATATCAGCTCCTGATGTCCAAGTGGTTGTAGAGCAAGCAGTGCTATCTGAGGCTGTAGAGCCTGTTCTAGTTTCTGAGGCTGCTGAACCTGCTCAGCAAGCAGTGCTATCTGAGGCTGTAGAGCCTGTTCTAGTTTCTGAGGCTGCTGAACCTACTCAGCAAGCAGTGCTATCTGAACTGGTCCCCTCGACAGTTCCTGAGTTTCAACAAAAGGATCCTGAAACTGAAACTGAAAAGTCTACTTTATGGGATGATTCCCCAGGTTTGGATCTAGATACTCTCCTGGCACAGGATGCCATGGAAGAAGAAAAAGAGAAAGCTGCCCTGAAAGAAAAAGAGAAAGCAATATCAGAAGCTCTTGATCCATATGATTATCCTCCCTCATCCCATTCTGAGGATGAAGATGATTCAGATCTGTCTGAGAATTCTAAGAGAAAGAAAGCTGCAAAGAAGAAAAAGAAAGCTGTAGCTCCTCCTCCTCCAAATTCAGATCATGATATTCCTTATTACATTCTGAAAGGAATTGATCCAAAGTCGAAAGACTTCTAGCACTGGATGTGGTTCTCTAAGAACCAGCAAAAGGAAAGGAAGAAATCTAAGAGGTATGATAGTCCTGCTCCTAGATGGATCCCCAGAGGTCCTCCTCCTCCACCTCCCAGTGTAGGAGCCTCTGGCAACTTATCAGAAAATCCGTCTTCTCCTTCTGCAAAGTCTGCACCTTCTCAGCCTCCTTCAAGGAGAAGTTCTCAAAGCCATCAAGGCAGATCATATTCTGGATATCAAAGACATGATGCTGAGGTAAAAGAGCAAGTAAAGGAGGTGGTATATCAAAAGCCAACCTTTTCACCTCCTCCTTCTCCCAAGAGAAAAGTTTCACCTGCTATACCAGATCATGCTGCTAAAGATGTTTCAAAAGATATAAGAACCATTTTCTCAGAAAAGTCCAGTAAGAAATTTGCTGAATTTGCTCCTCCTTCATCTCTTATTATTCAAGAAGTTAAAGAACCAGCTGACAGTATGTTAGATTCATCTGTTAAGTTTAAAGCTGTGAAACCAATAGATACTACATCTGAAAATTTGTATGAAAATCAAGAGCTAGATCCTGATTTCAGGATGGCTCGTTTTCTAGAACTTGTTGGCTCAGCCCAGATTAAGAAAGCTAAGGCTGAAGGAAAAGATTCAGCAAGATTTACAACCATGTCAAAATTCAGAATGAAGGAACTTGATAAAATCCAGGTTAGCCCTGAAGTTTTTGACCCTTCTAAATACATGGAAAAGCATCCAGAAGCAGTCGTCCCAAGGGTATCAGAACTAAAAATTATTGGTGTACAAGATCTGAAGATGTCAAAGAAAGAAGCCATAGATCCCTTGAGGAAAATCTCTTTTGTTCCTGGATCTTCTGATTCTAAACATGATTCTGTAGATCCTTAAATTTGATTATCTGATGCTCATTTATCTGATTGATTGTTAATTGCTAGTTAGTTGTTTATCTATTTCCTGTATTGTTTTTTTTCTCTAGATAGTTCTGTGTTTTGATTGTTGAGAGACTTAACTCAAATAGGGGGAGATTGTTGGTACCCTAGTTTGATTTGAGTTTAGTCTTGTCTTTTTTAGTCCCTTGACCCATGAATTATCTATGGTCAAAGGTTAGTTGATAGGTTAGACTCTCTAGTTGTGTAGAATTGCTTTTCCAGATGAATATTTAGTTAAGTAGTTTTTCATTCGACTATAGTCGAACGCTGCTCGACTATCGTCTATCGGCTGATCGACGATCGTCTATCAGTTGGTCGACGTTCTCTCTGTGTTGATAGCTCGACTATCTGTTTGTTTTGATAGTTCGACTATCTGCCCTGATAGTTCAACTATCTGGTAGTTCGACTATCTGTTGATAGGTCGACTATCTGTGTTGCTTTGATAGTTCGACTATCTGCTTGGATAGTTCAACTATCTGATAGTTCGACTATCTGTTGATAGATCGACTATCTGTTTTGTTTGATAGCTCGACTATCTGTTGATAGGTCGACTATCTGTTTTTCTGTGATAGGTCGACTATCTGCTTGATAGGTCGACAATCGGTTTTTATTTGGTAGTTCGACTATCTGACCGGATAGATCGACTATCTGATAGCTCGACTATCTGTTCTGATAGATCGACTATCTGCCGAGGTAGTTCGACTATCTTCTTTGATAGTTCGACTATCTGGATCGTTCGACTATCTGTCTGATAGATCGACGATCTCCGTGCGCCGTTCGACGATCTCCGAAGGTCGTTCGACTTTTTGCTGTATGCTCTTATTTAGTTTGTCGTCTTCTGAGATGTGACTAATTTCTTATTTATTCTGGCATATTTTATAAAAGATTTGTGATATTATTTCCATGTTATATCAGTTCTATTCTTTATGCATGAGGTAATCTTTTCTGACAAAGTCGTTTGTCTTATTAGTTGACATTGTATTCTACTTTATCTGCCAGTCTGTCCTTTATAGCCGTTAAACTGAAGAGTCTTCTTCTGCTATAAAGAGTTGTTTCTGATGTGATTTTATTTAGTACTTTGTTATCAGATTGCTTCCTGCAGCTTCTTAGAAAAAGGTTTATCCCTTTTATAGAATATTTTGTCTGCAGAGTTTGTTTTGCTTTATGCTTTTTTTCATCCCAGCTTGCAGAGTTCAGAAAACAACAAAATTCAAACTCAATTAGAGCCGTTGCTGCTGCTGTTATATAAAGACTTCTTTGAAGAAGAAATCAACTAGTTCTCAGACAATACTGATTCGGCAAGCCTTCAGCAAGAACAAGTTTACTGCTCTCAGCAATCTTCATTCAACTGAGAAGTGTTAGCTCTTCTGCTCTTCTTCAACCCGAGTTCTCCTGTTCCAGGAAGTTCTGACTCAGAGATCTTTTGAAGAAGAAGAAGAAGATAGCTGATAGAAGATTTTCATTTCTTATTTTATATCTTCTTGTAGCTCTTTTTCCTTCAGTATTTACTGAAGTGTTTCTGCACTGAAGCAAGACTTCACCTGGACATTCTTTGAGCCAGGGTAGCCTTGATTCTTTTAGAGCTTTCTAGCTCAGTGCAAGTTATTGTGCTTCTCTAATCTATTGTAAAATAGAGAAGACACCTTAACCCCTTTTCCCCCTCCTGTACAGGGTTATTACTCCATTCAAAAGTATCCCTTGGTGGCAGGGCACCTGATCAAAAACCTGTGTTGGTTTTTAGACATCTGATCAAAAGTCTAAAGTGTCTCTTGATCTACCTGAAGCAGATCTTGTTGGTGGCAGGGCACCTGATCAAAAACCTGAGTGGATTCCTACCTTGTTGGTAGAAGAGTGGACGTACCCAAGTTGTTTGGGGAACCACTATAAATTCCTTGTGTCGTCTGGATTGCCTTATTTAAATTCTTGCATTGTGGCTGTGATTAGATATAACTAGGTTTGCTAGTTGCTGATTAGGATATCCAAGCCTTAACTGTAATTACAGTTAGCTTGAGTCTGTGCACATCACTTGTGTTAGGCTTTAGGGTTATCTCTATATCTATAATCTTTTCATTCCGCATTTCACTCCAAGGGAGTTGGGAAGACTATCAAGTTTGTTAAGTCAAATTTTGATAACTCTATTCACCCCCCCCCCCTCTAGAGTAGTATCTATCCCTTCACTTTCATGATGTGAACATGCAAGTGCAACACACACACTCGACTCTGTGAATACAGACCTTTTTTTCTCCCTTTCTGGAGCCTAACCTCCCAGGATACCTCCGTGGTGGCAAACAGAAGCATTGAGTTGGGCCTCGCCCACCTCTAAATCGGTAGTTGAAGCCCATCGTTCCCTTTCGCAAGACACTTACTATTATTGGTTATTGCCCAATTCCTGATCCCTGTTAATATTATACTGGATCTAACCCTAGTGTATTTTGACACTCTTTCTCTCCATAGGAAAGACGACTTTTCGTCGATCCCGAGCACCACCTAACACTAGCCAACCCAACATTCCCCTCATCATGACACTTAATGAAGCTCACCTTTTCACCTTACTAAACTAGCAAACATTAATCCCCACTTCCTATGACCATCCCTCATGTTAACATAATTTCTGCAATTTTACTAAATGGAGACCAACCTAAACTATATGATGTACATGATAGGAGGTACTCCAAATTTTCATCCAAATGTCCTAAAATAATTATTGTGGGTCTATAATGACACATTTAGTTTAAATCTAAAGACTTGTAATTTTCCTAATTAATTTACCATTTATTAGATTTTCCCAAAAGTTTGTTCATGGGTAATTTTGAACGTGAAGTACTAGATTTCCTTAATTTATGACCACACAAAAATTATGAACAGTGTATGATAGCAAAACATCAGCGAATTTCAAATTCCACAGATTTTCATAAATGTAATAACCTCTAAATAATTAATTCAAGATAATTCAAATGATTTTAGATAATGAAGGGAGTACCATATTTTATAGTCCAAAAATTGTATAAAAATGACCAGAGCTTCATTGTGATCATAAAACATTACTGACTAAGTTTCATGCAATTCCTAGGTCAGTGAGTCATGTATAAAAATACTTCAACTAATTATAAACAAGTGCACTTTGTGAAGAAATATTCTTATAAACTCATCCAAATGACATGAAATAATTTTATAGACTTCATTATGCCCTAAAAGTTCTCTGGCCAAGTAACATAATTTTCCAACAAAGTACAATATTTATTATCTATTTATTAAAGTATGGTGCACTAGTATACTTTACATGACATACTAAGAGAAAATGTCCAAATGATCTAAATAATTTACTAATGCCTCTAAATAATATTTAATTGACTTTGTTAGAGTTTCATATCATTCTAAGTTAATCTAACCATGGTTACTTCAAAATCATCAAAAAGGGCAAGGTGGAGATTATACCTATAAGTATAAGCTACTGTTTTCTAAACATCCTATAATAAATCTCAGAGGTTAATAGAACTATAAAATTATTTCTACCAAAATTTCATCAGAATACAAGGTCATAAGACCCCTATTTATTCCTTAAGGTGTATAGACCTAAATAATTTCCAAGTGATTTAAGTAGAGTGCATGTGTCCAAATACTACCAAATTCCTTCCTAGGGCATTTCACCACCCTAAGATCACACGGAGTAAACACCAAGTCCATATAAGGACATATCACCTCATGTCCTTCACAAACCCCCAAAGTTCAACCTTAGGGTTTGAACTAGGGTCCTAGGGCAAATTCACCCTAATCCACCCTAAACTCCATGTGAGGGTGTTTAAACTAACCATGGGTCTCTTGCCAAAGTCCCAACCCCTTTGGGTGAGAATTGGCCCCTTCATGCCCCAAGCTCACATTGGCCCTAATTAACCCTTAAAGGGTCATACTTTGGTCTCACCAAAACCTATTCAAATCTAATCCAATTAGACTGAGATTTTTTATAAGAGTCATAATATGACCCTAAAAGACAGTCACCAAAATCTTGGTGGGTTTAGAGGTCATTAGGCCCTATAAATAATTCTTACATGGTTTATTAAATTCCTATAAAAATTTTAGGAAGATATTTTCCAACAATTCCCATTTTTTGATATGTTCTAGGTATAGGTAAGAGTGACCCCCAACATAAATATCAAGTCATTTGGATGGCAGGATTGATGGGGACACTCAAAACAATCTCTGACCTATCCTAGGTATAGACCTCACAAAAAAAGTGATGTGGTATGACCTGAACTCCAAATTGGTTCAAACCAATTTTAAATTAAACTACACTCATAGGGCTACAATATTTATATTGGCCACTTTTTCTGAATAGGCCCCTAGATATTTTTAATAATTAATTTAAAATAGCCCAAAAGCAGTGATAAAAAATGAAGTAAGATGAAATAATAGCACGAATATTAAAGCATGATCGTGTGACTCCTGGCTTTCTTCTTCCTCCAGCCTAAGGTTGTGATTAACCCGACCTGGAGAACTTCCAAGTCTATTGGTCGGCCACCCGACCACTTCCCTGGCAAACCACCGCCACCACCAACTCCGTTCAGGTGAGAGCTATCGGCCGGAGGTGGTTTGGCCGCCGGAGACGGCGGTCCGGCGAACCCAACACTTTCGTTTTCATGGAAAATCAATGGAAAAATTCCACTGGATCGTGCTCAATTGATCCCTATTCTCTTCTCTAAGGATTCCTAAGGTCTAACCCATGAAGGAGTAGAGGAGGACCTGATTTGCGGCCTGACGACGTGCGCTTTGCCTCCTCGCCATTTCCGACCACCAAACTTTGGCTCCTTTGCAACCTCTACACCAACCTCAACGGAAATGAAATGTAATCGGAGGAAATGCTTGCCTTTGCTCTGGTGAAGGTCCTTAAAGAGGGAATTTGGGAGAGGAGGCTTGTAACTCCCTAATGCCATTAAATTTCATTAATGGTTATTAACTCCACCCCTTCGGTTTCAACCAAATTTAGGGGGCTGAACCAAATTAATGGTCGCCACCTCCAGAAACTCCTCCTCTCCCTCAGAGAAATAAAAGCCCCATAAAAGTGGGAGTTATGGAGCCTCCATGGCTATTCCATTCGTCAAACTCTGCTCAGCCTTTCTCAAGGCTTTTCATCGAGCTCTGCTCGACGATTTAGTCAAGATCTGCTCGACTATTTTGTCGAGCTCTGCTCGACGATTTCATCGAGCTCTGCTCGATGATTTCGTCGAGCTCTGCTCGATGATTTCCTCGAGCTCTGCTCGATGATTTCCATCCAACTCAGGTTTCCATCCCGCTCGGTCCTCTTAGCCTGTACTTTTTGTCATGACCCAGTCAAGACAAAACCATCCTAGGGGTCTAGAAGCCTGAGGGATGTTACATCCCGTAACACACTCAAAAGATCTTAGAGAACTTCCCCTCCCAAGCCAATGTTGAGTCGGGACATTGGAGGGCACTTGAAGGCCAACCAGGACAAACCTAAGGAGAGGGAACCAAGATCCAACCTCTCTAAAGGTTTCATTGGGGGTCTATTTATAGTTTTCCAAGTCTGGTCTGTTGATAGCACAATCCCACCTTTTGGTTCTACTATATGCAACCCAAATTGGTCTGCCAACAACAAACTGTTGTTGTTCAGAGGGGCTATTAGTAGGCCAAAATGGGCATTTGGGGTAGCGAGTGCCTGGTTAAGCTGGAACTTGCCACTCACCCCCTAGAGCCTCTGAACTCGCCCCTTGGGCCTACACTCGCCCCTTGAGCCTCTAGACTCGCCCCTCGAGCCTACACTCGCTCATAGAGCCACTAAACTTGCCCCGGAAGCCTGCACTCACCCCTAGAGCCTTTGTACTCGCTCCTGGAGCCTGACTTACCCCTAGATCCTCTAAACTCACCCCTAGAGCCTCTGAGCTCTCCTTTGGAGTCTGCACTCACCCTTGGAGCCTCTGAACTCACCCTTGGAGCCTACACTCGCCCTTGGAGCCTTTATACTTGCCCCTGGATCCTGCACTTGCCCCTGGAGCCTTTGTACTCGCCCCTGAAGTCTGCACTTGCACTTGGAACCTCTAGACATGCCCTTTGAGCATGCACTCGCCCCTAGAGCCTCAAAACTTGACCCTAGAGCATGCACTCTCCCCTGGAGCCTCTAAACTTGCCCTTGGAGCCTGCACTCACCCTTGGAGCCTTTGGACTCGCCCTTGGAGCCTATACTTGCCCATGGAGCCTCTGGACTCGCCCTTAGATAGACAAGGTCCTCTAGGAAATCCTCGGTCATTTCTGATCTTGATGAGTTATAGGTTATATATATACATATATATATATATATAGCCCCTACGACCCCGCACGGCAGTACATGGCCCGCGACGGCAGCTTCGCCTGCCCCCAACCCTATAATAGTGCACACACCGTGGGTTTAGATAGAAGTTTAAATTATATATTCTTTTGAGGGAAAGCCCTATTAAAGATTAGCAGACATCGGGCGTGTCATCCCGCGTGCATCGAACTGGCTATGTCGCGTGTGGCTGGTTCTGAGCTTTAGAGCATATATAGTGCATGATTTCAAACAGATCTTATGTTGACCGAGGGTGAGCTTTTAATCTCTCTAAATAATTTTAACAGCTTTAGGACACCCTTAGGTTCAGGACACCAGAGTGGTAGTAGGTTTAGAAGACCTAGTAAAATGTGGAGAGTGGGTGTGGTTTGATTGAGCTCGATCGGATGACAGCAGAATTATCAATCCATTATCAGACGGCTATTCTAATTTCAAACTCATGAGTTTATACTTCCTTTATAGTGGTACACACACACACATATATTGTTGGTTTTTTGTGATTGCTTCTGCATTGTGTTCTGATGTGATATAATTTATTTCTTGCTTGACAAGACATCATCCTGTGCTTGGAGAGTGGGTCGTTACTACTTTAAAAGCGTAGGGTGTCCTCCTTGGGCAGTAAGACCCTCCTCTGACCCGACTCGACCCGGCTTAGGTTGGGTGGTCTTAAAGTGTTGCCCCCCAATAGGCTTTATCAGGACTAGTGGTGTTGCCGCCCCCTTCCTTAGAACTCCATGAATAGGCCTTGGTGCACAAGCCATTCAATTTCCTCCTTTAGACACATGCATTCCTTTATGTCATGCTCGTAACACTAAGGATAGTGGTAATATTGGGATTGGTCCCCCTGCCATGAGGGAGTGTCTTGGGCCTTCGAAGTAGGGGTGGTTCTTGATGGCGTATAAGACTTTTTTTGAGAAGTATTGAGCATGGAGAAGTGTTGTTGCCCCCCGACCCGCAAGGTTTCCACCAATGTGCCAATTTTCTTTCCTGGAAGCCAAACTTGGAATTTTCTCTTTCTTCTTGCATTGGTTGTCTTGCTCTTATTTGAGAAGTGCATTCCGGGGAGTGACGCTTTCCGTGGTCAGTGTCCCCCAAGCTCATGCACGAGCATGACACGTACCACACCACTAAGCAAGCAGTGGTTGGAAGGGAACGAATCATGGGTTGTACTCATAGAATATTCCCATAAGGGCTTAGCAGCCCCTAAGTCCCTTAATAGGGCGAGTGTTTGAGCTTGACATTTCTCCATTTGTCGCATTCTCTCCTCTATTGATGATGCTAATGTGGCAAGTATCTCCTCTAGGCGCGGTGCATTATCGGTAGATGAGTCGCTGGAGGCTTCATTGTCCGCTTATTTGCTAGTCATCTGGTGTAACATCCCATTTCTAACTAGACCCCTAAGAGTGGTTTTGTCATGACAAAACCATAGGAAGCCCAAGAAAGAGTCAAGTGGGCCTAGTGGTGTGGATAGAGGCACTATGGTCTGCAAATAGTAAACTCCAAAACCTTGGTTTAAGGTGATCATGAAGCTTCACCAAGACTCCAAGACCCCACCCATACCTTTATAACCCTAGTAAGGGGTCAGTTGGTCACTAAGGACCCATGGAGGGTAGTCAAGGGAGCTAAGTTGACCAAAGTCAACTCTAACCCTAATTGGGTCAAATTAACCTACACAAGGGTCAATTGCAGTCTCTTAGCCAAATGGACCACCCCTATACCTCCATAACCCTAGTGAGGGGTCAGTGGGTCACTAAGGACCCATGAAGGGTAGTCAAGGGAGCTAAGTTGACCAGTCAACTCTAACCCTAATTGGGTCAAATTAACCTACACAAGGGTCAATTGCAGTCCCTTAGCCAAGTGGACCCCACCCATACCCTCATAGCCCTAGTGAGAGGCCAATAGGTCACCAAGGACTCATTGGGACCAATCATAAAGGCTAGGTTGACCAAAGTCAACCCTTGACCTAAAATGGTCAAAGTGCCCTAGTTAAGGGTCAAGTGACCTCCAAGGGCCAATCCAACCCCACCTGGACCCTAGGGGAGGCTAATGGGTCACCAAGGACCCATTGAAGAAACCTCAAGGACCAATTTGACCTAGGTGGGCCCTAGTCAAACTTTGGGTCAAGTTAGCCCAAATGGGCTAACTCAAGCTCAAGCCCATTGCAATTGGGCTAACCTTGACTTAAGTGACCAAATGGACTTGTGGGCTGCCATAGGATAGGGAGGAGCCAAATTTCAGGCTTGGTGACTAAGAGAGAGAAAGCCACCCATGGAGGAGAGAGAAAGAGAAGGAAGAAGAAGGAAGGAGGACTTTGTGCTCCTCCTCCCCCTTCCCCAACCTCCTCATTCAATTCAGAAGAACAAGGGGGAGTGCAGCAGCCATTTTGGACTGGTTAGGGCAAGCTCCACCCCCCTACCAACTAAGCCATTTTGGACCTCCTCTCCCTCTTTAAAAGCTTCACTGAGGTTCAAGGAGCATTTCCCACACTTTACCTGAAGGAGCCAAGCAATTTCCTGCATTTTTGAACAAGCCGACCACCACCGGCCACCACCATGCCAATCCGGCGATCAGCACGGCTACAGCCGCCACCACAGGTCCTCCTCCACTCCTTCTTGCATGGGTAGATCGTAAGGATCATTAGAAGCAAGGTTGGAGCTCAATTGAGCCCAATCGAAATTTAAAATTCATGGTTTTTCCATGGTTTCTCCGCTTGTCGGGATCGCTGGAGCAGTGCTCCCCGGCGGCCATGCCGCCGTCTGGAGGTAGCCCCGACCACCCCGAAGGTGTAGGAGGCGGTGGCCGGCCGGGGAGGTGGCCGGAGCGCCGGCGGCAGCCCCTGGAAATCGGCCCAGGCAGAAGCAATCCTGGCCATCTGCCAGAGGAAGAAGATGACGGGATTCAGTCCATCTTGCGCCAAGATTCGTGTTGATGATGATAAAATACTATAGGATATGTATTTGATTTATTTCATTTTCTGTCACAGATTAGGTATTTAATGTATTTAATTATTAAAAATACCTAGAGCCCTTTTCAGAGAAAATGGTCAACACATGAAATATAGCCCTATGAGTCTACTTTAAAACAAAATTGGTTTGAACCAATATGGGTGACTGGTTTGACCAGGGAACTCATTTTGGTGGGGTCTATACAAATGAATAGGCAGTCATTAAACTAAGTGCCCACACTTCATACTTAGCCCAAATGAGTTGAAATTTTGGAAGGGAGTCATACTAACTAATATCTAGAACCTGCCCAAAAATGGGAATTTTTGGAGATAATTTTTCTATAGTTTTGTAAATAATTTAATTTATCTAGGGTAAATTAATTTATGGGTCAAATGAATTCCAAATTCATCCAAATTTTGGTGGGAGGTATATGAGGTCAATATAAACCTCTGGTTAAAATTTCATTAAGTTTGGAGGTGATTTGAATGGAAATCATGCAAACCCTAGTTTTGCCCTAAGAAGGGCATTTTGGTCCAAAATGTAATTTTTGCTTAGAGTGTCCAATTCACCTCAACAGAGGTCCAAATTTTGAACACTGACTTTTCATGAACTTGTGCACCTTCCAATGAAATATGGGGAGGTTTGGAATTGATTTTCCCCAAGATCCTAGGTCAAACCCTAAGGAAGGGCTTTTGTACCTTGTGAAGGGCATGTGGCCAAAACACCTTGTATGACAATGAAATTTTGTAGGGATGGTATTAGGGTAACTATAACCCTCTGGTTAAAATATTAGGGTGTTTTGAAAAGTTTGGGACCCACAAAAACCTAACCCTAGTTTAGGGCACAAATATTGTAGGGTTGAAATGGGCTAGCTAAACTCCTCAAACTAAGGTGAAATTTTGGTAGATTGGTCATAAGGATATTATGAGACTCTGGCAATTTAATTGGGAATTTTGGGACAATAGTTATAGTACTTCATTTGTAACACAAGGGATGCCTCAATTTAATAAATTGAACAATATGGTCCCTCTGACCCTTGAAAGGTCATGAAAGTTTGGCAGAGGAAGTTTTAAATCATTATATGCATATATAAATTTTATGAAAAAAATTTGATACATATTTGAGGGACTTACTTCACAAGCTTATTAAATGAGGAAATTATTCAATAATTTAATTAAGATTATTTACTGATAAATAAATTATGAAATTTGGCCCAAATCATTTATATGCCATTAGAATCATACTGGAATTTTCTATGAATTTTCGGAAGCAATATAGTCTTTTATATTTCTTTAAATGAATTTTCAAGGGTTAAAATGAAATAGGAATTTTGGGGTAAAACCTTACTAAAAAATTGAAATATTTTGGAAGATGAGTTAAATCCTTATTTTAAATATCCTATAAAATTAGTGGAATGATATCTTGCCTGAAAATGGTACTTCATGTTCATTATTGGAAATTTTAGTCACTAGAATAATTAAATAAATTATTAAATAAATAAGGAAAATTTTGGGTCTCTGGATTTAGGGCTTAAAGGTCATAATGGACCTCCATTAATTATTATAGGAGTATTGGAAGATTATTTGATGTACTCCCCATTATACATGACATTTAACCTTGTGGTCTGCATTTAGTAAATTGTTGAAAGGAAATGATTTGGCATAGTTGGAGTTAGCCATCTTGCTGGATTTTGTAGATGTGGATGAGTCATCCTAGAAGTTTAGGTTAAGTAGTGAGATATGAGTCAGTAGTGTTGAGTAGTGCTTGGGGTCGACGAAAGATCGTCTTCCCCCGTAGAGTGAAAGGTCAAAATCACCTTAGGTTTAGTCTACCGTAATATGAAAAAGAAATGGGTAATGGATATGGAATTAGTTACCAACCAACAAGAATAAGTGCCTTGCGAAAGGGAGCTTTGGGATTCAGCCCATCATAGCTCCTAGTGCCCTCGAGAGCCCTTCACAGGGAATACCTTGGGCAGTCCTGGGTAAAACCTAAGTCGTAGGTATAAAATCGCCACAAGAGTAAATAGTAAACTTAGGATTTCACACTCTCACACCCCAATGTCCCGGGAGATAGTTTGGGTTACTCGGGCAATAAGCCCAGTGGTTATAGTGATGGACATGGTGGCCCGGGGAGCTTTGGCTCGGTTGTTGATTATGACGGACGGGATAGTTCGGGGAGCTTTGACTCGGTTGTTGATTATGACGGACGAGATAGTTCGGGGAGCTTCGGCTCGGTTGTTGATTATGACGGACGGGATAGTCCGGGGAGCTTCGGCTCGGTTGTTGATTATGACGGACGGGATAGTCCGGGGAGCTTCGGCTCGGTTGTTGATTTATGACGGACGGGATAGTCCGGGGAGATTTGGTTTGGTTGTTGTTTGGACTCATAACTATTGCATGTGCATAGAAGGTATAAGGTGGTGGGTCTTCGGTATTGGAGGGTCGATGCACCGACGCCAATACGCTGACTCGGCAAGTGTGGTTAGCACTTCGCCAACAGAAGTCCGGTGCACCAGCCGGCAAGAGTACGCAGGAGTCCGCTTTGTGCACCAAGCGTTGAGGCGTACGATAGGTCTGACCGGTAGTGCTTTACTGGTTTAGAGGTGGGCGAGGCCCAACCCACCGCTTCCGTCTGCCACTACGGAGGTATCCTGGGAGGTAACGGCTCCGAAAGGGGGAACTAAAGGTCTGTGTACACAGAGTCGAGTGGGTGTGTTGCACTTGCATGTTCACGTCATAGCATAATTGTATTTCATAGCATAACCATTGCATATAACCTGAAACCTAATGTATAAGCGGTATGGGACGCTCTATACATTAGGCTTTGCAAAACGACCCCTTGGCCTATAAGTTCGTACGAGCGTGCTTATAAGTCAAGGTTCTCTTTCAGTATTATAAGCCTGCTAGTAAAACCGACACCCTATCGTATAAATCGGTATGGGACTTTTTATACGATAGGAGCCTTGCAAAAGATCCTTTAGCTTATGGTTATTCGCATAAGTTAAGGTTACTTATTCAAATTTTGTATCATTATTATCATACTTAGCACTGCTAGTCTAGTTCCGCTGTCATCTGCTATTTGACATTCTCCACCTTCATGTCCTTTCCTTTCCTTCTCCCCGCTCGGTGCTTAGGAGCTATGGGGGAAGGGGCGGAGGACGATAGGACTTAGTCTTTTAGACTAACGGTTTTCGAACCACATCATTTAGGGGACAACGGAGCCCAGCATGGAGGAGCAGCCCCGGAGGTCGGCACGCTTGGAGATCGGACAGTCTAGTACTGGAGTCCAGACAGCAGGGACTGTGAGTCCCGAATACTAGTAGTTGTATTAGTTTGCTTCCGCGATGAGTGATTTGTAGTGAGGACTTGATGTACCGGGCATAAGCCCGAGATTTTTATTATATGTACTATCTGTGGACACTCCCTTCGTGGAGCTTATTTTCTATACATGTGATTTTCTGTGGACTTGCTTTTATTCTATTGCTACAGTTGTGATCGATTTTGGCCGGCAGAATCGGCATCTTGTAGTGACAACCTTCCCGGGTGCGAAGGTATCACCGTAAGGTGGCGGTTCTGGGCCTAAGACCCCGGCGTCAAAAAAGAAAAAAAAATGGGGGTCTTACATCTGGTCTGCAACTGACGCGCCTCCCTTTGTCATTTTGTCTATCTGGTAATGCTTGAGTGGAGTAAGCATTGTATTTTGAAATTATACATAGTTTTTAGCAACACCTTCCCACAGATGATGCCAAACTGGTGCGAGTCACCTAGTTTTTCCCCGAACCGAAGAATCAGACTGCCTTAGCTCGGAGTTGGACCAGACGCGCTAACAGTCAATGAAAATCCAACAGCAACGATATGAGGCTTTTTTACCGTGAAAAACTCAGAAAGGGTGAAAAACCACGTGGTCAGATCTGTACCGGGCCAAAATCCACTATTTCACCGAGTTTACAAGTTTTGCGAGTTTTCTCAGAGGGTGACAGAACACCTCTCTTTTACAAGCTTTGAATACAATAACATTAGAAAATAAACTAAGCCCTTGGAGCCTTGGTGAGAACGCTCTAGTGAGGAAAATGCTAAGTTCTCAGAGCCTTAATGAAAGCGCTCCGGCAGAGTCGAAGCCTTGATAAGATCTCTCCCGCGTAGAATGATGCCAAGTTCTTGTAGCCTTGTTATGCCTTCATGCCAGCATCCATATTAGAGATTTTAATGCCATCTCTCATGCTCACAAAAGCGTCCAAATGAGCGTCGGGCGTTCCGCATGCTAGAGATGGAGCAGAGCGAATTCTAAGTTGAGAAATGATCTAAGTTCCATGTTCTCGCCGAAAAACCTCAGAGCTTTCTCTAGTCTCTGGAGTTGCTTGTCTTAAAATGTGGGCCTGGGGTTTTTTTATAGTTTTCTGGAGGAACGTGCTGGTAATTGCTCTCGGACAGATTTTGAGGTGGTGAATGACAACGCTCCGTTTTGGTTATCAGAATCATCAATTTTCACAAAATGATGAACATGCCCCTCGGGCTGTCCGGGCGGCTCGAGCAGGTTACCCGGCGGAGGTGGCCAAAGATGGTGGAGGCGAACGACTGTAACCAATGGTGGTGGCGGCCGCCGACATGCGCTCGCGTGCGACGATTGTGCCCGGTTGTGGTACCCATATGAACACACTTGTGCATGCGTGATTATACTCGTGTGGTCGCTCGGCTCCTTTGGCTTGGTTTGGGAAATCTCAGGGGTAACCCCATCAGGCACTACTAAATTGGTCATCCGCAATGCAATTTATAATAGAATTATATCCGCAAATAAAAATGATATCTGCAAATCAAAATTTTAAAATTTCTAATACAGCTGCAACTTCTTTTTGGTCTCTTCAGATAAGTCATTGGGAGGAATCCTATGGTACGGAAGCCACAATTTCTTTTCCTATCTTATTGACGGCCTCCCAAAAGCAGGGAAATTTTTTAGGTGGGCTATGCGCATAGCTAATCTAAAAATGTAATTTTAGATATGTTATTAATATTTTTTGATGAAAAAAAATTATAGAATCTTAGTTACAATATTTTTACAATTGTTTTAAGATCCATTTATCTATTAAAAAGTTATTTAAAAATTAACATCCGACCAAATCGGTAAAATCCGGCCGGATCTTTTTTTTAAAAGGGCTACAAGGTGGGTCGTCAGATATGGAATCCGATGGCTGATAAGCTATGCGCATATCTTTGATATGCGCATAGCCCACCTAAAAATTTTCCAGCATGGAAATAGCCTTCATCAACTACCATTATTCCTCCATCCATCTTTTTCTACACAGGAAGATTCATGAAGAGATCTGTTCTTGGAAACTCCTACAGAGATGGGATAAGTTCTACAATGGAATCACTCACTCACAACAACTCCATCTCCCTCCTCCAGACAGCTTTCTAAATAGAAGCTCCTCTCACCCGATAAATTGGCAATGGCATTAAGGGCGACGCAAACTCCCTTGCTGTTGCGGTGAAAGCGAAGCGGCGGAATTGTAGGAGGAAATGAGTAATTTGGGATTATTTATTTGAGGAGTAAAATAAAATATCTAATTTTGAGTGCTAATAATCAAATCCGAAGTGTTAATAACAATAGTCTAATTGAAATCAATTAATTTAATTTGAAAAAAAATGAAAAATTAATATATGAATAATGATGAGACATGTATTAATAAAAAATCGAGAAATAAAGTATAATTACTTTTTGCATTATTAATTGATAGGAGGAAGCTCTGTGTTTGCCACGAGCGGAGTACGGTTCTGTCATGGTTGGGGCACAGTCATAGTCATGATACTGTCATTATTGGGGTACCGCCATAATGGAGATATCAGGTGAGGAGCACAGTGTCTGTGAATCATCTCTACTGCATAAAGAAATTTATTCTTGTTATACCATGTAACAATGGCGTTTTATATGATCAATTTGGACCGTTTGATCTGATTAAATCATAACATCTCAGCTGTTCGATCAAACAAATGAATCGGGACAGTCAATTTAAATTTTCATGCGACTCCTACAACTAAGATAGTAGGGAGTCCTAAACCTATATTTTAATAGTACTACTACCATACAACAGGAAATAACCATTTTATCCTTCAGATTATGAAAAAAATCCAATCAGATAAGATTGAAAGCAAAGCCCGATGCATAGCCAACCGCCCGCTCGGTGTCAGATTTCAAGCAATTCTTCTCTCTCCTATTATTTAAACCCAATTAAAGGTGTGAAGTCAACCATGTGAGACAACTTTTAAAATTTTTTAAAAAAAAATTACGCGGGCCTTAAAAATAGAAATTTAATAACTAAACAAAATAAAAAACAACCCGAGGCCTTAGCTGTGTGGGCCACGCATTATTTTTGAATTGTTTTGTTGATGCAAGAAATGCGTCTCGGACACAGCGTCCGAGTTAGGGAGCGGAGGATAAAGGGAGGAGATGAGACTGCCGAACAGCTGGTTACTTTGAGTCGCGAGCGAGGAAGAGAAAGAGAGAAGAAGAGATGACCGCTAGCATGCGGCGAGACCAGACTTCGTCCGTCACGACAAATGCCTCTCTTGTGGCGGGCTTTCCCTTGATTATAAACTCGTATTACAGCTTAGGTCAAGTTCCTTTACATGGAAAAGTAAATAAAAAGTACAATGGAAGCTGGCGGATAGAGAGTGGAGGTCTCCAAGGCCGCGCGGGTTGATCCCTCGGGTCGCCAAGCAGCCCGGTTTGATGCACCAAGACACCAGGTCGCATGGGTTGTCTGACCCCGCAGCTCGCTGCTTTAGGCCTCCAGGCCGCGCGGATAGCCGCTTTAGGTCGCGAGGTCGCGCGGGCTGCCTGGCCGCCAAGGTTATCCGCGGAGTCCGCCCGGGCAGACTTGGTGGTCAATCCGCGAGTGTTGTTGGCTGTTAGGAAACTGTATCCGCAGGGTTGGATGCCATGGTTGCTCCCCTCCTCCTAAATGAGAGGTATGGGGGCCGATTTATAGGCTCGAGGAGGAAACTTTTAGAACTGGGCTTGATGACGTCACCTTCGTTGGTTTTGGCAGACTGCAAATGAGATAGCCTCAGTTGAGCAGATTGAGAGAGCAGGTCGCCCATTTTGGGCGGACTAGGTGAGGCAAGTCGCCTCCTTCTAGGTGGACTGGAGGTAGGTCGCCTCCTTCTAAGTGGACTGGAGGCATGTCGCCTCCTTCTAGGCAGACTGCATGAGCCTTGGTTAGTCAAGACACCTACTCGCGGCGACCTGGAGGAGAGTCCGCCCACTAGTAACGAGCTGGAGAAGGGTCCGCCCACTAACGGCGAGTTAGAGAAAATATTATCCGCCCGGCTAGCTGTGCGACCTGTGGGTGAGGACTGGGAAGCAGTCCGCGCCTGCAGAACTAGCGAGTATCGTTTGGACATAATTGTCTTACCGCGCAGACAGAAATGTCAATCCGCACCATTAGCTAAGAGGTGGGCTGCGAACTCTCCGATTGAGCTGGAGCAGTCCACGACTTGCGGCCTAGCCACCTTTGAGAGGATCGCCGATTTCTGGGTTAACATGTTTGTTTTTTATTATTTATTGTTTATTTTTTTCTTATTTATTTAACTTCAATGATTTAAAATAATAATTTTGTTAATTTTATAAAATTAAAATAAAAACAACACTCAAGCCTTTATCCCATTATAGTGGGATCGGCTATATGGATCCTTTGTCGCCATTATGCCCTATCTTTAGACATAATCTCACTAATGCCTAAGTACATCGTGTCTTTCCTTATAGTTTTATTTCAAGTCTTTATTGGTCTACCCCTCCCTCGTTTAACATGCCTAGTGACTAGAATCTCACAACACCTAACAGGAGCCTCGAATGGTCTCCTTTGTATGTGTCCAAACTATCTTAGATGAGTTTCTCGCATTAGCTTTGCAATTGGTGTTATTCTTGTCTTATCGCTGATATATTCATTCCTAATTTTACCCAATCTCACGTGTCCGCACATCCACCTAAGCATTCTCATCTCCACAACTCCCATTTTTTGTTAATGTACACAATTCACTGCCCAACACTCATAACCATAGAGCATCGCGGGTCTAATTGTAGTCCAGTAAAACTTGCTCTTAAGTTTTACTGGTACTTTATGATCACATAAGATCCTTGACGAGCCTCTCTACTTCAACCAACCTGCTTGGATTCTATGTGCCACATCTTTATCAATACTTTCGTCTTTTTGAACTATCGATCCAAGATATTTAAAACACTCACTACGGGAAATATCTTAATCACCCAACTTAATAATGAAATCATTCATCCATCTTGTACTGCTAAATGTAAGCTCCATATACTCTGTCTTTGTCCTGCTCAACCTAAAACCCTTCTTTTCTAAAGTATCTCGCCAAGATTCAAGTTTTCCGTTCACACCATTGCACGTCTCATCAAGCAAAACAATACCATCCTTAAATAATAAACACCAAGGTATTGCTTGTTGGATATCTAGTGAGCTCGTCTAAGATAAGGTTAAAGAGATAAGGACTTAAAGTTGAACCTTGATGTAAGCCAACAACAATAGGGAATTCCTGTGTTAATCCTCCAAATGTCCTGACCCTTGTCACTGAATTTGTATACATATCTTTGATTATGTCAATATGATATATTTACACCCTTTTTCTAAGACTCTCCATAAGATCTCTCTTGGAACTCTATCATAATCCTTCTCAAGATCAATAAACTGCATATACAAATCTTGTTTCTTCTCAATCATTGTCAATGAGTCTCCTCAAGAGATGTATAGCTTCCATGGTCGACCTCCCTAACATGAATCCAAATTGATTCTCTGAGATGTTAATCTCTCGTCTTATTCTTCTTTCTACTACTCGTTCTCGTAGTTTCATGGTATGACTCATCAATTTAGTTCTTTTGTAATTAACACAATTTTAATATCTCTTTTATTCTTATATAAAGGTATAAAGATACTATCTATCTATTGGTCTAAAATCCTCTTTGACTTCAGTATCTTAATATGTAAGCCACAAAATTCCTTCATTTTCTAGACATATCCATACTTTAATGGGTATATCATCTATCTCAACCGTCTTTCCATTTTTCATCTTATTTAGAGCATCATTCTCCTTTGATACTTGAATTTTACGATAAAACGTTATGTTCATATACTACTCTGATTTACTTAACTCTTCCAAGTTCAATTCATTGTTCTTTGTTTCATTATAGAGTTGATAAAAGTATCTTTTTCATCGCTCTTTATTATCTACATCATCCGTCAAAATTGTATATGTCTCATCTTTTATGCATTTTACTTGACTTAAATATCGTATCTTCCTTTCTCTATCTCAAGCAATTTTATATATATCACGTTCTCCATCTTTGGTATCTAGTCGCTTATGAAATTTTTCATAAACTTGACCTTTTGCTTTACTTACTGCATGTTTAGCTTCTTTTTTGGCGACTTTATATCTGACTAAGTTTTTATCATTTCTACAAGCGTATAGTGATTTATAGTTGACCATATTTGCCCTTATTTTATCTTGCACTTCCTCTTTCTACCACCAAAATTTTTTATTTGGGGGCACACAACCTTTTGATACTCCAAGTATGTTCTTTTCACTTATCCTTAAATATGAAGACAACTTCGCATGAGACATTACGATCAACATAAAGTTCAGCAACTAATTGTTTCATAACTGCCATCTTGAAAGCAAGCTGTTTTTCTATCTTCAAGTTCCACCATCAATATTTTTGCAATAATTTTGTTATTGTCTTAAATTTATTATATTTAATTTATATATCTAACACAACTAACCTATGCTGTGTTGTCAAACTTTCTTCTTGTATGACTTTGCAGTTCTTACCAATCATTTTATCCATTTTGAGATTCATAAAATAATCAATTTGTGATTTATTTGGTCTGCTTTTAAATATAATTAAATGTTCTTCCCTCTTTATGAAAAATATTTTTGATACAATTAGCTCATGTGTTACGACAAAGTCTAAAATAGTTTGTTTTTCTTCATTTCTTTCTCCATATCCATATTCTCCATATATGTCCTTTTAAGTCTCTTCCTGTGAAAATCTTATCTTTTTATGAGATTTCTCTTATTAAATCATCTAAGTCTTCCCAAATTACACTTTAATAGCTTCATATAATTCAACTTGTGGTGCGTAAACACTGTTCACATTAATAGTTTCTTTTCCTATGACTAATTTAAGAGCTACAATTCTATCACCTTTTCTACTTACCACAACAACCTCACCTTTCTAAGTATCTACAATAATACTTATTCCACTGTTTGTTTTATTTTTTCCTGTGTATCATAATTTGAAATCAGAATTATCTAAAAATTTAGTTTTCTCACCCACCCATCTAGGCTCTTACGGACATAAAATATTTATCCTTCTTCTAATCATTCATTGTATCCATTACTTCTATCGCTTTCCCCGTTAGCGTACCTATATTCCAACTTCCAAACCTAAGTCGATTACAATTTCTACGACATACTTTCTTAGGACGTCTAATATGTGAGGACTTTTGTCTATTTAACACTACACTCAAGTTCTCTTGGAGGTGTAGCGATCCTTGTCAAGTTGCCGCATTAGGACCATACGATGAGTACTCTTACATATTTAACAATACACCCAAGTCCTGGAGATGCAACGATCCTTGCCAAGACGCCATATTTGGATCATGCGACATGTTTCTTAAGGGGAACAACCTAGCATTTGCACAATTTCTCAAATGACTCATATTCATAAGGGTGACTAAATTTTACGCTGACCATCTACCTAACACAACCCTCACCATTTTTAATTCGGGCTTGAGACCGACATAGAATGGTTTTAAAATTAAAATAATTACACAAAAATTTCAAAATACTAAAACAATTAAATAAACCAAAATTTTTTAAATAAAAGTCCTCTAAGGACCGGGTGAAGCTCACCGCAAACTGGGTACAATCATGTGGGGCACGGGAGTCTCCATACATTGTCACCTGTATATCTTTATTATATAAGCAAACACCTCAACAACCCATGGTGTACATTTAAATCCCATAATACCCCACATTTCTCCTACCTATAAGCAAACACCTAAACAATCTATGGTGTAACATTTAAATCCCATAATACCCCCATTTCTCCTACCTCATTGCAAACAATATTGGACTTTTTGGTCATTACATAAAGGCAATAAAATCACGCCATTAAAACAACATTATTGGCTCTCCCTTCACACCATAAAATCATGTCATTACATAAAGGCAACAAAATCTCCCCCATTAAATCATACCATCCCTACTCTCTCGCAAAAGCTAAACCCACAAGCACGCTTTACCGAAACCCCATGCTCTCCTGCCAGACTCTCCTCTCTGCTTTCTCCTAAGTCATTCCTTTCACGCTACCTCCTCTCTTCCTCCACTGCAACCCTACACGGTACCTCTTCTCTTCCTCGACTGCCACCCCTGCTTTCTCCTCTACTACACGCCACCGCAACATATATAACCTCAGCAGAAAGCATGCTTCAACTATCCTCCACAGTGCCTCACGTTAGCAACTCCTCCTCCATCGTGATTCTGACGTGAATCGCTCCTCCTTCCAGCAAGTTCCTCCTTCTGGAAAGCTCCTCCTTCTTGCACGCTCGTCCTCCCGGCAAGCTCCTCCTTCCAGCAACTCCTCTGGCCTCCTTCCATCATGCTCCTCCTTACCGACAAACTCTTTTATATATAGGTATAACCCTACCTTCTCTCTTTCTCAGGATTTTTGAGCAACAGAGCTTCCTCCTTCAACCGGTGCTTCCTCCCTCAATAGAGCTTACTCCTTCATCAACAACGCTCCTCCAGTCCGGTGCTTCTCCATTTTCTCTTCTCCTCCTGAACACCCTCAACAGAGCTCCTCCGAAACCCAAACTCCTCACCGTAAGTATTACTCCCTTATTTTGTGTTCTTTCTCCTCCTTAAGCACTATCATTTTTTAACATTTAATCTGAAAGCATTAAATCAGATCTCTATTTTAATCAGAGCACTAATTTGAAAACATTTAATCAGAGCTCCTCCTAAAGCTCTGTTATGAACTTCATTTTTTATTATCAGTTTTCTCAATCAGAACAACATTTTTTAATCAGAGCTCCTCCTAAAGCTCTGTATACGTAGTGTAACATTTAATCAGAACTTCATTTTTTGTTATCAGTTTTCTCAATTCACTGAGCTCTGTCGTTTTCTCAAAATTGATTCCCCCCCCCCTCTTTTTATGAACTTCATTACTATATCAGAATTTTTTTCAGATTTTCCTAAGAGCTTTGTCGTTTTTATGAACTTCATTGCTATGCCAGAATTTTTTTAACTGCTTCGCCATCAAATCTGCAATATATTGAAGTTTGTGTACTATTTATGACTGAAGAGGAAATCTACGATGTAAATCTGAATTTTTTTATGAACTTCATTCGCCATCAAATTTTTGTAACATAGTTAGCAATGAAGTTATGTTTTTTTTAACTGCTTCACCGAAATTTGATGAAGTTAGAAATGAAGTAACTGATTATAATAAAAAATGAAGTTATAAAATGAATGAAGTTATGGATTTTTAACATCTTTAACTATTTCCTCGAATACAGTTATGTAACACAGTCATGGATTCCTATGTTGTTGTTAACATAGCTCTGTGAATTCCTATGTTATTGTTAACATAGCTCCGTGAATTCCTATGTTTTATGTAACAACAACATAAAACGTTATAATTTATGTAACAACGCTGTCAGGTTAAAATTATGGATTTTTAACATCTTTAACTATTTCCTTGATATATTTTATGTAACACAGTCATTCTTATGTTGTTTTTAGCACAGTCAGGTTAAATTTGAAGTACATCCTAATACAGTCATGGATTCCTATGTTATTGTTAACATATTCAAGTAAAACTACATAAAAATGTATGCAGTTTTGTGCGCCGAGTTAAAATGAAGTAACTGATTAAAGATTTTTGAGGAAATAGTTTTAGCAATGATGTACTGTTAATTTTTTATTTTCAGTTTGTGTACTTATTATATACATTTATAAATGTTAGTGGCTTGAGGAGTTTGGGTTTGGGTATAACCCTACATTTTTTTTAACTATTTCCTCCCTCAACATATATTTCTGTAACATTTATAAATGGTAGTTTATTAAATGAGTTTATGATGAAAACACTGCGGCAAAAGAACAGCTGAAAAAAAGGATACCGAATGAAATTACCCAAGCAACATTATAAATAATTCACTATATATAATAAAAATAGTTAGCTTACTATAGGAAAACAAATTCTGCAGCTAATAGATCATTATTTAACTTGTCATGAGGGTAGTGTTATCATAATTAATTTGCATATAAAACTGGAAAACAGATGATAGCTTTGTGATTTCAAATTTTTTATAATTAATGAGTTGCTCAAGTGCATGAGTTAGCCATGTGATTATAAAATAAATTGTTGGGTATTGTATCCACAATAACTTAGATTTGTATGAAGTCACCCTTGAACTAAGATGAATTAAGTTTGTATTTGATGCTCCTTTCAAGTTGTGTGCTTGCAGGTCATAATTACCAAGTGTAGACCAATGTCAGTCTACAATGAGTCACCAAACACATGACCATATAATGTAATCCCTCATTGTGTGATCCATGGTGTTGACTCATGTGTAGCCTCTCTATTTGGACACACTTCATTTTCAAGTACTAAAGTAATGGAAGAAAGAATGTTGTTGTATACCTTGAAGAAAACATTTAAAATTTTTTCTAAGACCATTACTCGAGAAGGACATCTTGTACTCGAGTAGTGTTGAAATGATTTCTCGAGTCTGCTAAGTATAGTTTTCGAGTAGAAAAATCTATTCTCGAGAAGGCTTTGTCTAATACTCGAGAAAGTCATGGAGTACTCGAGTACTACTTACCTCCTTCTCGAGTTTGCTCAAAAATCATTTCTGAAATTTTCTAGTGTTGTACTCGAGTAACCTAAGCCATTACTCGAGAAGGCCAAGCCTTGTCTCGAGAAAGCAAAAGACCAGTACACGAGTAAGAAGAAGTTAAGTTTCGAGAAGTCTACTTATTCTCGAGAAGTAAAGTTAGTTCTCGAGAAGTCTTTGTCTAGTTCTCGAGTAATATAAGTCTTTTCTCAAGAAGCCAGAAATCATTTCCTGTATTTTCCTTAAGGCCTTATTCTCGAGAACCATACATGCTCTTCTCGAGAACTAACTATTATTCTCGAGTAATCTTTTCTTCACTCGAGAAATGCACATGTTTTTCCGAAATTTTCTCTAAGTCCAGACGGAAACGATTTCAAATTTAACCTCAATTCTTATTGGTCCACGTGTGCAGTCATTTATGATTATGACTGTTAGGTAAGTCCTATAAAAGATCTTATCAAATTCGACTAACCCTAACACACAAAATCAAGAATTCTGAATCGTACTATTCATTCTAAATCCGAAAAGCTGCCGCACTTCATCGTCATTCTTGTCACTTCTCTTCTCCAATTCAACTGGTTCAGAACAAGAAGTGATCAACAGATCAAGGCGTTCAACTTCTACAGATCTCTTTCTTGATCGTGTTGATCTTAAGCTTTTTAGATCCAGAGATTTTGGCACAGTCTTCCTCGAACTATTTACGATAGAGTTTCAACTTTCATGAAGGAAGAAATCTGAAGGTCTCAGATCTGAAGTGAAGTTTATTTTATTGTTGTTGTAAAATCTATTTCAACTCTTGTAGGAGATTTTGTCTCCGAGTTTTGTAGGAAGTTTTTCTTCCGAGTATAGATCCCGTTTTGAGGATCGAATTGTAGGGGTGTTGCTCCGAGTTATAGGATTGGTTTTCAATCCGAGATAATAGTAAAGTAGCAGAGTCTAGCGTGTTGCTAGATCGGTGAGGTGGAGAGTGGACGTACTCAAGGTTGGGGAACCACTATAAATCTTGTGTTCTCTGTGACTTGTTTGTTTATTTTTTGCGCTCCGCTATTACAAGTTTTTATTCCGCAAAAAGACGCAGACCTCACATATTCACCCCCCTCTAGGTGATTTAGGTAGACAGTTAAAAATATCATAAATGTTGTTATCAGGTCATTGGATGCAAAGTTATTGCCATGGCTATTAGATATTTAACTTGTTGTAATTAATGAGTTGCTCAAGTGCATGAGTTTCATATGCAGAGCTAACCAATTTTATATGTAAACTTATTCACGCTCTATTAGATATTTTTTTGAAGTCCTTTTGTACATCTTAAAAATATAAACTACCAAAAACATAGCTTTAGTGCTTTACTTATTTTCAAGTGGTACTGCATCAAACACAAACTGATTACATATCTAAAAGAAAACAACCAAAATAACACGAGCAACATTATAAGGAGCACATATGTTATGAAATGTTTACACCATACGGGTTGTGATGAACTCTAACATATTATTACAAATCGAGATTGATTGATTATTTGTAGTTTGATTACATAGCAACTCAAACACATACAGATGGCAAACCAACATCAAGTAGGGGAGTCATCGTCATTGACAACTCAGGGCGGGCCAGTACAATGTAAAAGAGGGAGGCCTTCGACTTCGACGACAACGCCTGAGCAGGCTTGAGAGTCAACCCGAGTGCATGTTAGTAATTGACGTCAGACATTGACTATAGAACAACGGAGTGCAGTGAATGCGAGTAGAAGACAATCACGTGCATCGTTGGCTTTACAATCAACCTTGGAAGTCCAACCAACCGAGTCTGAACATCCAAATAAGCCAGATGAAATTATTGATAATCTACCTGGGCCCAACTCGAGAATAGGCAGTCGAAATATAGCAAAAAATTATCATTCATTTGACAACGTATGTGACTTTTGGCTCCCATAACCGACAACTTGCCCTCACTGTGCAGCTCGATTATTCCACAAAGAATCAAAAAATTTATGCTGCAAACTTGGCAAAGTAGTTTTATCTCTCATTCCTGTACCCCCACAGTTGCTGTCTTTTTACACTGACCAGACCACAAAAGGGTGTCATTTCAGGCAAAATATTCGTGCATACAACCACGTATTCTCTTTCACATCCATGGGTGTGACGCTTGATGAAACGATCCCAGTGTTCAACCAAGGTTTGTACACATTAAGAGCGCATGAAGCTATATATCATAAGATTGGATCTCTTATTCCTACTCTGGGGAGCAACCCATGATTTCTATAGATGTTCATCTACGACACCAAAAATGAAACCTCACATCGTTTGGAGGGAAGTAATAGACTCGATTTAGAAATATTGAATGAGATCAAATATATCTTAGATACTCACAACCCGTATGTCATGAACTTTAGACAAATTGCTCAACATCAGCAGTTACAATCGCGACAACTACTTATTCGTGAATGATGCCTACCGACCGACAATACATCCTTCATACTGCATCTCACGTGGCTGCAGTATTGGTGGGTGTAGAAGATTTTGCAGAGTCTACTGATAGGGACATCAAAATTCATTCTACAGCAGGACATCTAACTACAATCAAAGAGTATGCAGGTTTTTATGATACACTTCAATACCCACTTCTACTATCACGTGGTACTTTTGGTTGGGATTTAGCTTTTTAGATGGATCAGGGGTTGCGCGTTAGTTATTGCGACTTCTATGCATGTGATGCAGGCTGCGACTCTCGACGAACCGTAACGGACAAAACGACATCGAATTATTCTCACTCATTCCAATTCTACACTCGCACGGTTTAAACGCGGCACACCTGATTCGCAATAAAATCAATCTAATGCTAACGCACGGGTTCACTACACCCTTTGAGATAAAATAGAGGCGATGAACCAATATTTTCTCAAGAGAAATGGATCGACCTGATCCGTTCGAGCGTGTGTTGTACCAAAAGAGATCCACCAAAAATAAATGATTCAGAAAGTGGTAGATCTCACCCAATAAAAGAAAACGAGGTCTGTCAATCCTCACGAATATAAATAGATCAAAAGAAAATAACAAAATCATTCGGATCAAAACCACGACAAATTCAAAGTTCGTAGGCAACGCCAAAGAAAACCACCACAAGAAATTATTCTATGAGGAAACACTCAAAGGTAGAGATTTCGTTACCCCAATCGGAATGGATGATTCCGATTAAAAATGGTTCGCTCTTCTATGGCTCCACCGGAGTTATGTCGAATGGAGAGAAAACTCGTTCGCCTTCCTTGCTTCACGCCGGGGTAGATTCTTCGTCGCTGGGGTTGTTGTCTTTGGCCGAAATCACTAAGGATGGAGGATTTGTTTGGTAGCCGAACCCTTGGGGGAGATCAATGGCTTGGCAGAAATCTTCAAGGGAGAAACTCCTTGTTTTTGTTTGCTCGAAGGGGAGAGGAGGAAGCATCTCGTGGAGGAGAAGAGAGGAGGAAGGAGTGGAGAAGTGGTCAAATTCCACAAAGAGGGAGAGAGGGGGGCCGGCGACTTGGAGGGGGAGAGGGGAGAGAGAGAGGCTGAAATTAGCAAGAGAGAAAGGAGGGGGAATCTCAATTTGAGTTTAGGTTTTCAATTTCTTATTCATCAATACATAATTCCTACATCACATGGCCTTTTATAAGCTACACCACTCAATCTCCACTATTAATGAAATTGAAATGCAAAAGATGGTTATAAGTACCCATCATAACATGAAATAAAAATACAAATAGCATAATGCATAAAAATAAAATGCATGAAAACAAAATTCTTAAAATAAAAATGCTTAAAAATAATAATACTTAAAAATATTTAATTATAAATATTTAATTTATAATCATATATTTTTATATGAGGGTAACAACGACGGCAGACGACGTGCAAAACATGTAGCGGCATTGGCATCAATCATGAACCAGTGGCGGAACAGCGTTGCCATCAATCCTCCCCCGCTCAAAATTACTCATCACCGATGAGTGGCCCGTGAGGGGAAAATAGTCGAAAGCAGCAGCAACAAGTGGCAAATATGACCCCATAATCCAAGTCGTAGTAGTGTGATCATCTTACATCAAATAGAACCTGTCAGGCAAAAAGAAGGTCTTGAGGAACCTTGGAAAAGCATTAGTCAAAGAAGGAGAAAAAGTTTCAACATCAACATTCAACATACCTCCAGTGGCAACCGTAAGAGAGAGCGATCACGGACCCAGCTCACCCCTCAACCCATTAGAAAACATAGTGGTCGAAATAAACGGATAGGCAGATAATTCAAGTGGTGGAGAAACGTAAGGCATTAAATCCGAAATATTGAAAATAGGGGATATACCCCAATCAGTGGATATCTCCAAAAGATATGCATTTTCTCCTAACCTCTTTAAAATTCGGAAAGGACCGGCTCGCCGATTCGCTAACTTTTTTATGGAGCCCGAAGGCAACCGTTCAGGGATGAGACGCACCAAGACCAAATCATCAATATTAAAGTGAGACACTCTTCCATGTACGTTAGCATGAGATTTATAAAATGCAAATTGGGTGACTAACATTTCAAAAATGTGCTTATGTAAATTGTGAATATGAAGAGCGAATTCTTGTGCAAAATCACTTGATTTATACGTTGGAGGTAACATAACTATATCAAGTGGCACCGGTGCTAAATGGTTTAATCGATTTAATTTATATTTAATGTTTAGTGGACGCAAACCAATGGCACACCTGTCACGAAATCTGAAGTGGGCATAATAGACGACCTCATATTAAACGTATAATCTGAGAATTGATTATTCATAGGAAGTCTGGAGGATACAGAACTACAAAAACTTGTGATGATACCGAACACGAATTCTAACAACTCACTAATATTTATCGTACGTGACATGTCTAACGGAGGGGTTACTAATGTAGACAACACCAAATGGCTTGGACTAGTTATAACAAATTTGTGTCCTAACATAGGTACTAGTCGAGTCAATGGAGCAGGAGGGAGGGTCGGTAAAATCAAACCCGGGAGAGAATCAAAATCATCTTGAATTTCATGCAACGGAGACAACATCAAAGGACGATCATCCGGGTCTACATCAATAATGTCATCCGAAAGCACAACTCCCTCACTTGGAAATTCTTCCAACACACTATATACATCATCCAAATCAGAATCAGTAAATGTCTCAGAAATGGACAAAATCGCACCCGACAAAATTTCTAATTCATCTGGAGCTTCAGACAATAGTGATAACATCAAAGAAATATCTTTCGGGTTCTCAGGCTAAAGTCGTCCAAAAATAACCTTACCTCATAAGGTAAATCATCCACAACAGCAATCGGGACATCCTCAATCTCAGGCTCCTCAGATGACTCAGATACACTCTCAGCTGGTGCAATTGTAGGCTCTATTATGACGGGGATCGTAGCGTGGAGAGGACATTCAAGAATATGGTGATCAGACACAATACTAGTAGAGCATGTAATAGGCAATGGGATACTCTCACAGATCGGAATACCATCATCTCATACATCATCTTCCAAATCACTAGGTATCCCATCAATGTAAGAATCATCAGAATCGTCAGGCACTATCGTACATGGCGGGATACTCTCATCTAGTTGGTCATCCTTAGAATCAGGAGATACCAATCTACATCAGAATCCTCATGGGTATCATACACAATCTTAGGAGGCTCAGACATCGAAGCTAAAGGAGCCAAAACCCTAGTAATAACATCTTTTGAGTCCAAAACATAGGGTCTAAACTGCTCATTTTTTCTAAAGGTAGGAATTGGCACACTTTGGGTAGTCATACCTTTGTGGGGAAGGGACCTAGCCTGAGGCATATGGTCACTCCTATAAGCAGATATGGTTCTGGTATCAT
The DNA here is from genome assembly GCA_039513925.1 of Platanthera zijinensis. Taxonomy (NCBI): domain Eukaryota; kingdom Viridiplantae; phylum Streptophyta; class Magnoliopsida; order Asparagales; family Orchidaceae; genus Platanthera; species Platanthera zijinensis. The sequence goes on from CM077087.1 coordinate 166,675,708, forward strand.
AACTATACTCGCTCACGGCTAGGTTGCTATTAGTACGGAGGTAGGCTGGGTCAAATTGATAAGTGAGAAGGCTACGTATTTGCGGCCAAGCATATTGATAACCACCCACACGGAGCTCTTCGTTTAGCCAAAACACCTGGGCTTGATCTACTAATCTTTCTCGGGCGACGATAACCTTTTGGTGGTCGTCCCATTCGTGACAATCAAAATAAATTTTCATTCCTTTAAGCCAGTCCCTAAAAATTTGAGAATCCTCATAACCATCATAAGTGGATTCCTCAATCTTGGTTTGAGGAAAAGCGTGGGGACGGTTGGGCTTCCTAAGGCAAGGGGCAATGTTGGACTGTGGTTAGTCATATCTCTAGACCACAAATTATCAAATCCGGAATCATAAATGTCATGGGCCATTTTTAGTGGGGACGAGACAGAAAAACCTACTCGAATCTTGTGCACATAAAATGAATAATGATCCTGACCCAATAAAAAATAATACAGATGAATTTGTTCCCGCTTATTAACTAAGGTAATAAATATATTTTTTTAGATTTTCTTGCTGAAAATAAATAGGAGATTATTAAAAAAAATTGATTTTTTTGCAGGAAAAAAAAAATTTTAGACCGCTATTTGCAGAACAAAAATAAAAAAATTATTTTAATGTTTTGGACAACGGATTATGCAAGTGCGTGTCGGCGTTCTAAGAAAAGGGAGAGGGTGACGATTAGGAAATTGACATGAACCTCTCTCTGATACCAAATTGATGCAGGCTACGTCTCCCGACGAACCGCAACGGACAAAACGACATCGAATTGTTCTCACTCGTTCCAATTCTACACTCGCACAGTTTAATGTAGCACACCTGATTCGCAATAAAATCAATCTAATGCTAACGCACGAGTTCGCTACACCCTTAGAGGTAAAATAGTGGCGATGAACCAATATTTTCTCAAGCGAAATGGATCGACCTGATCCGTTCGAGCATGTGTTGTGCCAAAAGAGATATACAGAAAAAAATGATTCGAAAAGTGGTAGATCTCTCCCAACAAAAGAAAATGAGGTCCTCCAATCCTCACGAACATAAATAGATCAAAAGAAAATAGAAAAATCGTTCGGATCAAAACTGCGACGAATTCAAAGTTCGTAGGCAACGCCAAAGAAAACCATAATAAGAAATTATTCTAGAAGGGAAACACTCAAAGGTAGAGATTTTTTTACTCCAATCGGAATGGATGATTCCGATTAAAAATGGTTCGCTCTTCTATGGCTCCACCGGAGTTACGCCGAATGGAAAGAAAACTCGTCTGCCTTCCTTGCTTCACGTCGGGGTAGATTCTTCGTCGCCAGGGTTATTGTCTTTGGCCAAAATCACCAAGGATGGAGCATTTGTTTGGTGGACGAACCCTAGGGGGAGATCAAGGACTTGACCGAAATCTTCAAGGGAGAAACTCCTTGTTTTTGTTTGCTCGAAGGGGAGAGGAGGAAGGATCTCGTAGAGGAGAAGAGAGGAGGAAGGAGAGGAGAAGTGGTCGAATTCCACAAAGAGGGAGAGAGGGGGGTCGGCGGCTTGGAGGGAGAGAGGGGAGAGAGGGGCCGAAATTAGCAAGAGAGAAAGGAGGGGGAAATCTCAATTTGAGTTTAGGTTTTCAATTTCTTATTTATCAATACATAATTCCTACATCACATGGCCTTTTATATACTACACCACTCATTCTCCACCATTCATGAAATTGAAATACAAAAGATGGTTATAAGCACCCATCATAACATGAAATAAAAATACAAATAGGATAATGCATAAAAATAAAATGCATAAAAATAAGATGCTTAAAATAAAAATGCTTAAAAATAATAATACTTAAAAATATATAATTATAAATATTTAATTTATAATCATATATTTTTATATGAGGGTAACGAAGACGGCGGACGGCGTGCAAAACATGTAGCGGAGTTGGCGTTGAATGTTGCGGTAGCATCCCATCTTCATGTTTGCAGCAACGATCGTCTCAATCAACAAACTCTCTATGTCGGGGATCAAAGGCCGCCTCAGCAACGTCATCATGAACCAGTGGCGGGACAACGTCGCCATCATCATGCTTGCTCCAGATTTTAAGATTTCTACTTATTAGTTCAAAACTTCATGTATTGGATTTTTATTGTACTAAGTTTGATCAATTTGTGGTTTGATATAGATACGTTCGAATAATCCATCGATACTCCTTCATGGTGGATGACTGCTTCAACAGTATGTCGTAGATAACTACATCAAGATTGAGACTCAAAAATTGAGATGGATTAACCTGAATCAATATAAGATTTGTGCAGAGCTATATCAGGGTTTGCAAGATTGCTTAAATGCTGGTGAAAATGATGCGGGTACATTCACTTGCTTATTGATGTTTCTCCCCATACTTTAGTATATATAGATGTTCATTACCTTCTCTCGTGAAATTCTTTCTGCTAAGGAAACATTGGGCGATGAACCGTCCTACCATCCTCCTTCATTGGAAGCCCTCAGGATATGTATCAGAGGTATCAAGATGCAATGTCAATCGTCCAGCACTACTGTAAACCAGATATATTCTTAACCATAACATACAATCCCAACTGGAATGAAATAAAAAATGAACTGTATCTAGGACAATTGCCACATGATCGTCCAAATCTCCTTACGAGAATTTTTCAAGCAAAGTATGAAAAATTGAAAGATGAAATCTTCAATAAAGGTATCCTTGGAAAGGTGGTTGCGCGCTTTCATATCATTGAGTTTCAAAAGAGAGGTCTACCCCACGTGCATATGTTGGTTATTTTTGATGCAGAGGATAAATTAAATACTCTATATAAGAATGATTCGTTGGTGAGCGTTGAGATACCCAATCAATAAGAGGATCACCCTTTATATGATGAAGTTCTAAAACATATTATATATGACTCATGTAGTCACTATAAACCGAATGCCCAGTGCATGAAAAATTGTGTGCAGCAAAAGATATCTTAAGCCTTTTGCAGAATATACTATCCAAGGGAATGACTCATATCCAGTATATCAGCGTAGACTTGATAATAGTAGAACTATTACAGTTGGTCGTGGAGAAGGAGTTGTTGTGGATAATAGATGGGTCATACCATATAACTCGTGGTTACTCTTAAAGTATGATTGTCATATCAATGTGGAAATATGTAGTAGTATTAAGATTATCAAGTATTTGTATAAGTATGTCTACAAGGGACATGGCTGCGTGTCGTTTGAAGTTCGCTCTGCCCCTAATTATGATGAGGTGTGCAAATACATCGATGGTCATTGGGTTTGTGCACCTGAGGCTTTGTGGAAAATATTTAAGTTTGAGATGAAGAGGATGTATCATGTTGTTTAAAGACTACAAATTCATCTACCAAATCAACATCACGTTCACTTCGATAGTGACCAAACAATTTCAAGTGTCCTGGCAAATGAGAGGAACTCCAGATCAATGCTGACTGAATTTTTTAGTCTGTACAATGACAACCAAGATCTCGAGAAGTACTTATATAAAGATTTTCCAAAGTAATACAGATATTTAACTATCGAGCGTTAGTGGATACCGAGAGTATCAACCCAAAAGGTTATTGGTATGATATATGCAGTCAACCCGATGGAAGTCGAAAGATTTTACTTGCGACTACTACTTAATCTTGTTAAGGGTCCAAAATCATTTGAGGATCTAAAGTGTGTGACTAGTATTAAATGTATAACCTTTAAACAGGCTGCAGAGCGACACAGACTTCTTGAAGAGGATAATAGCATTCGAGATGGTCTGGATGAAGCAAGATGTTTTAGAATGCCAATTTTGTTGAGGAGACTTTTTGCAATAATTTTGTTATACTGTGAACCAAACTCTATACAAAACCTATTGGATAAGAAATTTGACAGTATGACTGAAGATTACAGCTTAGCAAGCACTTCAAATAACACTTATATAAAATATAATTTACTTCATGATTTAGTTAACATCTGCAGCAGCATAAGAAAATAGTAACAGATTTTGGTCTGCCGGCCAGAAGTGAAGGTTTTGAGGGTTTACACAACTTCTCCAGCCTAATAGAACATGAACGGTCATTCTTAATATCTAATGATGTCATAAATTCAGTTCACTCATTTAGTCTAGAACAACTCTCAGCATTCAACATCATCGGTACAACTATACGAAAATGACAAAGTGCAATGTTCTTCTTAGATGGTTCAGGAGGCATGGGAAAAACATACCTTTATCGAGCATTGCTAGAAACTTTCAGAAAGGAAGGGTTCATTATATTAGCAACAACTTCATTAGGGGTCGCATCAAACCTACTCCCAGGTGGAAGTACTGCACATTCAAAATTCAAAAAAGCAATCAAATTTAAAATAATGTCAACATGCAAATTTAATAAGCAGTCTGATTTGCATGAATTTATATAACAAGTCAGAGCCATTATTTGGGATGAGGCCCCAATGATTCATAAGAAGGCATTTGAGACTGTGGATCGATCTTTCAAGGATGTACTTGATGTCAATCTGCCTTTTGGTGGAAAAGTTATAATCATTGGTAATGATTTCCGTCAGCTAACGCCGGTTGTTGTAAATGGAACAAAATCTCAAATTATTAGCGCGAGCATCGTTGAATTGTATCTTTGGATGAATGTTCACATTCTTTGTGTTAAAACCGAAAACTCGGTCTCTGTGGAGTTCACCCTTGGGGAAGGGGTGATCGCACACTTACTTCTCTCTCGCGAGCCAAATAACTAAGGAAAAAGAACAGGAAAAGGACCCAAGGGCTCGGCGTGGAGGACCATCACACATACGGAAGATCTTAGAATGCTTCCCCTCCCTAGCAAAATGCTAACCTAAGGATACCTCAGAAAGCGCAAGAAGACCTGGGCATAAGAAAGCATGCCTTCTGAGGTACCCCCTTGGGTCTATTTATAGATTTCTGAAAAATGGCCAGCAAATAGCCAACCTCCGCTATTCTGAACAGCTATGTGCAGCCCAACTAGGTCTGCCAACAGCGTAACTTCGCTGTTCCAACATATTATAGAAAGGCTAGCGGGGGTAAAATAGTAAAAATACACCACAGGAAACTGGTTGAGCGGTACTATGGAGCCTCTGCTTGCCGGGGGCGGCGAGTGCTCGATGGAGCTGGCACTCGCCGCCTCTGCCATCCTTGGGCGAGTGCGGGCCCAGCCTACCCCACTCGCTCGCTGCACGTCGAACCATCGGGGCTAGTGCGTGTCGACCCGCTCCACTTGCCCGCTGCTCGCGGGCACCCTGGGGAGAGTGCGAGCCGACCCGCTCCAATCGCCCCCTCCAACGATCCACCCCTATTTGCGCGAGCCGGGTTGCTGGTCTTTGGCCGATCTGGACCCTCTCGACCACTACTCGCCGGATATGGGGTTGTACACAATCCCTTCTCTTTGCGAGGTTGGTCCAAGCTCAGGAAGAAACATCTAACCCCGCAATATGCGGCGAGTGCGATAGGGCCAGAGAACCTTTTGGTGGGCTCCACTAGCGGCTATATATATAGGTTTGCGTACCTGGGCGACCTTTATCATTCCCTCTTACTTAAGCCTTCCCGAGATGCCTCTCTCCAAAGAACTCCAAAAGAAGCTCAGCCGCGCCCGCGATCTCAACACCACTCGTGCTGATGCATTAGTCGGCCTTCCTCCCATCACTGCAGCACGCGAGCCGCCGAAATCCAATCCTGCCAAGAAGGCCAAGTCCATTCTGAAGGACGCTGAATCCATCTACCGCAACATGGAGTCTACCTTCGCTCTTGGGCTCACCTCCTCCAAACCTGCTGCAGACCTCAAGGGGAAGTAGTCGTCAACATTCCTGCAGACCCCAGGGACCACCAATCTAATGCCAAGACCTCCACACCGTGAGTCCACACCCTGCACGACAGCTCGCATCCTCAGACTCCTGACGATACTCGCCTGCAAAGTAAATCCCCCCTTTGGGACCACAGGTCTGGATTCGCTAAAAATCATATCGCCATCTCACATCCCCTCTCAGCAGCCTACAGATACTCCTGCACTCGCGGGAAAAAGAGCCGAGGACATCCCGATCCCCAACTTCAATCTCATCTCCCCAGGAGTCCACCCTCTGGGTTGTGGCAAGAACCTGGCCCTACCTCCTCCGTACACCTTCCAAGAACTGTCGAGCTTATCTTGTTAGCTCTGCTTTCTCTGGAATATTTTGCCTAGGTCTTTTTGCAGCTCGCGCCCTCTTTCTCCCTGAGTTGATTATTTTCTACAGGGCTTCCTGCTCCGTATGAGATTGAAGAGTCTTCAGAACAGGCTCTCCACTCGCCACCCCCTAAGCCTGGGATGGAGAGCTTTCTGGATGACTCGCTGGATCCTGTCGAGCTGAGGCGGTGAATAGTGGAGGTATTGAAGAATCAGGACGCCGCCCTTCGCCAACTTCGAGCGGACAATGCATATAGCGAGCAGAGGCTACAGGTGCTAGAGCAGGATTATGTGTTGCTTACGGACAAGGTGGGGCACGGCTCAGTGAGTGAGATGATGTCTTTCACCCAAGTCATGGAGAGAATTGATGAAAGCCTGCAGACCTTTGAGAGGGACCTGAACCTGGTCTACGAGTTTCTCAACCCGCGCTGACCTCCGGGGATGGGGGCGAGAAGCCAGGGTAGAAGAAAATGGCTCCCTAGCTGAGCCTACCAACCCTCGCCTCTCAGCTCCCCGACTCGTGCGAGTTGGCTGAACTTTCCTTTGCTTGCAATGAACTTCTTTTTTGGGGATGTGAATGTTCCTGTCTGTAATAACTTAAACAAATTTTTTAGATCTCAATTCGTTTTGAAATAAAAGGATGCGCTATCTAGGTTTAGCTCGCACTAGGATAGGCGAGATCGTCGGGTGGCGAGCTGGGATCGGCGAGCTGGGGCTGGCGAGCTGTACCGACCGGTCAGCTCGGCCATAAATCTAGTTTTCTATAAATAGGCCCCCTCACCAACCCCCCGATTATCGCCTTAATTGTATTCATACCCCCTTTGCTGCTCTGCTCGTAACCTGCTCTAGCATCCCCACCGTCACCTGCTCTCGCACTCCAACCTTTAGCAGATATGGGCAATACACGACCCAACGCCAATGGGTGCTCCAAGTTTGCTCGACAATTTGCCGAGTACCTATTTTTCGATGAAAACACTAGCGAGCGCGAGCTCGCCGCTTTCAAGACTGAATACCTGCCCCCCCCCCCCGACTATGAGGCGCGCTAGCCCAGGGAGAGCGAGAATAAAAACACCTCTTACCAGGACGAGATCGCCTTCCCCATCTCACATTTCGACGTGGGGTTGCGCCTCCCTCTCTTGCCGGAAATCCGCCAGATCCTCAAATACTTTGGCGCGGTGCTCGCGCAGCTGAACTCGAACGCGATCGCTATGATGGTCGCGTTCGCCTATCACCTCCGCCGCGAGCAGATTGAATTCAACCTCGCTGTCTTCCTCAAGCTCTTCACTTACCACGCGACCAATGATGGGGTCGCCTACCTGATGGGCTCGCACATCAAGGTTCGCGAGACCGCAAACAAAAATCACAACTGGGTATCCAAGATCGTCTTCATCAAGGGCGACCTGGGCAACATACCCTTCTCCCCCCAACAAAAGAGCGAGGAGGTATATCGGCCTATAACGCTATCCGGCGACGACGCCGAGTTGTACAGGTCCTTTTTGGAGAAGGAATTCGAGGTCGCCTTTATTCGAAGGGGCCTCGACTCACTTCCCCCATCCTCCCTAGCGAAGGTATACTATTTTTTACTTCGCGTCGGCTCTCTTACAACCATCAATCTTTTTAACTCAAGCCTTTCTCTGGAGTGGAGCGATCAATTCCAGAGCATCCGCCTCATGTGGACTCGGGAGTCAGCCCGGACCCGCTCGCGCACGAGCGGGCAGCATCGGCGGCCTGCCGAGGCGACCTGGGGTATGGCGGACCCCCCTCTAGTTGGAAATGACCTATCCTCAAAGGGTCCGACTCGCCTCACCGCCCCCTACCGCCAAAGAATTTGAAGGCGACGGTGGTCTCCCGGGGAGGACTACAACAACAACAAGTCCTGGGGAGACCACAACAACAAGTTTACATAAGCTCGTTGGAGACCACGATAGAAGGGGCTCCAAAGAGCTCGCTGAAGGGCTCGCTAGAGAAGGACCTAGAGGGTGGCGAGCCCTCTGCCTCCACTACTGCAGCGGTGACTGCGGCCCGTGAGTCAGGCCTGCGGAAGAGCCACCCCCTCTTCGTCTTTGGGGGAAATTCAAAAGATCTGGTCGGCGAGCCGATGATGCGGTGGGATGAGCAGACCCACATGGTCTCCATCTCATCACTACATCCCTCCTGGTCGGGGGTTCAGCTCGCCTCCGGGCACGCCTATGCACTAGGCTTCGACCTATATGGGCGCCAGGATGCCGAGGCCTACAAGAGCCCGACTCTTCGTCAGCTCGACCACGAGGGTCTGCAGGCCCAGATGCGGGCCCTTGAGTTGCACCACATGGTGGTCCGTCGAGGCTTCAAACTCAACCACCAGTTGCTGAAGGAGGAGCAGTAATGCGACCTCGCTGAGGACAAAGCCGCCGACCTGGCGGGGCGACTGCAAGTCGCTAAGAACCTTCTCGCAAAAATCGCTGGCGGGATGGTAAGCGCCAACTACCCCCTTCCTTTTTCCCTTAGGGTTTTTCAAGCACATTAATCTTACCTTGCCTTTCTCTCCAGGATGTCGAAGCCACGTACAAGCTGCATGCTCGTGCTGCCAATCTGGAGGCTCGTGCAGCCGAGCAGGAGGCTCGCGCCGCCGAGCAGGAGGCTCATGCCGTCGAGCAGGAGGCTCACACCGCCGAGCAGGAGGCTCGCGCCGCCGGGCTGGAGAAGGAGATCAGCGGCATGAGGGAGGAGAACAGAGGGCTTCAGGGCGAGTTGATTCTCCAGACTGAAATCTTCCTCCCTTATTCTGGCGACGAGCCAAGCATCCCTCCTAAATGGCCAAGGGTCTACAACACCGCTGACTATACCCTCCAGATGATGAAATACATGGAGGTGTTAGTGGAGGGATGTGAGGAGATCACAATAATGGACCTTGTACGGAACTTGTTCCCGCCGGCCACCCCTCCCAGTGAGAAGTAGGAAAGCTTCGAGTCGTTGTTCAAGGATGTCAAGGGCTACAAGGACGATCGTGCATCCGGAGGGGAAGGCGAGGAGGATCATCTGTCTGTAGGGGAGGGCGAGAGCTGACCCGCATCCCCATCCCATATTTGCTTTTCTTTCATTGTAATCCCCCCTTGTAACATGTACTATTTACCAATGAAAAAGTACTTAGCTTGAATTTGCCTCTTTCCTTTCTTTTTTTTGAATCTTCTGTGCTGTATTCGCCTGCGAGCTAACCTCCTCGTTGGGCGACCTCGCTGGGATAGAGCTTGCCGCTAGAATGTATCTGAGTTAGGATTCGTGATCTTAGAGAGGCCCTGAGAGCTCGCCGACCCTAGATAATTAGGGGGCGGATCATCCGCCGAGCCAAGCTCGCGAGTACTCAAATCGCCCACGAGTTCCCCTTTTTGTTTTTGTCAAGCTGAAATTGTTAGAAAATTCCCAAGTAAAATTTTAAGAGGGTGGAAATGTACCGTCGAGGACCTCCTCGTCTCGCCATCCTTAGTGGATTCCGAGACCTCTGCTCGCCGCACTCTCATCTTTCCATGGGATGATGATATTTCCAGGGTAATAGGCCTAGACGACTTGCCGAGCCGGTCTTGCGAGTGCTCAGCTAGCCTGCGATAGTTCTTCCTCCTTGAAGCTGCTTCAAACTGCCTCGGCTGGCCCGCCAAGGGGTGACTAGATCCAACCCTTAAACACCTTTTTGTTCTGCCTTTTTAGTATAACTAGCTGATTCTTGAATTTAGATGTAGCCCTGTCCACCGAGAATCTAAGTCGTGTCAGCTAGGTGAGAGCCTGACAGCGGGTGTTGAGAATTAGCTGGCCTCATCCCTCCAGGGTCATAATGACGTCACTCGAGGATCCCGGCCCTGCCAGTTAGGTGGAAGCATGGCAGCGGGAGCATCTCGGGACCTAACCCCAGAGCGGGAAAATTTATCATCACTTATCCTCCCGGCGCTACCACAGACCCAATCAACTAGGTGGGAGCCATACGGAGATTGTTGAGCATCAACCGGCCTCAGCCCTCTAGGGTCATAACGACGTCACTCGAGGATCCCGACCCTGCCAGCTAGGTGAAAGCCTGTCAGCGGGAGCATCTCAGGACCTAACCCCAGAGCGGGAAAATTTGTCATCACTTATCCTCCGAGCGCTACCACCGACCCAATCAACTAGGTGGGAGCTTGATGGGGGGTGTTGAGCATCAACCAGCCTCAGCCCTCTAGGGTCATAACGACATCACTCGAGGATCTCGGCCCTGCCATCTAGGTGGAAGCCTGACAACGGGAGCATCTCGAGACCTAACCCTAGAGCGGGAAAATTTGTCATCACTTATCCTCCGGGCACTACCACCGGCCCAATCAGCTAGGTGGGAGCCTAACGACAGGTGTTGAGAAACAACCGGCCTCAATCCTCCAAGGTCATAGCAACGTCACTCGAGGATCCCGACCCTGCCAGCTAGGTATAAGCCTGGTAGCGGGAGCATCTCGGGACCTAACCCCAGGGCGGAAAAATTTGTCATCACTTATCCTCCGGGTGCTACCACTGGCCTAATCAGCTAGGTGGGAGCCTGACGGCGGGTGTTGAGCATCAAACGGACTCAGCCCTCTAGGGTCATAACGACATCACTCGAGGATCCCGGCCTTGCCAGCGAGGTAGGAGCCTGATAGCTGGAGCATCTCGGGACCTAACCCTAGAGCGAGAAAACTTGTCCTTGTCTAACCTCCGCCCCCTCCCAGCTAGATGGGAGCCTGGTAACGGGGGCATTTCGGGACTTAGCTTGATAAACACAACTCGCCATAACTTGATCTGCAAAAAAGTTAGGGCATCAAAAGATTTCATATTCATTGAAGGAATGGACATACATACTTTCATGGATAGAAACCCTTCAAGTCATCACCACTCCATGTGTGACTTAGGGTCTCACCCTCTACATTTCGGAGATGGTACCCCCTAAACTCAGAGCTTCCTGGACAATATTTGGGCCTTCCCAGTTAGGGTTGAGCTTCCCCACTATCGCAGACCTCCCTGCTGCATCCACCTTCTTCAGGACCAAGTCTCCTTCCGCGATCGGTTTGACCCTGACGTTCTTGCCAAAGTACATAGCCATTCTTCGCTTTACCTCTTTCATTCGGATGGCAGAGAGATCACACAGCTCTTCCACCATGTCAAGGGAGAGTCGTAGCTCCTCCTCATTTTCAGCTTGTCATTCTTCCCTTCCTACCTCTACCTCGACCACCCGAGGCATCCAGACCTCTAACTCTACTGGAAGCACGACCTTGCATCCATGGGAGAGCTTGAAGGGGTTATCCCTCATGGACAAGTTGGGAGTGGTTATAAGGGCCCAAAGAACTGAAGGAAGCTTCTCTACCCAGCTACCCTTCAAATTCTCCACCTTCTTCTTGAGGAGGTTGACGATGATTTTTTTCGCCGCCTCCACCTACCCGTTGCTCCTGGGATGGTAGACCGATACGAACCTGAGGTCGATCCCGAGCAGTCCACAGAAATTGATAAACTCAGTGTTGGCGAACTGAGGCACATTGTCTGTGATAATGGCCTGGGGCAGACCGTGCCGGTAGATGATCTCCCCCAAAATGAAATTCCTTATTACCCGGGAGGTCACCTTGGCTAGCGCCTTCACTTCCAACTACTTAGAAAAATAATCTATAATCACCAGCAGGAACCTCCTCTGCCCGCTGGCCTGGGGGAAAGGCCCTACAAAATCCATTCCCCAAATGGCGATGGGCTAGGGGGTTGTGATACTCCTGAGCCGCTGAGCTGGTTGGAGCTGGAAGGGGCAAACAACTGGTACTTGTAGCACTTCTTTGCGAAATCCACAACATCCTGACTCAGGGTTGACAAAAAGTATCCCTGTCGGACTATCCTCCCTTCCAAGGTTCTGCTCCCCGAGTGTCTTCCACATTCCCCTGAATGCACCTCCTCTAGAATCCTCTGGAACTCCCCCTCTACTACGCAACGTGCCAACATCCCCGAGAAATTCTTCCTATGCAATTGTCTGTCGCACATAAGATAATATGCCAACTTGTGTTTGAACTTCTTCTTATCTATCCCTTCCATTAACTCCCCTATGGACAGGAATGTTGCGAATGGATCTATCCATGAGGGGTGTTAGTCCACCTCCATTAGCTCTACCTCTTGTATGGACGGACGGAACAGGTATGTGATGGTACCCCCCCCCCCCCCACCCGGGGACCATGTTTGGCTAGCTGATTAACCTGCTCATTCTCTTCCCTCGGCACATGTCGGATGGAGAAGGTTTGGAACGCGCTGATGACCCCCTTCACCTTTGTCAAGTATAACTGAAGAGTTGGTTCCCATACCTCAAACTCCCCATTGATCTGGGAGGCCACCACCATGGAGTCTATGAGGACCTCCGCATCATACACCCCCAGCTCCCTGGCTAGGCACAACCTTACTATCACAGCCTCATACTCAGCCTGATTATTAGTGATGGGAAAATGCACCACCACCGTCTACTTGATCCTCATTCCCTGGAGGCTCTCTAAGATCATCTCCACCCCCAGGGAATGCCTTCCCAAAGCACCATCCACCATCACCTTCTAAGGGACCGGGCGAGTGAGTTCCGACTCCGCCACCTCGACCACATAATCAGGAAGGAAGTCGGCCATCGCCTGGGCCTTGATCGAGAGGCGCGGGACGAAAGAGGTATCGAACTCACTCAGTTCCACCTACCACTTTGCCAACCTGCCATAATGCTCCACCCCCTCAAAGATGTTGTAGAGGGGGTGGTCTGTCACCACTCGGATGGAGTGTGCCTGAAAATAGGGTCAGAGCCTCCGAGCCGAGATGACTAGAGCGAAGGACAGCTTCTCAAAGATGGGATAATAGAGCTCTGCCTTCCTCGGGACCCTGATCATGTAGTATATGGGAAGCTGCTTCCTTCCCTCTTCCCGAACCAGGACGGAGCTCGAGGCCTCGGATCTGACCCTGAGATACAAAGATAGGTCCTCCCCTACTTCGGCCCTTGGAGCAGGGGGGCCTGAGTTAACTGCCTATTTAAGGCTTGGAATGCCTTCTCGCATTCCTTAGTCCACTCAAACTTATTGCCTCCCCTCAATGCCTTGAAGAAGGGGGAGCACTTCTCCCCAGCCCGGAAAAGGAACCTGCTTAGCCCAACCAACTTCCCCGTCAACCGTTGCACCTCCTTAACATTCTGAGGCAACCCCAACTCCATGATCACCTTGACCTTGTCAGGATTTGACTCCACCCCTGCGGGGGTGAGAAGATGGCCCAAGAACTTGCCCCTACTGGCCCCGAAGACGCACTTCAAGGGGTTTAGCCTCATCTTGTATTTGCACAAGGTGTTGAAGGTCTCTTCTAGATCCTGGAGGTGGGAGTCCACCCCTTATCTCTTGATCATCAGGTCATCCATATACACCTCGAGATTCCTACCCTTCTGTTCCCGAAAGACCTGATCCATCATCTTCTGATATGTCGCCCCTGCATTTTTCAACCCAAAGGGCATCATCTTATAGTAGTAGTACCCATCCCCAGTGATGAAGGAGACATCTTTAAATCGGGGGATGCATCCTGATCTGATGATAACTTGAAAAAGCATATAAGAAACTCATTACAAGAAAACCGACGACTGAGTTAACCAACGTGTCGATTCGAGGTAAGGGGTAACAATCTTTAGGACATGATTTATTAAGAAAGAGAAATCAACACACATTCTCCATCGGCCGTCTCCTTTTTTTACCATTACTACATTGGAGACCCACCCGGGGTATTGGATTTCGGATACAAAGCCAGCCTTCAGGAGCTTGGCCACCTCTTCCTTGATAGGCTCGGCCAGCTTGTCTGCAATGGACCTCTTCTTCTGCTAGATAAGGCGATCTTCTAAGTCCAGGTTGAGGCGGTGGCAGGCGACGTCTGCATCGATCCCTGGTATCTATGTCGCGCTCCAAGCGAATATGTCCACGTTCTTCTGGATGCATGTCAACATCCTCTCCTGGTCCGTCGGGGTCAGCCCCCCGCAGATGTGCACCTTCTTCACCTTGCCTCCCAAGGTAAGGACTTCCATATCCACCACCTCCTCTTCAGCATCCAAGCGGGACTGCTCCCCCCATTCTCCAACATCCCCCTCTCCTGGGACAAGGGCCTCCTCCTCAGCCTCTTCCACGGCCATTGCCTCGGCCGGCTCCTAGACTCCCTCCACCACCTCCATATGGGTGTGGTTCTCCTCCACCTCCATCTCAACTCCACCTACTTCCTACTCTGCCTCCTCCATCCTTTGCTCTATCTCCTTGGCCCCCTCCTGCCAAGAAATAAAGTTCACCGCGGTGACGTAACACTCTCTTTCCACCTTGGGGTCTCGTCGGACCCGGACCCGGATCCCATCGACGTTGAACTTCAAGCACTGGTGAAAGGATGAGGGAACGCAATGGAAGGCGCTGATGAGATGCTGCCTGAAGATGGTGTTGTAACTGCTGGGGGCATCCACAATGACGAACTTGTAGTTTTGGGACTGCTCCGCAGAGTGACATGGAGCCCCACTCCTCCTTCCATCTCCTTTCTCTTCCCAGAAAACTCAAACAGAGGTCCATCCGATGCCAGCACCCTCTTGGCCTCCACCTTCATCGCGTCGAACTCCTTCTTGAAGATGACATTGACCGAACTCCCGTTGTCAACGAGGATTCAGGAGACGGTGAAGTTCTCGACTTCGGTCTGGATGACCAATGCGTCGTAGAAGGGGTCCTCGTGATCTGGCATGTCCTTCCTTGAGAAGGTGATCTTCTCCTCCGGGGTGGGGTTTGGGATGTGGAGCCAATGCTCTAGCGGTACATGGTGTGGAGACTTGTCTTTCGGGAAGCCTCAACTTCTACCCCTACCCCCCCCCCCATAGATCACTTTGATCCCTCCTCGGGCCCCAACATCAGCCCGGTCCTCACACCTGTCCTCCTCTGTCCGAGGTAGGACTTCTTCAATCCACACCTCCCGGCAGTCATGCTGCTACTACTGCTCCATGTTTCCTCCCACCTCGAGAAACTCTGGGCAAATGGCTGTAGCGTGCCCCTCCTCTTGGTGGAAGTCACAATAAAGTAACTCCACCCTGACTTCCCTCCTCCTCCTCTACTGACCCCTCCTCCTCTACAGGGTTATCGTCATAGCCTAATGCTGATCTGGGAGGGGAGGCCTCTGACCCTGCCTCCAGCCTAGAGAGTGAAAGTTTCCCTAGCCTCCCTAGCGGTTGTCTCCTCCATGGAAACCTCTCTGTTGGCCCTGATTATGCCACTCTGGTTGTCTCCAGCCGAGCCAATTATTCGGCTCTTGATGCCCCCACCTCGCCTACTGCTGATGCACCTACTGCTATTGTTCCCGCTGCCGGGGTTCAGCTCTCCTCACCTCCTAACCTCGGCCACCTCCTGTCCCCTTCTCCTTCTTTGTGGCCCACCTGTCCAGCTTCCTCTCAAACTCGGGGTTTGATGCCTCCCCCCTCGACATCCCTCGTCGCCCTCTCCATCAACTCCTCGTGGGAGAGAGGTGGCACCCTCTTCAGCTCCATCCTAAAGAAACCCTACTGCAACCCCAAGGTAAAGGCCATCATCAAGGTGTGCCCTAGAATCTCCTGGACCAGGGTGACCTCCTCTTGGAACCGGTCCACATAGCTCCCAAAGGTCTCGTTCATCCCCTGCTTGATGTGGAATAGGGACTCCGACTCCTTCCTCTTCTTGGAAGTAGTGTACCTCAACATGAACCCCCGACGCAGGTCCTTGACGCAGTAGATTGAGTTGGACGGCAGCTGGTGGAACCACTTCCTCACCTTCTCCTTGAGGGTGATGGCGAAGAGTCTGCATTTGAAGGCATCTGACATCTGCCTTATCGATACCAGATCCTCGAACCACTAGATGTGTTAGAACGGGTCATCCTTCCCGGTGTAGTAGGACATCTCTGGATCTTTGAACCCCTCTAGAACTGGGGCAGAAGAAACCAACTCGCTGAAGGGGCTGCCTCCCCTTGCTGGGTGAGCCGGAGGATCTCGCACCCCCATCTCGCCAAACCGGCCACCGCTCGCCGACCTGGGGAAAAGCACTCGTGTAACACCCCATAAGGAGTAGGTTTTCGTCGAACAGAGGCGGGAGACAAAAATGGTGTTGTCTGGAGTTCGACGAACGTCGAATGGGTTCGACGAATGTCGAACGGGTTCAATGACTGTGGTTCTATAAGGAGTTCTTGAATTGGCCGACGAACATCGAACGGGTTTGAAGAATGTCGAACGGGTTCGACGACTGTGGTTCTGTAAGGAGTTCTCGGATAGGCCGATGAACGTCGAACGGATAGGGGAGTTCGACGAATATCGAGACGGATTCTCGGGTTCCTTCAATTGGCTTTGTAGCTGTTTGATTTCACATCAAAGCTGATCCTAGGGCCCAGGATACTCTGCCCAAAGGGCTTATATAGGGCTGAACAGTTTTCTCCCTCATTTTCTTCTCATTTTGGAGTTGACTTAGGGCTTGTGAGTTGGAGAGCGGAGGAAGAAGAAGGAGTACTTTCTACGCCATTGACGAAGCTTCGGAGCTCCGATCGTCGTTCCGAGTCCAGATTCGTGAAGAGGACTTGGAGGCACACGTTTTCATTCGTGCAAAGCAAGGTTTCCATGGCAAGGAAGAGAAGTTGTAAGGTAACGACATTTCTCCTCTCGATTTTAGGATGCGTGCATGACATCCATTTTCTTATTGTTTTCTTTCAAGCTATTAGGCACTGGATCTCTCAAATGAGAGGGGTTTAGGCCGTATTGGTTCAAGAGGAGCCACCGGGTCGATTGTGTCTGTCTCCGACATGATATTGCTTTAGAAATCCTCTCCGCTAGTTGATTAGGCATTGTGGGTGAAGTCGTAGTCGCGAACGTTAGCCTGACTCGGTGATGTTGCATAACGAGCCTTAAGGATTTTGCTAGAAATCCGTTGCGACAAGATGTCGTTTGTGATGTATGTCTCCCTTATTTCACGCGAGTACATGTAGTCGGTATCGGACAAGGTTAGCTTTGTTGTGACGGTAGATGGTATCCTTGGACCACAGGAACGTTATAGTACGAAAGGTGGATTAGGGTGGGAATGCTATATTATGTGATGTGCGAAGGCTTGACTTTGTCTCTGTGGTCGGCTGGCTAGCCCGTGATGTGTAAGTCATGTATGGAGAGTGTCCCGGCGAGACAAGTTCCCTTATGTGAAACTGACGAGAATGCCAAGCATTGGGCAAGCCCGGGCAATGAAGCCCACGAGCGGGTGGGGTCCTGCGAGGGTTCTTAGCATCGGTTTGTTTGTTTGAATGACCGAATCTTGATGTGAGAAGTCAGAGTTTGTAGGCAAGCCAGGGTTTTGAGATCCATGAGCGGGTGGGGCCCTGGCAAGAGTTCCGTGTAGCGGCTTCTATGACATTTGGGGAAATTGGAAGTACCTATGTGTTTGCGGCTTGAACGTTGAAGGGGAAAATGGAAGTACCCGATTGATGATGCATGATGATGTGTTAGATTCATACGCTTTAGGGTGCCTTGGATGGAACTTAGGTTTGCATACATGTTGCATTGTAGGTCCCTTTTACTATATGCTCAACATAGAAATATGTTTGTTGTATGAGACATCCAAACTTGTTTTATCGCTTTACATATTTATGTATATTGCATACGAAGTGCTGACCTGCAGGGTGATGGAGTGCCCCGGGGTCCGCTAGGGACGGTCAAGAGGAGATATGTTGGTTACATAGTTGAGGTCAGCCCTTGCTGACCCACGTTACAACAATTTTTTACAGGACAAGGATCGCAAGCAGGAGCAAGCTTGCCGGACAAAAAGGCCTAAGCCTCATGAAACGAACTTTCTTATATTTACTTATGTTTTGATTGAATGCTATGCCCATGAAATGTAATCCGGCTTGCATGTCGAGGTAGCCTAGGAGTGCTCATGCACGTTGTTATATTGTCATTCAGTAATGGACTTATGATGCGTAAAGCCTTAAGGCCATTTTGATACTCATGGATTAGTGGATAACTTCCTGTTTAGTTGTATGTTTCCGCTATTGTTATATGAGTTTTTAGTTTGGGTAGTTTATATCATATTTAAATGCTTAAGATGTGGCGTCTGTATTTTGTTGGGCCCCGGCCGGACCCATATTATACGGTCATTACAGGGGAGGTGTTATAATTTAGTATTACAGGGAGGTTTCGCATGTATGGTTTGCTTCCGCTCCCATGAGAACTCGTCTCGCCCGCAGTTGTCCCAGCGCACTTCCACAAGCTTAACATCTTTGTTCCACAACTGAGTTAAATTTCGGGACGAAATTTCTGTAAGGAGGAGAGGATTATAATACCCCATAAGGAGTAGGTTTTCGTCGAACAGAGGCGGGAGACGAAAATGGTGATGTATGGCATTCGACGAACGTCGAACGGGTTCGACGAACGTCGAACGGGTTCGACGAACGTCGAACGGGTTCGACGAACGTCGAACGGGTTCGACGAACGTCGAACGGGTTCGACGAACGTCGAACGGGTTCGACGAACGTCGAACGGCGTTCGACGAACGTCGAACGGCGTTCGACGACTGTGGTTCTATAAGGAGTTCTTAGATAGGCCGATAAACGTCGAACAGATAGGGTAGTTCGACGAATGTCAATACGGATTCTCGGGTTCCATCGATTGGCTGTATAGCCGTTTGATTTCACATCAAAGCTGATCCTAAGGCCCAGGATCCTCTGCCCAAAGGGCTTATGTAGGGCTGAACGGTTTTATCCCTTATTTTCTTCTCATTTCTGAGTTGACTTAGGGCTTGTGATTTGGAGAGCGGAGGAGGAAGAAGGAGAACTTTCTCCGCCATTGACGGAGCTTCAGAGCTCCGATCGTCGTTCTGAGTCCATATCCGTGAAGTGGACTTGGAGGCGCATGTTTTCATCCGTGCAAAGCAAGATTTCCATGGCAAGGAAGAGGAGTCATAAGGTAATGAAATTTCTCCTCTCGAGTTTAGGATGCGTGCATGACATCCATTTCCTTCTTGTTTTCTTTCAAGCTTTAAAGCACCGGATCTCTCAAATAAGAGGGGTTCGAGTCACCTTTGTTCAAGA
This sequence comes from Platanthera zijinensis, assembly GCA_039513925.1. NCBI lineage: Eukaryota > Viridiplantae > Streptophyta > Magnoliopsida > Asparagales > Orchidaceae > Platanthera > Platanthera zijinensis. The sequence goes on from CM077087.1 coordinate 166,694,953, forward strand.
GGAGCCACCGGGTCGATTGTGTCCATCCCCGACATGATATTGCATTATAAATCACATCCGCTAGTGATTAGGCATTGTGGGTGAAGCCGTAGTTGCGACTGTTAGTCCGACTCAGTGATGTTGCATAGCGAGCCTTAAGGATTTTACTAGAAATCCATTGTGTCAAGATTCCGTTTGTGATGTATGTCTCTCTTATTTCACGCGAGTATGTATAGTCGGTTCCGGACAAGGTTAGCTCCGTTGTGACGGTAGATGGTTTCCTTGGAGCACGGGAACGTTACAGTACGAAAGGTGGATTAGGGTGGGAAGGCTATATTGTGTGATGTGCGAAGGCTTGACTTTGTCTCCGTGGTAGGCTGGCTAGCCCGTGACGTGCAAGTCATGTGTGGAGAGTGTCCCGATGAGACAAGTCCCCTTCTGTAAAACTGACGAGAATGCTAAGCATTAGGAAGCCCCGACAATGAAGCCCACGAGCAGGTGGGGTCCTGCGAGGGTTCTCGGCATCGGTTTGTTTGTTTGAATGGCAGAATCCTGACGTGAGAAGTCAGAGTTTGCAGGCAAACCCGAGTTTTGAGACCCATGGGCGGGTGGGGCCCTGACAAGAGTTTCGTGTAGCAGCTTGTATGCCATTTGGGGAAATTGGAAGTACCCATGTGTTTGCGGCTTGAACGTCGAAGGATAAAATGGAAGTACCTGATTGATGATGTGTTAGATTCATTCGCTTTAGGGTGCCTTGGATGAAACCTAGGTTTGCATACATGCTGCATTCTAGGCCCCTTTTACTATATGCTCAACATAGAAACATGTTTGTTGTATGAGACATCCAAACTTGTTTTATCACTTTACATGTTTATGTATACTGCATACGAAGTGCTGACCTGCAGGGTGATGGAGTGCCTCGGGGTCTGCTAGGGACGGTCAGGAGGAGATGTGTTGGTTACACAGTTGAGATCAGTCTTTGCTGACCTACGTTATAACAAATTTTTACAAGGCAAGAATCGCAAGCAGGAGCAAGCTCGCTGGCCAAAAAGGCCTAAGCCTCATGAAGCGAACTTTCTTATATTTACTTATGTTTTGATTGAGTGCTACTCTCATGAAATGTAATCCAGCTTGCATGTTGAGGTAGCCTAGGAGTGCTCATGCACGTTGTTATGTTGTCATTCAGTAATGAACTTATGACGCGTAAGGCCTTAAGGCCATTTTGATACGCATGGATTAGTGGATAACATCCTGTTTAGTTGTATGTTTCCGCTGTTGTAATCTGAGTTTTGAGTTTGGATAGTTTATATCATATTTTAATGCTTAAGCTGTGGCGTTTGTATGTTATGGGGCCCCGACCTGACCCATATTATACGGTCATTATAAGGGAGGTGTTACAACTCGTCTGGGGAGATCGCGCTCCCTCCCCTTCTCTGTAACCTCCTTCCCAGCTCGCCGAGCCGGGGCTTCCTCTTCTAGAGCCGGGGCGGCGGCGACTGGAATAGTTGGTGTCGAGCACTCGGCATGCACTCCGAGTGCGAACCTAACTGTTGGGTATTGTATCCACAATGTACCTGATTTGAAGAAGCCCCTGAACAAGCTAAGTTGAATTGACAATGTATTTGACGATCTTCTATCAAGTTGTGCTTGCAGCTATTCCATGCTAAGTACACACCAATGTCAGGGTGCAGTGGGTCAATATACACGGGTCTGCGCAACGTAATCCCTCGTTGAGTAGATCAGTGTGTTGACTCGCGTGTGCTCTCTCTATTGGAGTGTACTTATTTTCAAGTACAGGGTTAAGGCAGATCAAGAGCAGAAGAAGGAGCAAAGATGGGTCAAAGATCAAGTCATTAAGGGAAGGAAGAGAAAATTCTTCTAAGTCAAAATCGACGGGAATCACTAAGTGATTCTCGCCGACTTCGACGAGAATCGTTTGTGATTCCCACCGATTCGACGAGAATCAGTCTGCATTCCCGCCGACCTCTTCCAGCTATCAGTTTTCCAAATAGAAATTCTTCCAAGGCAGAATCGACGGGAATCACTAAGTGATTCTCGCCGAATTCGACGGGAATCGTTAGTGATTCTCGCCGATTCGACGAGAATCAGTCTGCATTCCTGCTGATTTCCTTCGGCTGACAAAGTTTCCAACTGGAATTAGGCCAAGGCAGAATCGACGGGAATCATGAGTGATTCCCGCTGACTTCGACGGGAATCACCAACGATTCTCGCCGATTTTGCCTTAGGCAATTTTCTTCACTCACTGAACTGAACCAAGATGTTTTGCGCTGTTTCGGACGAGGCTAGGGCTTCTCCTTGTGGGTCCCACAACAGACTTTAGGGGTTGCCTCAGGTATATATATGCGCGTATTTTGAACCTCTACAGTAACTATTCACGAGAAATCAAAAGAAGCCGACTCCGTGCCCTAGCCGATCGCGGAAACCGCCGATCGCCTGTAGCCGCTCGCAAAGTCGTCGTCGTCATTGATCATTGATCTCAGTGCTTCTTTGATCTTCCGACGATAGTACCGAGGCAAGTCGAGCATCTCACGCATCTCTCTTGAGATCTCTTTTCTCTCGATTCGTTGAACAAGACTAGTTCTTAATTCCGAATCGGTGGAGACGATTGATCCAACTGAGATCGTTCGTAGACCTTGCGTGCCTCGTCAAGAAGTTTGGATCTACAAAGTATCGCCGCCGCAATCACTTGTCGCCGCCGATCTTGACAAGATCATCTCTAAGAGAGAAATCCGGTTGTGGACTCTTCGTTATTTTCAAGAAAGCCTCAACAAACGAAGAAGAACATCGGATTCTCCATAAGCGTTGTTTGTATTTTCTTATACATTCTATTTTGGTTTTGTTGTAAAGGAATTTTTATTCCTAGTTGTAAGGGTTGGGTGCAACCCGTGGTGGTGGAGTGGTGACTCCTTTGCTGGAAGGGTTCCTTCCGTAGTGTGAGGATCGTATTTCAATCCGTTTGGAGAAGTGACCGAGTCATCCCTTGGTGGGAGATAGGTCGAAGGGGGAAAGTGGACGTACCCAAATTGGGAAACCACTATAATTTCTTGTGTGTTCTGTGCTGTGTTTGTTAATTTGTGCAGGTACATTTAATTCCACAAAAGACTGCACGACACCTATTCCCCCCCCCCTAGGTGGATTTAGTCGACACTAGAGACTTTCAAGTGGTATCAGAGGGAGGTTACTCATCAATAAGGTTAACACCTTGAGTAAGATCTTGCGTCTAGTGTCAAGAAGAAAGAAAATCTCAGAAATGGATGGACTCAAGTACTAAGGAAAGATCCCAGTGTGCACCAAGCTGAACTTTCCCATCTGGAAGGAAAGGATCAGGTTCTACATGGAAGCAATCGACCCCCGACTTTTTATGATTGTGGAGGAGGGACCTTATATCCCCACTAAGGCCTCCACCATTGATCCTACCAAGATGGTGCCCAAGAAGCTCTCTGAAATGGATAAGGATGAGATGGTGCTTGTCGGACTAGACAAAAAAGCTCAAAACATCTTAGTAAGCGTCGTCGATGATTCCATGATGCAGAATTTAGGCAACTGCAGGACTACCAAGGACATATGGCACTGCCTGATCATTCTGATGGAAGGCACAGATGAAGTAAGGGATGATCGAAGATCCCTTCTGAACCAGAAGTATGAGGCCTTCAGGCAAGGTCTCAAGGAAGAAATTGGAGTTACATTCGAGAACTTCCTGAAGATCGTCAATGCCCTGAAGGGTTATGACAGAGTGTTCACCGATGGTGAACTAAATGACAAATTCCTTAGATCCCTTACTAAGGAATGAGACACCAAGATCTGCGTCATCAGGGAATTAGGCAAGCTGGCAGAAACTGATCCCCAGATTCTGTTTGGGAAGCTTATGTCATATGAGCTTCAGCTGAACACCAGAAAAGCTGAAGAAGAAGCCGATAAAGCTGCTGCCAAAGAAAAGACTGTAGCCCTAAAAGCCAATCACTCAAGGAAAGGCAAGGGTGTAGCCTCGTCCCGCTCCTGGAAAAAGGATGAGGAAGAAGACTTTGAGCCATGCTCTTCCGGCTCAGAACTATCTGAAGAAGAATTCTCCTTGATCACTCGAGAGTTCAAGAAGTTCCTCAAGATGAGGAATCAAAGAAAGAGAGATGGCTCCTCCTCCAGACATCAGAAGAAGAATTACTCTTCTGACAGGTATGAATCTAAACAGAACAAACATCGCTCTGCTGACATTATTTACTTTAGATGCAATAAGCCAGGCAACATCGTTGCTGACTGCCACCAAAGCAAGATAGATAAGGGGAAGGGAGAGGAGCACAAGTCCTTTAGAGATAAGAAGAAGGAGAGAAGCTACATTGCTAAAAAGCCAAAGACACTGAGTGAATCTGATTCGTCAAACTCCAGTGATTATGAGGAAGCCTAATTCAGGCTAATGGGTCGCTCTAACTCAGATGGAGACTGTCCCCAATTTACTGGGAAGGTAAAAGATCATACCCCCCCCCTCTCTGACTATGACTCTGAGTCTCCTGATGATGATCTCGAGGACAGCCCATCTGCTCGTGAAGCTGAGCTCCTCGAAAAGTATGAGCTTCTACTTAATACCTTTGAGGAATGTCGCAAGAGGTTGAGGGCTCAGAAAAAGGAAGTCAAATTCCTTAAGGCTGAGGGTGTGTTCCTAAGAAAAGAGATCACTAGCTTGATTTCTCTCCGACAGGAACACCTGGACCTGACTTCTGAGCACTCAGAGTCTCTAAGGCTCCTTGACCAAAAACAAGAAGAAATCAACAAGTTGGAAGAACAGCTTGCGGCAGAAAGGAAGATTGTCAAAAGCTTCTCTATGCCCAATACCGTTCTTCCTCTGGTTGATGAATTCTTTGCTCAGGCTAAGGGGGCTGGCTTAGGGCATGTGGGTGTGCCTAGTAAATCATCCAGGAGAAACAGAAAACAGAGGAAAAATAAGGCTGCTAAGAAGGCCTCTGCTGCAGAAAAGGGAAAGGCCCCACTCAATCCTGTTTCATTCAGAAAGCCTGACTTTCCTTGCAATGAGCAGGACTTTGAGTCAACCTATGGCCACTTCTTCCGACCCTCGGTTGAAAAGCACAAGAGCAAGTATGATGGTTGGACCTTCCCCCGAAACTATGGTGAGAGTGTCTTCAAGGCACCTTATGAGGAAATCCAAGTGGAGAATTATGGCCACTTCTCTAGCGGCCATAATAGGAAGCAGGCGCCAAAGGCCAAGCCAGTTATACTGAAGGAATAGGAAGTGAAGAAATCGTGTGACTGCTGTCATCATGATGCCTCCACCTCCAGATCCAAGGCCCCGGCTGGACCCACCGTACCAAGGGTGAAGCTGGAGCCTAGGAAGCAGTAAAACAGGTTTGATTGTTGGTGTTGTGGCAAAGTTGGTCACTTTGTCGTGGATTGCTGGTTTAATCCAAGATTCAACGAGACTCCTCATGTTAGCAATGCGAGGCCGACCACTCGTAGGGTTAACCACTCGAGGGGGAGTGTGCTAACAAAGAATCTAGGACCCAAGTTCGATTGGGTTCCTAAGGGAAACTAAATCTGTTTTGCAGGTATGTCTAAAGGCCACCAAAACGCCAATCTGGTACTTGGACAGTTGATGTTCCCGGCATATGACCGGGACAAGAAGCCTGTTGCATGATTACTCCCTAGTCGAAAATGGACCCAAAATCATCTTTGGAGGATCTGATTGAGGAGTCACTAGGGGTTATGGTATGATTTCCAACAGTGTATTCTCTATCACTGACGTGACCTATGTTGAAGGGTTAAACCATAACCTGATCAGTGTAAGCCAATTGTGTGATAAAGGATACGACGTTAAGTTCTGCAAGGATAAGTGCTTGATAATATCGTGTGCCTCTTCGGAGACGGTATTAACTGGCATTAGGAGCAGAAATATCTTTTGCTTAGATTTTCTTAGCTTAGACTCTTTTACCCCTGTGTGCCCAGTAGCAAAAGGCAGTGCATCTCTTTGTGAACAATGACACAAGAGATTAGCACATATTAATTTCAAGACTATTAATATGTTGTTTTCCAAGAATTTAGTAAGGGATGCAACTACTATTAAGTGCATCAAAGATAGCCCTTGTCCTGCATGCCAGAAGGGCAAACAGACTCGGGGTACCTTTAAGGGCATTGCAGACAAAGCCTCCTCCAGATGTCTTTATCTTCTGCATATGGACATGTTCGGTCCAGTGCAAGTTCATAGCTTAGGAGTCAAATCATATACGCTAGTGATTGTTGATGATCACTCTCGGTTTACGTGGGTGTTCTTCTTGAAACGAAAGTCAGATACGTTTGACATCTTCACTAATTTTATCAAGCAGATTTAGAAGTGACTATGCAACAGAATTCGAGTCTGGTGCTATGACAAAATTCTGTGAAGAACATGGTATCTTTCATGAGTTTTCCTCCTCACGTACTCCTCAGCAAAACGGAGTTGCGGAGAGGAGAAATAGAACGCTCATTAAAGCATGTACGACAATGTTGAATGACGCTTCTCTTCCAGAGTACTTCTGGGCAGAGGCTGTCAATACGGCTTGTCATGTGCAGAACCGAGCATTGATCAACAAGAATCATCGTAAGACGCCTTATGAGCTATTAAAAGGCAGGAAACCGACCATGTCCTATTTAAGGATTTTTGGCTGCAAATGCTATGTACTCAATAATGGGAAGTACCCACGTACTAAATTCGGAGAAAAATGCTTCGAAAGCATCTTCATGGGCTATAATAGCCATAGTCGGGCATATAGGGTCTTCAATAAGAAAACCCTAGTGGTAGAGGAGTCCATTAATGTTGTTTTTGATGAAGGAAGCTTGCTTCATAGCAATTCTTCCAGTGGCATTCTTGAAGATGCAGGTGCAAGGCTTGAACAGCTAAGTCTCGATGAGACTGCTAAAGATGCAACTCCTAAGTACGTCAAGGTCTCCACCTCAACGCCAACTGGAGAAGATGACAATCAGGATGGAGAAAATCTCCCAGAAGAGGGAGGAGCCCGAGAAGCTGTTGGAGCTCCAGATGCCAGACTCTTAGAGCTCCAACACATGAGGGATCATCCCAGAGATCAAATCATAGGAGATCCTCGTGACGGTGTCAGAACTCGCAGAGGTACAATTAACGAGATTTTGCACCTTAGTTTTCTGTCACAGGTTGAGCCAAAGAAGTTTGACGAAGTGAACAAAGATGCATCATGGATATTGGCCATGCAAGATGAACTGCATCAATTTGAACGATGCAACGTCTGGACGCTTGTTCCCAGACCAAAGAAACAGAATGTGATCAGCACTAAGTGGATCTTCAGAAACAAACTGGATGAACACGGTGTCATCATCAAGAATAAGGCCAGACTGGTGGCTCAAGGTTACAAACAGGAAGAGGGGATTGACTTCGACCAAACCTTTGCACCAGTTGCAAGGCTCGAGGCAATTAGATTGTTCCTGGCATATGCCTCTCATAAAGGATTCACTGTCTATCAGATGGACGTGAAATCTGCGTTCCTAATTGGAAATTTGAAAGAGGAAGTATATGTCGCGCAACCCCCAGGTTTTGTTAATCAATCATTCCCTAATCATGTTTACTTTCTTAATAAAGCATTATATGGCTTAAAACAAGCTCCTCGAGCTTGGTATGAGACTCTGTCTAGTTTTCTTCTTAAGAACAAGTTCTCGAGAGGAAAAATAGATAAGACATTGTTTCTTAGGGAAGTCAAAGGCAAGATTCTGCTGGTGCAAATCTATGTCGATGACATAATATTCGGCTCAACGAACAACAATCTTTGCAAGAAGTTTTCTAAACTTATGCAAGGAAAGTTTGAAATGAGCAGCATGGGAGAGCTAAAGTATTTCTTGGGACTTCAAGTGAAATAGTCTGAGGATGGAATTTTCATTTCTCAGACAAAGTTCACAAATGAACTCCTCAAGAAATTCGGAATGGAGAATGCAACCTCTATGAGGACTCCAATGGGATCCACTGTGTCTCTGGACAAGGATGAGAAAGGGAAACCTATTGATGAAACCAAATATAGAATCATAATTGGATCCCTTCTCTACCTTACTGCTAGTAGACCGGATATTTGTTGGAGTTACCATGGTGATCTAGAAGTGGTCAAACATGTAATCTCACTGCCAACGCGATATGAGTCTGCAGGGTCGCACATAAGAGCATGTGGAGAAGTTGGTAGGTTGACTGTGTTGGTAAAGGTTACCAATCACCATACAGAATGGGGTCCGGCAAATGTTGCCAAGGTAAAATCGTCGAGAATCGTCGAGTATCGATCGTCGAGAATCGTCGAGTCTCGATCGTCGAGAATCGTCGAGTCTCGATCGTCGAGAATCGTCGAGTATCGATGGTCGAGAATCGTCGAGTATCGATCGTCGAGAATCGTCGAGTCTCGATCGTCGAGAATCGTCGAGTATCAATCATCGAGTATCGTCGATCGCCGAGATTCGTCGAGAATCTAAATGTTCGATTCTCGACGAATGCTGATTCCCGTCGAATTATTTCCAGAAACCCTAATTTTATGTGGTCTGCGGATAACGATTTTTCTTAGGTCTGTTTATGCCTTGGGTATAAATAGGAACTTAGGTTTGAGCGGAAGGAGAGATCCTGCCGATTCGCCCGACGGAAGTGTTCCGCCGTTCCGCCGACGAAAGTGTTCCGCCGATGGAAGTGCTACGCTTCCGCCTCGTTCGCTCCGCCGACCTCCTCCTCTCCGATGATAGTCGCGGGTGCTGCTATTCCTGGAGCGGACCTAGCAGTCCGTGGAAGTGCAAGGTGCAGTCGATCTACTTTCCCGATCCTTCGTGTGACGAAGCTCGGTGTTCTCCCGCTCGTGTGGATTTCTGCAGAGACGTAGACGCTATTCTACGTGGAACTCGCCACCGATAAGGACTCATATTTTTGGAGCATCTTCGTTGAGTTGTGACTCAACGCCACCAAGGTAATTTTACCTAGTTTTTCTTAACTTCTTGATTCAACATTCATGGCCCTATCTCAATCTCTTTTGGGTTGTTCTTGATTATTTTATTACTTCCGCTGCGTGCACAACTGTTGTGTCATCTCATAGAGAAACCCAACAGTGGTATCAGAGGGAGGTTCGTCCATGATTGTTGTTTTGGAAGTTAGGTTATTCCAGTACGTGTAAACCTAGGGATTTAGAAGTGTTCTAAATGTCTAGATTTAATTCTGTAACATCAATTGTTGATGGTTCTTCCAAGGGAATTCGGTGGGCCCATAACCCACAGGTTAGGGACTCTGCCCCTTGGAACCCCGCCAGGAACGTCTGGGATTTCGTGGTTATTTCTAATTGTTAGAAATTATTGTCTCCTTAGCAGTAACCGTCCCTCGAGTGGTTAATGAACCCGTGTATTGTTTTGGATTTTGAATCCAACAATGAGAGACGAGCTTGTCTACTGCTTTAAGTCGAGTTGCCTTTGCCTTTGTCCAATGCATGTAAATCTGAAAAATTTGGAAGAGTCCGGATATTCAGATTTAGCCCTTTCTTCTATCAAATGTTGATAGTACCATGTTGTGCACATAAGGGATGCATGTGGTTTAAAAAAAATGTTTTTCTGTGGATGTGCACATTGATCAAATGTTGATCATGGTTAATTGTTAACCTATTATCAAAAATCCCTTCATCAAATATTAAGTCTTCGGATGCCTTCCGATGGATGACACTCTTCCTGCCTCGATCAATGAAGTGTGGGCTTGGCAAAGCAAGATGCATTAATCTATCTTGGTAAGGGTGTGAGCGGATAATTGTGATATCCCACTGTCGACATCGGGTATAACTTAACTATGTGACCTCAAAGGTTGAGTGCCTAGAGGCATAGGGTTGGCATGCACCATATGATAGATGCGAATAAGGAGTTATTCACCAACCATATAAGAATTGCATGAGGATGCAATTGGCAAGCGTTGTCTACCTAAATAACCACATCGTGAGAGAAAAGCCAAAGCTGACTCATTGTGTTGGTGAAATACGGATCTTTTTCACTAAGAGAGTAGCTCGCATGAACTCTCCGAATTGATAGTGAGGGCTATCATTTCGAATAAAATAGTGGGAGTTTTAATTGAAGTCCAAATTAAAAATAAATTGTATTTTGAAATTTTGGTGCTGATATTATTCTGCATGAATTCTTGTAGAATTCCATGGCAAGTGGTTCACACTCCACTCTGTCTCTGAGAGCCATCCTTGAGAAGGATAAGCTCAGTGGGACCAACTACATGGACTGGTACAGGAACCTGAGAATTGTTCTCAAGCAAGAGCAAAAGCTCTATGTCTTGGAAGAAGAAGCCCCCGAGGTGCCGACCGGGAACTCTTCCCGTGCTGATAAGGATACTTATAAGAAGTATACTGATAACGCTTTAGACGTCGAATGCCTTATGCTTGCCACCATGAACTCTGAGCTTCAGAAGCAACATGAGAACATGGGGTGCAAGGAGATTGACGAGCATCTCAAGAAAATGTTTCAAGGTCAGGCTCGTCAAGAGAGGTTCGACGTCACAAAAGCGTTATTTCAGTGCAAGATGGGAGTTTGAGACTCAGTAGGGACTCACGTACTCAAGATGATTGGGTATATAGAGAACCTTGAAAGGCTGGGGTTTCCTCTAGGTCAAGAGTTGGCCACAGATCTGATCCTGCAATCGTTGCCGGACAGTTATGAGCAGTTTGTCTTGAACTACAACATGAATGAAATAGACAAGACACTGCTCGAGCTCCTAGGCATGTTAAGAACTGCCGAGATCAACATGAAGAAGGCCAAGCCTGCCAGCCCCATACTGATGGTGCATAAGGGCAAGGACGAGGCCAAGGGCTCTAAGAAGACGAAGGTGGGACCTAAGTCATATCTTGAGCCCAAGTCTTCTGCACTGAAGAAAAAAAAGAGCACGGTGAAGGAAGGGAAATGCCACCACTGTGACAAGGTTGGTCATTGGAGGAGGAACTGTCCTTCTTACATTGAGGGTCTGCAGAAAATGAAGGGAGGTATGACTTCCGCTTCAAATATTTACGTTATAGAGATAAACTTTTCTGCTCCTTCATCTTGGGTATTGGATACCGGATGTGGTTCTCACATTTGTACAAATGTGCAGAAACTTGAAAGGAGAAGATTGTTGAGTAAAGGGGAGGTGGACCTGCGCGTCGGCAATGGAGCAAGAGTTGCTGCTGTAGCTGTAGGGGTTTTCCGTCTTTCTTTGCCCAGTGGGCTTGTAATAGAACTACATAATTGTTATTTCGTTCCGGCCATAACTAGAAACATTATATCCATTTCATGCTTGGACATGATTGGATTTTCTTTTATAATTAAGAACAACTGTTGTTCTATATTTAAGAATGATGTTTGTTATGCTGTAGCCCAATTGTTTAATGGTCTTTATGTTTTGAACTTGTACCATCTGATCTATAATGTAGAAAATAATAAAAGACTAAGAACGAATGAATCAAACCCTACATATCTCTGGCATTGTCATTTGGGCCATATAAACGAGAAGCGCATATCTAAGCTCCATAAAGATGGACTTTTAGACTCATTTGATTATGAATCATTTGAGCGATGCAAATCTTGTTTGTTAAGCAAGATGACTAAAGCCCCTTTCACTGGTTATATTGAGAGGGTTGAGGATCTCTTGGGTGTTGTACATAGTGATGTATGCGGACCCATGAGCTCCATGGCTAGAGGTGGGTATTTCTACTTCGTTACATTTACTGATGATTTCAGTAGATACGGATATGTGTATCTTATGACGTGCAAATCCGAGACCTTTGAAAAGTTCAAAGAGTTCAAGAATGAAGTAGAAAACCAGATGGGTAAAAGGGTTAAAGCACTCTGATCTGATCGAGGTGGCGAATACCTGAGTCATGAGTTCCGTGATCATCTGAAAGAGTGTGGTATTGTATCACAGCTCACTCCACCTAAAACACCACAACATAATGGTGTGTCTGAAAGGAGAAATCGTACTCTGTTAGACATGGTACGTTCGATGATGAGTCATGTAGACTTGCATGTTTCCTTTTGGGGTTTTGCTTTAGAGACTACTGCAATGACACTGAATCGCGCTCCAACGAAAATGATTCTGAAGACACCATATGAGATATGGACTGGGAAGCGTCTTAGTATATCGTTCATTAAAATTTGGGGCTGTGAGGCATACGTGTGACGTCAAATGCCTGACAAGCTATAACCCAAATCGGATAAATGTTATCTGGTGGGATATCCTAAGGAAACGAAAGGGTATTACTTTTACCTACCGTCCGAGGGCAAAGTGTTTGTCGCAAGGACTGGCGTCTTCTTGGAGAGAGAATTCTTATCAAGATAGACTGAAAAGGTAGAACTTGAAGAAGTTCAAGAACCATAAGTAGTGAATGAACCGGAATTGGATTCTGATATAGGACTACAAGATGTTGTAGCTAGAGAACCTGCTCAAGAAACACAAGTCCTACGTAGATCTAGTAGACCAAGATTTGAGCTTGAGAGATATGGATTTCTTCTGTCTCAAATAGGTAATGTGTTGTTTATGGATCATGATGATGAACCAACAACCTACCAAGAGGCTATGTATGGACCGGACTCCGACAAATGGCTTGAGGCTATGAAATCCGAAATGGACTCCATGTACGCAAACCAAGTTTGGAACTTGATGGAACCACCTGAAGGGGTATGACCCATAGGGTGCAAATGGGTCTTCAAGAAGAAGACCGACATGGATGGAAATGTGCAGACATTCAAAGGGCGACTGGTGGCTAAGGGTTTTAAGCAAATTTATGGTATTGACTATGATGAGACCTTTTCCCCTGTTGCCATGGTAAAGTCCATAAGAATATTACTTGCTATTGCTGCGTATTATGACTACGAGATCTGGCAGATGGATGTCAAAATGGATTTCCTTAATGGAAACATCCTTGAGGAAGTGTACATGACACAACCCGAGGGTTTTGTATCCCCAAATGAAGCCACTAAAATATGCAAGCTGAATAGGTCCATCTATGGACTAAAGCAGGCCTCTCGAAGTTGGAATCTTCGTTTTGATGAGAAAATCAAAGAGTTTGGTTTCATCAAAAATGAAGATGAGCCTTGTGTTTATAAGCGAATCAGTGGGAGCATTGTTGTCTTCCCGATATTGTATGTAGATGACATACTATTGATTGGGAATGACATTCCTACCCTGAAAGTTGTTAAGAACAACCTAGGGAACTGCTTTTCTATGAAGTACTTGGGTGAAGCGACTTATATACTCGGTATTACGATCTATAGAGATAAATCAAAGAAGTTGCTGAGTTTGACCCAAAGTACATACATTGAGAAGGTGTTGAAGCGGTTCAACATGCTTGAGTCCAAGAAAGGATTTTTACCCATGTCTCATGCTGTGAATCTCTATAAGGACCTGTGTCCAAAATCTTGTGAAGATAAGGACCACATGAAGTTGATTCCATATGCTTCGGCAATTGGATCAATCATGTATGCAATGTTATGTACTCGACCCGATGTCTCCTTTGCTTTGAGCATGACTAGCAGATATCAATCAGACCCCGGTGAGTGTCACTGGATTGCAGTCAAGAATATCTTGAAGTACTTGAGAAGGACAAAGGATGTGTTCTTGATGTATGGTGGAGAGGAAGAGCTCGTTGTAAGTGGTTACACGGATGCTAGCTTCCAAACTGATAGGGACGATTCAAAGTCTCAGTCAGGGTTTGTGTTTTGCCTTAATGGAGGAGCTGTGAGCTGGAAGAGTTCCAAGCAAGAGACAGTTGCTGATTCTACAACAGAAGCCGAGTATATCGCTGCAGCTAATGCAGCGAAGGAGGCTGTATGGATTAGGAAATTCATCGGCGAACTTGATGTAGTTCCTAGCATTATTGGTCCCGTAGTTCTCTACTGTGATAACAATGGTGCAATTGCATAATCTAAGGAACTTAGATCCCATCAGCGCTCCAAGCACATACTTCGGCGGTTCCATCTTATTCGTGAGATTGTCGAACGAGGAGATGTGAACATTTGCAGAGTGCCGACTGAGGAGAATATTGCGGATACACTGACAAAGCCTATCGCGCAGAGAAAGCATGATGGTCATACCAGATCAATGGGTATACGATACCTAAATGATCAACTCTAGTGAGAGTCTTGTGAGTTGCGTGTAAACATATATTCTGTTGGCTATTTGTTATTTATTCATATGATGAATTGTGTACCAAGATTTTTCTTTTATGATTAATGGCAAGTTCTTTTATTATGGTTTCTCTATGCGATAGTTAAATGTTAACATAATAAATACCCTTAGAATGTTCGCTTCCATAGGACATCAAGTACGTGACTTGAATGTGAGAGCCTATGATTTATTTGAAGCTTCATTCTTGAAAGGTCCCTGGTCGTTGTATCATCATAGAAACTAAGGGTGATGATGATGCATTAAGACTAGCACGTGCGTTGACTGATGACCAGTTCTCACAGGTCATGATATTGTGATATCAAGTCATCACGTGGGTACTTGTTAATGAACAAGTTGTACTGGACAGACCCAACCTGAGACTACTCTGATGATTGTTATTTAAACGTGTCACTAGTAGGTCTCAATTGACAATGGTGTTGTGGTCCTTTGACCTGAAGTCACAACATTCATCAAGTGAGGAAGAGCATGCTTTGATGCCATCTAAAGTCTTCCTTGAGAAAGGTTGATGATAAGGGTGGTTGTTGGGCACGTTACGAATCATTTGGGTGTTTGTGTGTGAGCAGATATGAGATTTATCCTCCTATATGACAGGAGTTGAATCCATGTGCCCCTTGATGGAACTGGACTGGGAAATGCATGGCCATGCTTGGTTGAGTAAATATGTGATATTGGACTCACCATTCTCTGAAAGTCTGTTCTAGATCAAGAAACTTTGATTGAGCTATTATGAGGGTGACACGGTCCATACCTCTAGTTCTTTCCGGATGTAAGGGACAAAGGGACAAAGATAACGCTGGAACATTGTTCATAAAGGCTTATGAGTTATGAACTCTTATTGCTTGGGTAGCAATGATACATTGCTAGATGCCGCTCATTGTTTGTGAGGTTTTTGATTTGATACTTTCAAGATCAAGTGGGAGACTGTTAGAGTTACCATGGTGATCTAGAAGTGGTCAAACATGTAATCTCACTGTCAACGCGATATGAGCCTGCAGAGTCGCACATAAGAGCATGTGGAGAAGTTGGTAGGTTGACTGTGTTGGTAAAGGTTACCAATCACCATACAGAATGGGGTCCGGCAAATGTTGCCAAGGGAAAATCGTCGAGAATCGTCGAGAATTGTCGAGTCTCGATCGTAGAGAATCGTCGAGTATCGATCGTCGAGAATCGTCGAGTATCGATCGTCGAGAATCGTCGAGTCTCAATCGTCGAGAATCGTCGAGTCTCGATCGTCGAGAATCGTCGAGTATCGATCGTCGAGTATCGTCGATCGTCGAGATTCGTCGAGAATCGAAATGTTCGATTCTCGACGAATGCTGATTCCCTTCGAATTATTTCCAGAAACCCTAATTTTTTGTGGTCTACGGATAGCGATTTTTCTTAGGTCTGTTTATGCCTTGGGTATAAATAGGAACTTAGGTTTGAGCGGAAGGAGAGATCCTGCCTATTCGCCCGACGGAAGTGTTCCGCCGTTCCGCCGACGGAAGTGTTCCGCCGACGGAAGTGCTCCGCTTCTGCCTTGTTCGCTCCGCCGACCTACTCCTCTCCGACGATAGTCGTCGATGCTGCTATTCCTGGAGCGGACCTAGCAGTCCGTGGAAGTGCAAGGTGCAGTCGATCTACTTTCCCGATCCTTCGTGTGACGAAGCTCGGTGTTCTCCCGCTCGTGTGGAATTCTGCAGAGACATAGACGCTATTTTACGTGGAACTCGCCACCGACAAGGACTCATATTTTTGGAGCATCTTCGTTGAGTTGTGACTCAACGCCGCCAAGGTAATTTTACCTAGTTTTTCTTAACTTCTTGATTCAACATCCATGGCCCGATCCCAATCTCTTTTGGGTTGTTCTTGATTATTTTATTACTTCTGCTGCGTGCACAACTGTTGTGTCATCT
Organism: Platanthera zijinensis; assembly: GCA_039513925.1. Classification (NCBI taxonomy): domain Eukaryota; kingdom Viridiplantae; phylum Streptophyta; class Magnoliopsida; order Asparagales; family Orchidaceae; genus Platanthera; species Platanthera zijinensis. Next base: position 166,711,015 of record CM077087.1, read on the forward strand.
CATAGAGAAACCCAACAATATTATGTTTTCCACATGCGTGTGTGCCAGATATCAGGTGAACACTAAGGAATCTCATTATGTCGCTGCAAAGCGAATTCTTAGATACCTTAAAGGTACACCAAATCTTGGCTTGTGGTACCCAAGAAACAATGATGTCGAGCTGATAGGCTTTTTAGATGCTGACTTTGCAGGAAGTAGGGATGATAGGAAAAGCACTTCCGGGACGTGCCAATTCCTCGGATGAAGGCTTATTTCATGGAACAGTAAAAAGCAGAATTGTGTCGCAACCTCCACGGCTGAATCTGAGTACATCTCAGCAGACAGCTGTTGCGCACAACTTTTATGGATCAGAAATCAACTCGAAGATTATGACTTGTAGTTCAGAGAAGTTCCTATATATTGCGACTCCTCGAGCGCAATAGCAATTGCGAACAATCCAGTGTCGCACAGCAGAACGAAGCATATTGAAGTGCGCTACCACTTCATTCGGGAGCATGTGGAAAACAAAGATATATCTCTCTGTTATGTCCCCACGGATAAGCAGATTGCCGATATCTTCACAAATCCCCTAGATGAGGCCAAGTTCAGTCTCTTCAAAACTGAACTCGGCATGCTGAACTATGAAGATTGAAGACTGAATGGCTCAAGGCTCTTGGATCAAGGGGGAGCATCTGCTAGGAATTCAAGATCGGGCACGGATGCAAGAACTGAGGGGGAGCTTTATGCTCCAAGTGAAGTCCCAGATTTACAGAAGCCAAAAAGGGGGAGACTACCCTCTCGGCTAAGGCTAAGGTGACTGCCAATGGTTAAGTATGCTCTCAGGAAAATGGTAATGAATTTCACTCTCAACGAATTTTCATTTTATGATTTTCATTCCCATCTATTCTATTCACCTTAGCTTGTAGGGTTTTGGCTTCTTCAAATAGGGGAAGATTGTTGGATATTGTATCCACAATGTACCTGATTTGAAGAAGCCCCTGAATAAGCTAAGTTGAATTGGCAATGTATTTGACGATCTTCTATCAAGTTGTGCTTGCAGCTATTCCATGCTAAGTGCACACCAATATCAGGGTGCAGTGGGTCAATATACACGGGTCTGCGCAACGTAATCCCTCGTTGAGTAGATCAGTGTGTTGACTCGCGTGTGCTCTCTCTATTGGAGTGTACTTATTTTCAAGTACAGGGTTAAGGCAGATCAAGAGCAGAAGAAGGAGCAAAGATGGGTCAAAGACCAAGTCATCAAGGGAAGGAAGAGAAAATTCTTCTAAGTCAAAATCGACGGGAATCACTAAGTGATTCTCGCCGACTTCGGCGAGAATCGTTTGTGATTCCCGCCGATTCGACGAGAATCAGTCTGCATTCCCGCCGACTACTTCCAGCTATCAGTTTTCCAAACAGAAATTCTGCCAAGGCAGAATCGACGGGAATCACTAAGTGATTCTCGCCGACTTCGACGGGAATCGTTAATGATTCCCGTCGATTCGACGAGAATCAGTCTGCATTCCCGCCGATTTCCTCCGGCTGACAAAGTTTCCAACTGGAATTAGGCCAAGGCAGAATCGACGGGAATCGTGAGTGATTCCCGCTGACTTCGACGGGAATCACCAACGATTCTCGCAGATTTTGCCTTAGGCAATTTTCTTCACTCGCTGAACCGAACCAAGATGTTTTGCGCTGTTTCGGTCGGGGCTAGGGCTTCTCCTTATGGGTCCCACAACGGACTTTAGGGTTGGCCTCAGGTATATATATGCGCGTATTTTGAACCTCTACAGTAACTATTCACGAGAAATCAAAAGCAGCCGACTCCGTGCCCTAGCCGATCGCGGAAACCGCTGATCGTCTGTAGCCGCTCGCAAAGTCGTCGTCGCCATTGATCATTGATCTCAGTGCTTCTTTGATCTTCCGAAGACAGTACCGAGGCAAGCCGAGCATCTCACGCATCTCTCTTTAGATCTCTTGTCTCTCGATTCGTTGAACAAGACTAGTTCTTAATTTTGAATCGGTGGAGGCGATTGATCCAACTGAGATCGTTCGTAGACCTTGCGTGCCTTGTCAAGAAGTTTGGATCTATAAAGTATCGCCGCCGCCGATCTTGACAAGATCCTCTCCAAGAGAGAAATCCGGTTGTGGACTCTTCGTTATTTTCAAGAAAGCCTCAACAAACGAAGAAGGACATCGGATTCTCCATAAGCGTTGTTTGTATTTTCTTATACATTCTATTTTGGTTTTGTTGTAAAGGAATTTTTATTCCTAGTTGTAAGGGTTGGGTGCAACCCGTGGTGGTGGAGTGGTGACTCCTTTGTTGGAAGGGTTCCTTCCGTAGTGTGAGGATTGGATTTTAATCCGTTTGGAGAAGTGACCGAGTCATCCCTTGGTGGGAGATAGGTCGAAGGGGGAAAGTGGACGTACCCAAATCGGGGAACCACTATAATTTCTTGTGTGTTCTGTGCTGTGTTTGTTAATTTGTGCAGGTACATTTAATTCCGCAAAAGACTGCACGACACCTATCCCCCCATAGGTGGATTTAGTCGACACTAGAGAATTTCACTAACGAGGCCGAGCACCTCCTGTCTGAACTCCTCAAACATCCCCATCGCGGCGAGAGGGGGAGGGGCGGCGAGTCGGCCTTGTCTGAACCTTGTCCTTCTCCTCCAGTCATCGAGCTTGCTGAAGATTTTCTGTGCTGACCACGATCCACGCTCACCGCACCAAAATGTTGAAACCAAAAACTCGGTCTCTGTGGTGTTCACCCTTGGGGAAGGGGTGATCGTACACTTACTTCTCTCTCATGAGTCAAATAACTAAGGAAAAAGAACAGGGAAAGGACCCAAGGGCTCGACATGGAGGACCCACCACACACCTGGAAGATCTTAGAGCGCTTCCCCTCCCTAGCCAAATGCCGACCTAAGGATACCTCAAAAAGCGCAAGAAGACCTAGGCATAAGAAAGCATGCCTTCTGAGGTACCCCCTGCAACATCCCTCAAACGACTAGACCCCCTAGGAGCAGTTTTGTCATGACTAAGTCATGACAAAACCCTAGAAAGCCCAAGAAGGCCAAGTGACCCAGGCTCAAGGTGAAAATCACCTTGGTCTGCAAGTAGTAGAATCTCAATTACTACCTTAGGTATGACCTTAGGGTTTTAACCTGGTTCCATGATTCCATCATGTCATCTCTAACCCTAAGGGAGGCCAATATGTCGTTAAGGACCTATTGCGGTCAACCAAAAAGAGGCCAAGGTTACTCAAGTCCGGGGAGCGTCGAGTGAGTCGACAAGACTCGACGAATAGATCAGATATTTAGTTAATTAGGCTTTTGTCTCAGGCGTTGAGTGCGTCGAGTGCACTCAACGCCATGGGCTGAATGGCGTTGAGTGCATCGAGTGCACTCAACATCATCTTACTCAAGAAGAACTTGGGGCTCGGGCATTGAGTGTGTCGAGTGCACTCAACGCCATAAGCTGAATGGCGTTGAGTGCGTCGAGTGCACTCAACGCCATCATACTTGGGGAGAATTTTGGGGCGGGCGTTAAGTGCGTCGAGTGCACTCAACGCCATAGGTTGGATGGCATTGAGTGCGTCGAGTGCACTCAACGCCATTTTTCTTAGAGTATTTCTGCCGAATTATGGCGTTGAGTGAGTTGAGCTCACTCAACGCCATAGGCTGAATGGCGTCGAGTGCACTCGACGCCATAGGCTGAATGGCGTCGAGTGCACTCGACGCCATAGGCTGAATGGCGTCGAGTGCACTCAACGCCATTTTACTTAGATTATTCCTGGCAATTTTGGTCTGGTTGCTGGTTCAGCTGAACCGGACCGTTTCAGGAATTGGGCCAAGATGAGTTAATTGGCCGTTTCTTTTATTAAAACTTATTTAATAAAATATTAAGTGGTTTTTTATTAAGACAGTTTTAAACCCGAAATTGTGTGTTAATGGAGGAGAGAGAAAGCTCACGGTCATGGCCGAAAGTTGGCTTGCATGGCCATTAATGGCACTTGATGCCTTGGCCTCCTTCCCCTCCTCTTTTATGGCTGGATTCAACTCCTCTAGGGAAGAGGAGGAGTTTCCAGCCGTTACTTGACTGGATTGAGTCATGTTCATCCCCCACCATCATGGCCGAGATTCACCATAAAGGGCCATTAATGGCCACCACCAGCTAGACCCCTCCCCTCCCCCATTTTATTTATTTAAAAGCTTCACTAGACTCCAAGCCTTCGTTTCCACACCTTGCCCGAAGGAGACAAGAGACTTCATTATGTTGTTGCAGAGCGTCGACGACACCTCCACCGCCAATGGCTTTCCGTCGATCGGCACGCCTCCAGCCCGCAAACAAGGTCCTCCCCTCCTCTCTCTCTACGGTTAGATCGTAACATTCTTTAGGGTTAAGGATCGGGCTCAGTTGAGCAGATCGGGTGATGAAAAATCACCATTTCCGTGAAAAATTAAGGGTCGGGTTCACCGGATTCCGCCCCTTCGGCGACTGTGTCGCCGCCTGGCGATAGCCACCACCACCTCAACGGAGGTGGTGGTGGTAGTGGCCGGCCAGGGAGGTGGTTGGATGGCCGGCGGCAATGCTTGGAAGTTGCTCCAAGATGAAGCAATCGTGGCCTTTGTCTGGAGGAAGAAGACGATGCCATGGCCCTTAGATCTTGCTTTAAGATTCGTGCTGGTTTTAATTATTAATTCCTATTATTCTAATTTCTGGCCGTTTACTGGGTGGTTTTAAATTAAATATTAAAAATACATAGGTCCCTCTACAGGAAAGATCACCAACATGAAAGTTGTAGCCCGTAAAGTCTAGTTTAACTTAAAATTTGTTTGAATCCATTTGGGTAAGTGGTTTGACCACAACACCCATTTTGGTGGGGTCTATACCTAGGCTAGACCAGATAGTATTTTGAGTGCCCCCACCAATCCAACAATCCAAATGACTTGAAATTTTGGATGAGGGTTACTAGAACATATATCTAGAATATATCCAAAAATGAGAATTTTTGGGAAAACTTCGTCCTATAGTTTTTGTAAAAATTTGAGAAACCATTTATGAATTATTTTAGGGGTTTAATGACATCTAAACCCACCAAGATTTTGGTGGCTGACTCTTAGGGTCATTGTTTGACCCTGAGAAAAATCTCAGCCCAATTGGGTTGGACTTGAATAGGTTTTGGTGTGACCTTGAGAGCCCTTCACGAGAAATACCTTGGGCAGTCCTGGGCTAATATAAACCGTAGGAATAATAAACTAAAAGAGTAACTAGTATAACTAGGGTTTCACTTTCACACACCCCGGTAGCTCGGGAGGTTGATTTGGTTGGTTTGATTGCCATCCGGACGGTAGGTTTGGAAGGTAGATGCACTAACGAGATAGTATGGGGAGCGGGTGGCTCGAGGTTTGGATACATAATAAGGTGGTGGGTCTTCGGTATTGGACGTTCGTTCAGACCGACGTCGATACGTTGACTCGGCGGTGTGGGACACTTAGACAAAGCAAGTCTGGTGGATATAGCCAGCATTAGTACACAGATACTCTAGGTTGTGTTCTTCTAGGGGCGTACGGAAGGGCTAGGCCCGGTAGTGTGGATACCCGTCTAGGAGTGGGGGACCCGACCCACTGTCTCCGTTTGCCACTACGGAGGTTCTTGGGAGTGAAGCTAGCTGCCCAAATAGGGGGAATTAAAGGTCTGTGCGCATAGAGTCGTGTGCGTGAGTTGCACTTGCATGAATCATGACATAGCATTTCACTACACTCATATTTGCATACAACCGACACCCCAACGTATAAATTGGTATGAGACTTTTTATACGATGAGAGCCTTGTAGAAGACCCCTTAACTTATAAGTTTGTATGAGCATTTATATAAGTTAAGGTTACTTATTTCTTACCTTGTCTTTCTTACATATGCTGCCTACTCTACTCGTTTACTTTACTGCTCACTATTGTAGAACTGCTAGATTGTACCTTTCTACCTTAGCTGTTTATACAATATATATAACTGCTAGATTAGTTCCACTGTCATCTGTTTTGCTACTCTCCACCTTTGTAGCTTCCCTTTCCTCCTCTCTGCTCGGTGCCTAGGAGCCGTGGGGGAAGGGGTAGGGGATGATAGGACATAGTCATTATGACTAATGGTTTTTGGACCACAACAGTACAGGAGCTCCGGATGGGAGACAGGGACCAGCAGCTGAGGGACCAGCACCAGCGGAGTACGGTGCGCATGGAGGTGGGCCAGTCTTGTTCCGGAGTACCAGTGACCAGCTCCGTGAGTGATTAGTCTTTCTTATAGCTTCCGCGATGAGTGATATGTAGTGAGGACTCTGATGTACCGGGCTTGAGTCCGTTTATATTTTGTTTGTACTATTCTATTACAGTACTCTTTTTTTTCATTACATAGATTACATGTTTTGTGGACTTTATTATATTCCTTTTATGATTACTGCTCTCTCTTGATGATCGAAAAGGCCAGCAGAATCGTCGTTTTGTAGTGGCAGCCTTCCCTTGTGTCGGGGCCATCGCAAAACGGTGGATCTGGGCATAAGACCCTGGTGGTTTAAAAAGAAAAAAAATTGGGGTCTTACACCCCCTTGGGTCTATTTATAGATTTCTGAAATCGGTCTGCAAATAGTCAACCTCCGTTGTTCTGAACAGCTATGTGCAACCCAACTGGGTCTGCCAATAGTGTAACTCCGCTGTTCCAACATGCTATAGACAGGCCAGCGGGGGTAAAATAGTAAAAATACACCACAGGAGACTGGGCGAGCGACCCTATGGAGCCTCCGCTCGCCGGGGGCGGCGAGTGCTCGATGGAGCTAGCACTCGCCGCCTCTGCCAGCCTTGGGCGAGTGCGGGCCAGGCCGTCCCCACTCGCCCGCTGCACGCCTAACCCCGGGGCGAGTGCGAGCCGACCCGCTCCACTTGCCCGCTGCTCGCTGGGCCCCTAGGGCGTGCCGACCCGCTACACTCGCCCCCTCCAACGATCCACCCCCATTTGGGCGAGTCGGGCTGCTGGTCTTTGGCCGATCTGACCCCTGTCGACCACTACTCGCCGAATATGGGGTTGTACACTTAGCTTAACTGTGAACATTCGAGCTCATGACGATCCTCATTTCTCAGAGTTCTTGTTGTGCATGGGTAACGATGATGAGCCAACTGTGCTAAATGATATGATTCAAATTCCAAATTTCATGGTCATACCTTGGGAAGATGAACACTCTGTAAATATATTGATCAATGCAATATTCCCTGAGCTAGGTTCCCCAAATGATGTCAGATACATGGAAAGCAGAGCAATAATAATGCCTTTAAATGAGGATGTCACCAGAATAAATGAAAAATGTCTAAAAATATACCCGGGTGAATGCAAAACATACTACTCTTTTGACTATATTGTGGATGACACTCATAATTTATATTTGCCAGAATTCTTAAACTCAATAAATTCGATAAATCAACAACCTCACGCGCTCAATCTCAAGAAAGGTTCACCGATAATGCTGATTAGAAACATTGATTCAAAAATTGGGTTGTGCAACGGAATAAAACTTGCATATGTAATATTTTCAAGAAATGTTATTGAAGCTGAAATATTGAGCGGAGAATTTAAATGACACAGAGTATTTCTACCACGAATTACCTTGAAGAGTGCAGATGATGTTAAACTGCCTTTCGAGCTCACCCATAAGCAGTTCCCAATACATTTGAGCTATGCTCTGACCATCAACAAATCATAGGGCCAAACAATTTCAAATGTTGGAGTATATTTATCGAATGATGTTTTTAATCATGGTCAACTGTATGTGGCATTGTCAAGACGAGTTTCTGCAAAATGCACCAAAGTGATGGTTAAAAATGCTACATTGGATGAGCGGGAAGGAGTATACAGTAGAAATATTGTGTTCAATGAAATATTCACAAAATTACATAGATCAAACCAAATTACATAGATTGTATGAATTAATGTAACTTTTGTAATATTTATGTGTTTTATTGTTTCTTCTGTTTTTTGTATTTAATGCACATTCATGAATATCGCCGCATTTTCTCGTGTACGATATTAATTCTTCTAATTTTGAACCATACTTCATCTCAAACACTTGCAGATGACAGACCAACAATAATCTGAGGCGGCGACGTCGTTGCCAAATCGGGGTGGCTTGATCCAACGTAAGAGCTTTATACTTTACAGATATAATTTCGTGCATTTTAAATATTCTAAAATAGTTAAATACTTTCATTTATCTCAAACGTATCATTTGTTTCTCAGCTCTGCAGGTCTCAAAAGATAAAAACTGCAATATAACTGCAAAGACAAACATCGATTATGAATATTACGATGAAATTTGCAAAGCGAGTACAAAACAGGTGGTCTGATGGTCCGCTTACTGAAGTTGAAGGTTTTAGACTAATTATACCAGCAGTGTCAAGAGGCTTGAGTGCGAGAGAAGAGTGAAATTTTGTTTTTGATATGATTAGAAGGTAACACTTAACAAAGATTATATACTATGGTTTCAATATTTGATATTTTAACACATTATAATGTTGCTACTTTATTGATTTTTATATTTACATCTTTGTTCGAAACAAAATCTCCCAAGGTCACTGAGTGATATCTATTGCTGCATCAGAAGGGGATGCCAATATTTTGATATGGATTCGACTGCTGGATTATGACAGATTTTGCGTGTGTTTGTAGGGTTTAATTTTTTTGCCGAAATATAAGCAAGTTTTAATGTGTTTACAAAATATTTGTAAGCAATCATACTGTTATATAAACTACTTATATGCTACTGTTATATAAAATACTTATATGCTTATGTTGAGGCTGCGGTCCGGAATCGCCCCCGCGCTGCGGTGCTATGCGGTAATGGCTTAACTGGCTGCCCCGTGGATCCGCCCGAGGACCTTTAATATAAAGATTAGTTGCGCCGTCGTCCATCAGTCCGAGCTTTTGGTGCGAGTGGTTGCGCTAAGTACTCTCAATTGGTATCAGAGGGACCCGCAACCTCCCTCTGATACCAATTGAGAGGACTTAGCGCAACCACTCGCACCAAAAGCCCGGACTGATGGAGGACGGCGCCACTAATCTTTATATCAAAGGTCCTCGGGCGGATCCACGGGGCAGCCAGTTAAGCCATTACCGCATAGCACCGCAGCGCGGGGGCGATTCCGGACCGCAGCCCCAACAATCCCCCCCGGAAACGACCCCGGGGTTTCGAACCCGCAACCTCCCTCTGATACCAATTGAGAGGACTTAGCGCAACCACTCGCACCAAAAGTCCGGACTGATGGAGGACGGCGCCACTAATCTTTATATCAAAGGTCCTCGGGCGGATCCACGGGGCAGCCAGTTAAGCCATTACCGCATAGCACCGCAGCGCGGGGGCGATTCCGGACCGCAGCCCCAACAGCTTATGTTATATAAAACTGTTGTTCGTCCTTAAATTCATTCTTGCAATGTGCTCCTTAAGATCTGCTTCAACATGCCAAAAATTAAAAGCAGAGATTGTTCAAGCTTTGTAATAGACTCATGCTCAAGCTTTATAAAAGCAGAAATCTGCTTCATTCATGCAATGTTTTTGTAATATTTGTTTACCGATCTGTATGCTCATCCCCCATCACGACAAATGTCGCCACCACGACGAATGTCCCCCCCCCCCACACACACGACGAATATCACCCCCCACGACATTAGTCGCCCCCACGACAAATGTCACCCTCACGACACATGTCTCCTCCTCGACAAATATCCCACTCACGACGAATGTTGCCCGCACGGGATCTCCCGGGCACCGCACGACTGCCTGTATAATTATAAAAAAAGTTTCCAACCACTTTTTCTGTCAACAATCAATAATAAAATTAAGTGCAGGCATTGGCTACATTTCCGAACATAATGCGCGGTTATTACTTGGTCGTTTTGATTGATGTTATGCATTATAAATATATATATATTATTATATAATAATATTAAGATCGAAATTATGAAGGATTATTAAAAGCCAAAATTCTTCATCGTCGCATCTTTTCCCGCAGCAGCTAGACACCAGGTTCATTCCTCCCACTCATCTTGGAAATTCTCCGGAAATCTCTCATCAGGGAGACCTAAGCCCCTCAGTCGATTCCCGTACTTTGCCGCCACTTCTAATTGCTAAGTTTTCTTATTTCTGTTTTGATCTAATCGCCATATATACTCTTTAGGTTTCTCCTGATCAGTATTCGTTGGGGATTTGGGATCAATTGATTGTGTATTACATATTCAGTTTTGATAGGTGAACTGTAATCGGCTATCGCACTTTGGAGAAGAGAGATTTTAGAAGGCGGCCATGTTTACTCGGCTCTTCGGAAAGCCCAAGGAGCAGACTAATGCTCTGGCGACGCTAGACAAGTTAAACGAGGTTTCTGTCTTTTTTCCATTTCCATTTTTTTTCTTTGATTTGATATTTGATGAATTGGGGGGGGGGGGGGGGGGGGGGTTGATAGTTATATATTATTACTAGTTCTACTGTAGCTCGCCAATACTTTGGCTGAATGCGTCAGATTATGGTCTGTATGCTAGTGTTATTGATGATATTGGATTCATGTTTGAGATTATTAATTTGTTACTAAGGGTTCTTACCATTATATTATATAAGCACAATAAAATTAACAAGTAATATATAGATCATGGAATTGATAGATTTGCTGGGTGTAAACTTTTATATTTTAACCCTGTATACACTGAAAATAGAATTTTGGGATCAGCCATTCTTGCAGGCTCGTTGGAGCTGTTTTAATGCCATCAATATGTTGTCCCAAATAGAAAATAAAATTTTGTTAATCTCCTTCATTGTTAAAGGAATCTCTTAAATAGATGGAAAAGATAATAAGAGAAAAGAGAAGAAATTTAATCTTTGTTTCATCAGCTCTTTCAGGCTCTGCGGAGAGAACAAAAATCAGACGGTTTGATCTAGTGGTTAAACTACAATGGTGGATGAAATTGATTATAAGAAAAAAAATTAATGATTGAGGCAAATTTCTAATTTCCATTTAAATTTTATGCTTGGTACAACAATGTGACCAAGTTGCTTGGATAAGATATCCATGCCCGCTCAATAAGTTTAGGTGACCAAGTTGCTTGGATAAGATTTACGATGGAAGTTCGCTCCGGAGGCTCTATCAAAGCATCATGCACTCTCTCACGCCAGATGGTATTTGCGGCTCTCCTCAACCCTAGCTCACCACATAATCTAGGGCATCTTGCGGCCCACTCAGAGCCCCCTGAGCGCACTGAACCCTCCTAGGGCTTAGTGGGCCTCAAAGAGGTGCCCCAAAAATTCTAGGGTGCCTAAAAGAGAGAGGATGTTACAAATCCAAAAAAATCAAAAAGTAATTTCATCCTCTAAATTGTAGTTAGGACTTGGGATAAAAAGAGAAGAAGGTTAGATTTATACCTCCAGCGAATAACTTCAGGTATCGCTGCTGTCTGCCGCATAAGATCTCGGAGTTCCAAGGTATACTCTTTTTTCCTATGGTTACGCCACATCACCTTGATCAGGGGAACCATTTTCTTCCACAATGTTCTCGTTTCAGTATTTCATAATTTTCACCGGTTGCAGGTGCACCGATCTGTCAGATGTTATGGGTTCGGATGTGGTAGATACATGCTGGTTTGGTCGGAATAGAGCTTGTCGAAGTGAGGGGACATGAAACACATCATGAAGGTTTGCCATCTCTAGTTGCAGCTTTAACTTGTATGCTACTGGCCCGATTCGCTTCGTGACGGTGTAAGGCCCCATGTAGCTCGGGCTGAGCTTTCGCCGTCCTCTGATGCGGAAACCTTGTACATATGCCTAATCTTCAAAAACACTATCTTCGACTGCAAACTACACCATTCGATGATTTGCAACGTAATATTTGGTCTGATGGCTCTGAGCTTCCAACATCCTCTCTCTGATTACTCTGATAGTTGCATCTGTACTGCACTCCTCGTTCTTTGGGGTCCTCATCTTGTCCTACACCTTCTGCCATATAAAGCTTCGTAAGGAGACATGCCGATGCTAACCCGCTGGCCGTTGTCGTAAAAAAATTGTGCCAGCGGTAAAAGCCTCTCCCCATGTCATGCTATAATCAATGATGCATAGACGAAGCAAGTTCTCAATTGTTCGGTTCGTCCTCTTGGTCCGACCGTCAGTCTTTGGGTGGAAGGCTATGCTGAAAGCTAGGCGAGATCTTTAATAAACCTATACCTTCCTCCACTCTCTCGATGTGAATCGTCTTTCTCAATCCTAGATGATAGTCTTCAGTATGCCGTGATACCGCACAAATTGCTCAACAAAGAGCCGGATCAGGACACGGGATAAATCGAGCCATTTTCGTCAGCCTATTGTCCATACTGAATCATTTCCAGGTCTGGAATGAGGTAATCCATGTACGAAGTCCATGAAAATGCCCTCAAATTTCCATTTTGATACTGACAGTTGCTGAAGCATCCGCCTCGGACTTCGATACTCAACTGTGACCAGATAACAGGCCCTGCAATACATCACAAACTCCGAGACGTCTCTCTTCATCCCTGGCCAGAACATCACCTGCTTCAGCTCAGAGTACATCTTAGAGATGTTGGGATGCACATAGTGCTTCGTGCAGTGGGTCTCTCTTAGAGTATCTTCTCGGATGCTTCCTACTGCATGAATGTATAACCTGTTCCTAAAGTGCAACAGGTCATCCTGTATACTGTAGTCATCCCGCGATCTGTCCTGCAGTATCTTGATGATCTGACTAGTTTCCAAATCTTCCTTTTGCCTACTCCTGATCCTATTTCAGATAGTACACGAAATCTCCGTCTGAGCTAAGTACTCTCAGTAATCCTCGGGGTTAGGACCGGTGCACAGGTGTGATCTCCATATGCTCCAACTTGCGGCTCAACTCTATTGGCAACAATTACATACTGTTGCTCGTGCTAGGTAATCTTTGGCTAAGCGCATCTACCATGGTGTTTGTCTTGCCCGAGTGGTAGTGCAAGATAAACCCATAATCGCAAAGGAACTCCAGCCATCGCTTCTTCCTTAAGTTCAGCTCCTTCTGCGAGTAGACATACTTCAGATTCTTATGATCTGAAAATATCTCACAGTGCACTCCATAATGGCAGTGCCTCCACATATTCAGGGCGAAAACTACTGCTTTCAACTCCAAGTCACACGCTGGATAACTCTTCTCATGCTTCTTCAACTGCCTCGAAATATAAGCAATGACTCGACCGACTGCATCAAGACTGCACCTAGCCCCTAAAGAGATTCGTCTGTGTAAATCTGAAACCCTTCCTTCCCCGACGGTAGTGTGATGATATGTGCGCGGGTGAGATGATCCTTAAGTTCTGTGAATGCAACCTCGAACTCATGGTTCCATATAAATGAAGTGTCATTTGTTAGAGCGGTGAGTGGAAGAGTGATCTTGGATAATCCGTCCACGAACTTACGGTAGTAGCCCGCAAGTCTAATGAAACTCCGAATATTCACAGTCGGCTTTAATGACAGCCAGTCCTTTATTGCTTGAATCTTGGCGGGATCCACAACTACTTCTACTCCACTAATAATTTACCCCAGAAAGCCGACCTCCTTGAGTCAGAATTCACATTTACTGAATTTTGCATACATCTGGTGCTCACGCAACCTCTTAAGGACCAGTTTCAAGTGCAATGAATGAGCCTCCTCGATCTCTGAGTAGACCAAAATATCATATATGAAAACAATAACAAACTTGTCTAGATATGCCACGACTCGTCTCAACAAAAGTCAGAGTGCGCTTCCGGTGGGCCGTGATGCCACAGGCATGGGCGGAAATAAAATCATGCCTGCTAAGGCGGATGCAGAAATACTGGTAATAGGTTTAAAATGATTACTTTTAAGTAAAAACAGTTTGATTTTTATGCGGAAGCTTTTAGAGTTTAAAACAGTGAGAATTTTAAATGCACATGTATTTTGTAAAATTCATGTTTTTCAGAGAACTGTTACATATTTCATGCAATTATGATTCAAAAGAGCATGAACTTGTAAATGATGCTAAGTTCTAGTACATATAATATTTATCCTAGCATTTGTCCATGATTTAGTGATCATATTTATTACATAAAAAACGTCTGACAGTAAAAGAAATGAACATAAACATAGAACCTGACACGATGGGACGATCAATATCTGAAAACAGAAGCTTAACGCAAAACGGGCTCAGGAACCCGGCGGTGCAGCACGAACGCTAAGACAATTTCAAAACAAAATGAAAAAGCCCCAGAACATTAAAATAATCAGGTGAGCAAAGTAAAGTACAGAACAGTAGAAACAAAAAATATATAAGTAACAGTTTTCTTGAAGCGAAGCTACTAAAACAGACAAGTAAAATTAGTCAACAAAAATAACTAGAATCAAGAGACTACTCCAGAGAATATTATATATTTGATCATATAATATCATAAGTTGTAATCATTGAAAAGTGTATGTGGTTTCTTGTGGGTGCGTCTGGTTCACACTCAGTTCAAATGCAAGTCTTATTAGAAAAACTTCCTGCTTGTCGTGACCATTGTCACGACCCAGGCCCGGCTCAAGGAGTCTTAATGGGACCCGACTGGTATAACCGTGAGGGCTGCAACCCAAGTGACCCCAACACATTTCAATATTTGTTTATGATATTACGAGTTACATGATTCATACTTTAGTGATTTTAAAAGAAACGAAAACACTTAAAGTAAAAGATCAGATCAAGAATAAGTTTTACTCAGACATACATAAGAAACCAGATTTGACGACACAGAAGGAACCAAACAGTGAGTTTTGAATCTTGCGGGTTTGAGGGGTAATGTTTCATTATCAAGAAAATTTTTCAAGTATATACCAGAGATAAGTTGAAATGTATTGGATTGGGGATGTCAAGTACTCATTTAGGTTAAATCATTCTTTGACACAAATATTTTCCAAGTAAAATAAATGCGCTACGAGCATGATATATCAAAACACCAATCATATACTTGCTAACTCGAATTCGTTATAATTAATATCGTGACAATGTTGTCCGTGATTAATGTTCTACGATTCTTCAAATTATTCATCAAATGAGATGCAAATCATCTAATTAAACATCCAATTAACTATCATTCACTAACTCATCTCCCAATTATCCAAATATCATCGTTTACATTCACAACTCGTGCTACTCTAATCGCGTGAACCTCAAACTAATAACAAGTCTATTTAGGGATTCGATCGTCTAAATTTATTTGACAAAACAAGCAATCAATGGTAAATTCATATAAACATAAGATCAGACAAGACAATTAAGTTCAGTGCTTGCAAGAGAGAAATGATCTCTACTTGCCTGAAGGAGGCTGAATCTGACGGAAACGGCTAAGCGACGCAAGCAACAATTAAGGACCCCAAAAAAACCTGTTCAAGAACAATCACAATTGATATTTGACAAGACGAAAATTAACGCTAACACGGGGACTTACTTACAAAACTTAAAACACAAGAGAGTTTGCGATTTACCTCCCTCAAAAGTGAGGGGAGATGAGAAATCACGCGGAGACGGAGACTCGACGACGCTTGGATAGGAGAAACCCTACATCAGAGAGGGTCTTGAAGAGATCACGCTGGTAGCGTCGTCGAACGGCACCAGAAAACACGAACACAACGACAGTTAAACAATTATAAGGGGGCAAAAATGATGAAACATGAGATTAACACAATTTTTGGAGACAAATAATTGTAAAAGATACAATAAAATCTGAATAAAAGAGATTGGAGGGAGAATCTTATCAATACAAATCAAAACCGAGCCCAAGGAGGAGAGGGAAGGAAACCATAGTTGTTCCTCTCGAAAAACCTGGCCAAGACAAAGAAGAAGAGCCAAAATTAGGGTTGCTGGAGGGAGAAGAGGAGGCTATTGGAGGAGGAGAGGGGAGCTGTTGCTGATGTCAGCCTCCAGAAATGGAGAAGAAGAAGAGGTTGTTAGTCTAGGAGAGGAGGGGAGGGGAGAGCAGGAGGGGACGCCACCGACCTAAGGGGGAGCAGAAGGAGATGGCCACGCCATGAGGAGGCGTCTGCGGAAGCAGGGGAGAGAAGCGGGAGGCAAAGCAGACAGCGGGTTGGCGCTGGAGTCGGGATCGATAAACAACAATCGCCAGGGAGACAAGCTCGGGAGAGCCCTAGGAAGAACTAGAATAAAAATAATCGGGAGGGCTGACTCAGTTTAAGGAGAATCGGGCTGGGATAACCCTAATTTATTATTATTATTATTATTATTATAGAAATAAAAATCGGGTTGTTCCATTCTCCCCTACTTAGGAAGTTTCGTTCCGAAACTTTCTGAGAATTCTTTGAACTGGGGAAGCGCAGAGACTTATCAAGATCAAGAGAAATTTACGGATACTTGCTACGCATGACAGATTCAAGTCCATAGGGGAACTCTTCAGACTTATCACGCATTCAAAACACAATCACCAAAGGAATGAGTTTTGGTTTCTTCGAAGCTTGAGTACATGATACCATACAATCTTGGCAGGATCGACTGGATACGAAAGATCGCCTTCAGGAAATACATGAATTGCTTCAATTAGCTCGAAATTGAAAGGTAAGACTCGAGAATTTGAGAGCTAGAAAAAATCCTTGCACGAAGTGAAGATAGAACATCAAAGAGGAAAAGAAACTGAAGGATGATTGAGTGATGATATAAGCAAGTCACTATGGAGATGGAAGAACACAAACAACACTGAAGTAAATCGACAGAGCAATTTACACGAATACTCTCAGTTCCTAACACTTTGGAGCTAACGAGAAAAGGGATAAAAGAGGATCAGATAATGATTTATAGACAAGCGGAACAGAAAGCACTGATTACGAATATCGAGGACTTGAAACTAGAGATTCTAACACATTTTTTACTGTCATGTATATAAATCATATAATAATTATAGTATTTTCATTGGACAACTCTAGGTAATGATTATACAAGTGCAACAATGAGATCATGTGCGATATCAAACAGATAGTAAAATCATGCGTGTACAATCATTATTGTTGTTCTTAGCTTAACACTTGTGCAATGATTTATGATATGAATGCAAGTGAATGAATACACATGACATGTTAAGCGCTCATATCACTTAACATGTCATGCATATTATGATTCTAATGCCAACTTACTTGAAAATATTAAACCCCCATATAATTTAATATTCGCAAGCGGTGTATATTCTAGTGGAAATTCATATGCACAAAAATGTTAAGTTTGCCCATAACCCCTTAACATTCGCGTGCATACTACACATGCTTATGAGTGAAAGAATGATGTATGCTTATATATTTATAAAATAAGTTTCAAATAAGTGATAATTATAAAATATTTTATCTTTTGAAACTAACCTCCCTCTGAAACCAATTGTCACGATCCGTCTCAACAAAAGTCAGTGCGAGCTTCGGGCGGGCCGTGATACCACAGGTATGGGCGGAAAGAAAACCATGTCTGCTAAGGCGGATGCAGAAATACTGGTAATAAGTTAAAAATGATTACTTTTAAGTAAAAACAGTTTGATTTTTATGCAGAAGATTTTAGAGTTTAAAACAGTGAGAATTTTAAATGCACATGTATTTTGTAAAATTCATGTTTTTCAGAGAACTGCTACAGATTTCATGCAATTATCATTCAAAAGAGGATGAACATACAAATGATGCTAAGTTCTAGTACATATAATATTTATTTTAGCAGTTGTCCATGATTTACTGATCATATTTATTACATAAAAGAAACGTCTGACAGTAAAAGAAATGAAACATAAAAAAAGAACTTTACACGACGGGGAGATCAATCTCTGAAAATAGAAGTTTGACGGAAAACGTGCACATGAACCTGGCGGCGCAACACGAACGCTAAGGCAATTCCAAAAAAAAAGAAAAAGCCTCCGAATATTGAAATAATCAGGTGAACAAAGTAAAGTACAGAACAATAGAAACAAAAAAATATACAAGTACCAATTTTTATGAAGCAAAACTAGCAAAACAGACAAGTAAAATGAGTCAACAGAAATAACTAGAATCAAGAGACTACTCCGGAGAATATTATATATTTGATCATACAATATCATAAGTTGTAATCATTGAATAGTGTAGGTGGTTTCTTGTGGGTGTGCCTGGTTCACAATCAGTCCAATTGCAAGTCTTATTAGAAAAACTTCCTGCTTGTCGTGACCATTATCACGGCCCAGGCCCGGCTCAAGGAGTCTTAATGGGACCCGGTTGGTACAACCGTAAGGGCTGCAACCCAAGTGACCCCAACACATTTCAATATTTGCTTATGATATTGCGAGTTACATGATTCATACTTTAGTGATTTTAACAGAAACAAAAACACTTAAAGTGAAAGACCAGATCAAGAATGGGTTTTACTCAGACAGACATAAGAAAGCAGATTCGACGACACAGAAGGAACCAAATAGTGAGTTTTGAATCTTGCGGGTTTGAGGGGTAATATTTCATTATCAAGAAGATTTTTCGAGTGTATAACAGAGATCAGTTGAAGTGTATTGGATTGAGGATGTCAAGTACTCATCTAGGTTAAATCATCCTTTGACACACGTATTTTCCAAGTAAAATAAATGCGCAACGAGCATGATATATCAAAACACCAATCATATACTTGTTAACACGAATTCGTTATAATTAATATCGTGATAATGCTACTCGTGATTAATGCTCTGCGACTCTTCAAATTATTCATCAAATGAGATGCAAATCATCTAATTAAACATCCAATTAACTATCATTCACTAACTCATCTCCCAATTATCAAAATATCATCGTTTACATTCACAACTCGTGCTATTCCAATCGCGTGAAACTCAAACTAATAACAAGTCTATTTAGGGATTCGATGGTCTAAATTTATTTGACGAAACAAACAATTAAAGGTGAATTCATATAAACATAAGATCAGACAAGACAATTTAGTTCAATATTTGCAAGAGAGAAATGATCTCTACTTGCCTGAAGGAGACTGAATCTGACGGAAGCGGCTAAGTGAGGCAAACAACAATTAAGGACCCCAAACAAACCTGTTTAAGAACAATCACAATTGATATTTGGCAAGACGGAAATTAACGCTAACACGGGGACTTACTCACAAAACTTAAAGCACAAGAGAGTTACCTCCCTCAAAAGTGAGGGGAGAGGAGAAACCACGCGGAGATGGAGACTTGACGGCACTTGAATAGGAGAAACCCTAAATCGGAGAGGGTCTTGCAGAGATCATGCTGGTAGCGTCGTCGAACGACGCCGGAAAACACGAACACAACGATAGTTAGACAATTATAAGGGGACAAAAATCATGAAACACGAGATTAACACAATTTTTGGAGACAAATAATTGTAAATGATACAATAAAATCTGAATAAAAGAGATTGGAGCTAGAATCTTACCAATACAGAGCAAAACGAGCCCAAAGAGGAGAGAGAAGGAAACCCTAGTCGTTTCTCTCGAAAAACCCGGCCAAGACGAAGAAGAAGACCAAAATTAGGGTTGCTGGAGGGAGAAGAGGTGGCTGCTGGAGGAGGAGAGGGGAGCTGCTGTTGATGTCGGCCTCCAGAAACGGAGAAGAAGAAGAGGTTGTCGGCCTAAGGGAGGAGGGGAGAGCAGGAGGAGGCATCACCGACCTAAGGGAGAGCAGGAGGAGGCGTCACCGACCTAAGGGAGAGCAGGAAGAGACAACCATGCCATGATGAGGCGTCAGCGGAAGCAGGGGAGAGGAGAGGGAGGCGAAGCAGGCGGCGGGTTGGCGCTGGAGTTGGGATCGGGAAACAGCAAACGGCAGGGAGACGGGCTCGGAAAAGCCCTAGGAAGAACGAGAATAAAAATAATCGGGAGGGCTGGCTTGGTTTAAGGAAAAACCCGACCTAAGGGATAACCCTAATTTTTCATTATTAATATTGATATTATTATTATTATTATAGAAAAAAAGAAAAAAATCAGGTTACAAGATACGACTCAAACACCCTGTTCATAAGACTTATGAACACTGAAGGTGCATTTAGTAAGGCCAAAAGCCATCACCGTGAACTCATATTGTCCATATCTCGAGCTGAATGCCGTCTTCGGGATATCCTTCTTCGGATCCGCAACTGATAATAACCGGACCGGAGGTCTAACTTCGAGAAAATATGAGCTTGTCTATGCGGGGTGGATGGTAGGTATTCCGTACCGTGAGCCTATTGATCTCCCTATAATCGATGCACAGGCGGAGGTATCCATCCTTCTTGACGAAGAGGACCAGGGATCCTTAAGACGATGAACTAGGCAGACAAATCCTGCTTCCACTAGTTCCTGCAACTGTACCCGAAATTCTGCCAAATCCTTGGGTGCCATCCTATACGGTGTCCGAGATACTTGTCGTTTTCCGGGCACGAGCTCAATCTGAAAGTCTACCTCCCTGTGCAGTGGCAGCCCAAGTAGCATCTGCGGGAATATGTTTGGATAATCCCAAACCACTGACACATCTGGGATCTCGAGCCGCTTCTCCGCCATCTCAAAACAAATCATAAGTACCTCACCCCTGGGCAAAAGCTTTGGCGTCCTTGACTGATATCAGTAAAACTTTGGAGGTAGAAGGTATACCTCTATATGCAATGCTCCTGCTCGCCTGGGATCTCAAAGTGGCCTCCTTGTTCACACAGTCTATCTGCGCTCCATGCTTCTCTAGCCAGTCCATGCCCAATATCAGATCGAAATCTGAAATCTCTAGTACTGTTCCTGTGACTTCGAATAGTTACCCGTCCGACACACCATAAAGGTGCACTTCTTTGAGGACAATGTCTTCGATCCGTTTGGGAGACAGACTTACAGAGTTATCCTTGGGAAGTGCTCAACACCTTCCGGATCTTGAATATAGTCTTCTGACACAAAGGAATGTGTCGCTCCGCTATTGAACAACGTATGGGCTGGCTTCTCACTTACCGTGAGTATAACCTGATGGACACTAATTTTAAAGTCTAAACCTGTGTGTGTGGGTGGTTGGGGGGGGGGTGGGTGGGGTGTGTGGTGTGGTTATTCTAATAGCAGCATGTTGAAATAACTTAAAATTAAAATGCTGGTGGACCAGTGACTACGTCCCGAGACTCATGGCCCTGTGCCAGGTATAGAGCGTAGGCTTGCTGTGGAGCGGGCCTATGTAACCTCTAATCCTGTTGGCCTTCATGGCCATCGCCACGACCTCTCCCTCTCCCTTGCCGTGCTGCTTGGCATCCCTGGCTGGCTTCTCTCTGCGGGAACTAGGCTACCTGGTGGCATGGCTGGAGGTAGAGATAACAGTTCCTCCTAAAGGGTCCTTCAATCCTCTCTGGAGCCTGGGGGTGTGGGTGTGTGTGTGGGGGGGGGGGGGGGGGTGTAAAAGTGCTCTAACTCAGGGCCGCTTCTCTGACCTTTAAATTTGGATGACCCTGTCCAAAATTCCTCAACCTCCTTCGGAGTTTTCCCCGTCTGGGGTCAGCTCCTTTCTCCTCTCTGCTCCATGACCTGTGAGTATGGTGTCTCCGCCAGTCTCTGGACCGTCAAATGGTTCGCCTCCAACGTCATGACCACTTTGACTATGAGCAAAATTGGAATGGGATGCCATGATCAACGACTGGAGAAGCGAGTCCCTAAGGCCTTTAAAGAATCTTTTCACCCTGTTGCAGTCATTCAATGCATAACTGCCCCCAAAATGAGCTAGGTGGGTTAATTCCCGCTGATATTGTAGTACTGTGCGGTCTCCTTGCTTAAACCGCATGAACCTCTCCTGTAGTTCCTCTTTTTTTGTAGTTGGGACAAAGTGCTCAAAAAAAAGTGTCGGAGAATTTGTCCCAACTGATATCTCTGTAAGTTCACCTTGTGAAAATTGTGATAGCTGCAGACCGCCATAATTGACGGGCATAACCCTTGAATAATGTGACGGTCATGGTGACGGCCATGTTCATCGAGCATCTTATCCCGATAAGCAACTCTTGAATGGTGTCAAGCCACTCCTTAGTCTGGATGGCTGACTTAGTTCCCTTGAATGCTGGTGGTGATAGACCCCAAAACATGCTAACCAATCTAACCTTAGGCCTGCCTGCTGATTTTGCTGCATGGATGCCCGTAAAGTGTCCAATATTATATTCAGGGTCTGCTTCATCTTTGTCTGGTGGAAAGGGCAGGGGTAGGGGCTGATAAGTTGGGGAAACAACCTGATAAGCAGGAGAGGTCTGAAAGCTGGGTGAGTTGTCAGATTTTGGTGCCTTGGACCGACATCCACATGAATCTGCAGACAAATAAATGGGTTACGTTCAACAGTCTATGTGCGGGAAAGTGCGGAAGCTCTCATTTTATGAGAAAATTTCCGTGTAGTTTTATGTGATCGGCACATTGGCTCACCAGCTTCCACTGCACAAGTTCATTCTCGAACTGGCAGAGTGCTTTAAGAACTTATGTGCGTTGCCAGTTACTTCCATTTAAACTAATCGTTTTCTGATCTGATGTCAATTGCAAGACCCCCTCTCGGGAATTAAGCACAACCAAGGGGGATCCCATACCCAGAGTAGTCGCTCTGCAGTAGTGCTAACACACTATCTAACTCCTACCATATGACTCCTACCCTGTCAGATAAGTTATCAGTACATCACGTCACAAAAATATATAAGTATGGGAAGTAAATGATGAAGTAGTAACCAGCTTCACATAAGATAACATATAAATGTCTACAGAGTAAATGAAAGTGCCTATTGAAAAGAGGCTAACAAGAGTACCCTACAAATTCTAACAATATTAAGGCTAGAGTATAAATGTTATGGTCTTATTATGACATTATCTATTATTATTTATTTATGAATATGCATTTTTATGTCATAAGAGTCGCGTCCTTTTATGACGTCGTAATTTACACGTCTTTATGCGGTGTCTTTTTTAGTCGGATGTTCAAGTTTGTCATTTATTTTTATTAAAAGTCTGTTGTAAGTCCTATTTAAAGGACACTAGGGGTCTTGTATAAGAAAGCAATGAAATGGTTTATTTTCCCAAGCCCTAAAAGGGATCTTGGAAGCTCCCTCTCTTGAGCATTCCCCGCTTAGGCAGCCTTGATCAAAGCTCCATAGTATCTCCACCACCGTCATTTCCACCCCGATCACTCCTTCGACAACCTCTGAGTAGGCCCTTAACAACTTGGTATCAAAGCGTGGTTGTTTACCGCTGCACATCCACTTGCTTCTTCACGCAAGCCGACGTCCTCGACGATCCAATACCCATGTCGAAGAAGACTCGACTCCTAAGGAACTGCATTTGACAACTTCGAGCCCCATTTTTGTCCTACACCCGCTGCCATTTTTAATCCAGCCACCGAGCCCTTCGATAGCGATGACAACTGCCATCGATCCCCGCGACATGAACGTGAAGCCTGATAACCGACTTGGACGAACCTGGCCACTTCTCCTTTGCTTGCCTCACCTCATTCCAACGACGATCCTGGCGCAGCCTTCTGTTTAGCCCTGGTTCATTTTCCGCTTTCGTCGCCTGCGACATCCCAGAACGGCGACATCCATGCTGCGAAGAGCATCCTCCGCCAAAAACCCTTCCTCGAGCCATCTGCAGATGGCACTCTGAACAGTGCCGTTGTTTCCATCGCTCCGGTCCTAGGACTGTGGAAGCCCTCTCATTCATCGTCCCAACCCTCATTTAAAGGCAGACATCGCTGCTCCAATACTCACGCGCCGTCAATTCTTGTTTTTTCGCTCCCACGCACTGATTCACCAACTATCAGAAGGATTATTTCATTCCACGCAGACGCGTAATTTCACGGAGGATTTAATTATATTTCGTTGTATTACCTGCCATGATATTAAACATCTGACCATTTCAAGGCAAAGATCTCCCTTTTTCAGCCCAGTGAAGGATTGAAATAAATTCTATTTCCACCATTGGGAAGCGCCGTGGATCTCGCGACAACTCCCAAACAGCCTCCTTTAAACAATCTAGCCATCCTGTCACCCACTCCTTATCCTGTGCTATCTCCATCAATAATATGGGAGACTCGCTCGATTTCTTCGATGCAATGAACCGGTTATACACAATTTTATCCTCCATTGATACTCGCCTTCAGGAAGTTGAAGCACACTTTCGGGACGGTAACACACGTCATTAGGATGACATGACAACCCTCACCAACAAGCCTAATGGACTAACAACAACACCACTCGTTGTTACCACCCCACCCACGGATCATTTTAGCAACAGTCAAGTTCTGTTATCGCCGCTCATTCTCCACGAGCCTCCACTACAGACCCTCTTTCATCCTGAAGCTGTTATTCTGCCGCGCTTATACCCGGTTGGAATTCCCCACCTATGGTTACGATGGGGAAAACTGATTCCTTGGGCTGGCTCTCCATGTGCGAATAATTTTTTGGTCATCAACAAACTCTGACAGTTGAACGGTTTCCTCTGGCCTCCTTCCACCTTCTCGACTCCGTCTTCCTTTGGGCCACTCGTCTCCTGCCTGATCAGTCGGGTTTGACGTGAGACGACTTCAAGCGATTTTGCAAGCTGCGTTTCGGCCCTCCCATCTGTAATAACCCCTTCGGCGCCCTCACGATTACTACGCCAGACGGGCTCTGCGGACAATTATCTGGACCAATTTATGACTTCTTCTGGCGCCCGTCACGCTTTCTTCAGAGATGCAGGTCGCCATCTTCACCGCCGGACTTCACGAATGCCTGCGACTTGATGTTGAATTTGAGACTCCTCCAGATTTAGTTACTGTTATGAGTTTGGCCAGGCGATGTGACAGTCGCCTTTAACTGGCACAGTTCTGTTTGCCTACCGTCACGGACATTCAACAAGTCCGTTCCGAGGGTCATCCAACCCACTTAGTTTGTAAACTATCTCGAGCCAAGATGATGGAACAAACCCGCGCAAGGCTTATGTTTCAACTGCGATGAGCGGTACACTCACGGGCACATGTGCAAATAACTTTTCAATCTGCACGCGAGGACTCTGATGATTATGGTGTCAGATAACGCATACACTATTGATCTCCCTTGAGCTTGAGGACAAGCTCTTTTTGTAAGGCGAGTGAGATGTTATGGCTCTTATTATGACATTATTTATTTCTAAATATGCATTTATTATGTCTGTTAGAGTTATTATAAGAGTCACATCCTTTTATGACGTTATTTATTTCGCATCTTTATGTGATGTCTTTTTTAGTCGCATATCCAAGTTTGTCCATTTATTTCCATCAAAAGTCTATTGTAAGTTCTATTTAAAGGACAAAAAAGGTCTTGTATGAGGAAGCAATGAAATAGTCTATTTTTCCAAACCTTAAAAGAGATCTTCAAAGCTCTCTTTCTCTCTTGAGCACACCCCGCTTAGACAACCACGGTCAAGACTCCGTAGTATCTTCGCCACTGTCATTTGCTACTCCTCTGGCAACCTCCGAGTAGGCCCTTAACAATAAACTCTCACATCTCTCACTATCTCCTTCGGTTGTGATCGGCAGAGTAGAGATTCGAAGGGATGTTGGAGGTGTCATGGTCTTTGAATTGGCACTCCTCCTCTATGTGGGGTTGCTGTTGCTGGTGCTCCTAGGGTGGGGGTCAACTAAAACAGTTAGTCAAAATAGACTAAGTAGTTTCCCTCCCTCTCCCCCAATGCATCCTAAAACATCTGGCAAAAGGATGGATAAATGAGCTGCAAGTGTTAGCATAAAAAAAGTGATGTATAAACTATCTAGGCAAACACTAAAATTTACTGCAAACTCTAATAAGACTAGCAAAACTAAAGTAAAGTGCAATAAGTAGAGTACTGTAATGTAAAAGTTGAGTAAAGTAACCTAACATATAAGAATGCTCATACAGACTTATATGTTAGGGTTCTAGTTATATTAAAGTAAGTAGATAAGTAACTCATCCTATACGAATTCTCATACAGACTTGTATGATGAGGATCTACAAATGTAATGCAATGGTATGATGATATATATATGTTGGCTCACTACTTATCACTATGCCTTGACTTTAGTACGTTTGTTTTGGTATTTTGGAAGCCGTGTAAGGCCATAAGGCGAGACTATCTTGTAAATTATGTCGATTTTTTTCTTTCAGTTTCCGTTGTAGTCAAAACTCTGGTGTGGAATGTTAGTTATTTTTGTTATCAAATTTTAGCATTTTAGGTTTTGTGGATTTTGTATATTGTGGGGCCCCGACCGGACGCATGATATATACTATTTGCAGGTCAGAGATGTTATAATTGGTATCAGAGGTATAAGTTCGTACTCCGCTGGCTTTAGGCTCCGGGTCGAACCCTTTTTAACGGGTGGTGAGCACATCCAGTGCAAGAACCTAAACGACTGATTTTATGAACACTATGGAATGACAGAAAGCATACGTTTACGCAGTTTTGGGGAAACTTGAATTTTCCAAAGTTAATTTGCCTACTTTAGACCGCTAAATTGTGTATTTTTGCGTGTTTAGGAAATTAGAAGTGGTGCGGGCCCTTCCTGCAACGCCGTTGACAGCAATACTTCTAGGTCTACTGCTAATAGACCGCCGTCTGCTGGGACGATTAAAATAATCACAGAGACAGTACTTGCTGCTTTGGATGCAAGATAGGGCAGATTGCTACCAAATGCTGTACCTGCCATATCTGCCACTCCTGAAGTGGCCCCGATGCCTGCTGCTGCGGTACCTATTGATGTTATACATGTTGCTGTTGCGGTATCTACTACTGCGGTATCTGTTGCTGGCTTGCTGCTGCGCGGTCCCTGCTGCTACTGTAGTACCTGCTGTTGTTGCGGTACCTGTTGCTGTTGCGGTACCTGTTGCCGTTGCGGTACCATTTGTTGATCCAGGAGGCCGGGATGACCCTTTGAAGCATTTCTTGAGCTTCAACCACCATCTTTCTCAGGGAGAGAGACAACTGCGGAAGCCGGAGATTGGTTACCCAGAATTAGGCGAACTCTAGCTGCCACTCAAACTGTCAGGGAGCAAATGGTGACTCTGGCCACCTTCCTACTCAATGTGGAGGCGAGACTTTGGTAGGAAGAAGAAGCAGAGATGAGTTTCCGCATGAGAGCGCTGACAGAGATATTGATGGAGAAATTCTCCAAGTCCTTCTTACAGCGCTTCATACCTGAGGCGACTCGTCTGCAGTTGCAGAACCAGTTCTTCCGTTTGCTGCAGTGGGACATGAAAGTGGATGAGTATCTTCACAAGTTCACCCGCTTGGTTGCTACTCTGGTGGATTATTAACCAATAAGAAGACCAAAACTCACAGATTTTTGATGGCTTACATGATAATCCGAGACTGAATCTGTCATGATCTAAGGCCTTTGGATTTAATGCCTTGGTGGAGGAGGCAAGAGCGTTAGAGATGGGCTTTTAGAGAGTACAACGCCGCAGGAGATTTCAGTCAAAGAACATCGAGTTCAAGGCACCGAAGTTCCAGGGAAGGTCAAACTTCATGGGGTGTAAGAAGAGGCAAAAATAATACCCGCCAGCTCAGTCTACGGTTCAGGAGTCACTACTACTCGTGGTCTTGTTTGTTACAACTGCGGGATGGTAGAACACGTTGCACGATCGTGTCGTCAGGGCCCTCGAGGACCGACCGCTCAACATTGGATGCTTTAGGGTTGACAAGGCCCACCTATGCGAAAAAAGAGAAGGCAGGTGAGTCGTCAGCTTCCCAGTACCCACCGACACAGCCGAGGGTCTTTGCTTTCGGACAACAAGACATTATTCGACAAAATGACGCTGTGACAGGTATAGTTATTTGTAATTACTGTTCTATTTATTTCTTAACTCTTGTGTATGCTTAATCCTTGTGTACTCATTATGATTCGTATTGGTCTTTAATCATCCAGCGAGTGCATTGTTCGACATCGGTGCGTCACACTTCTTATCAGAAGAATTTGTCTTGCGAGTTGGAGTGCCTTGTATGTTGGTGGAACCGAAGGTGGACGTGCTTTTACCCACTGTGTGCTTAATGAGTACGAGAAGAAAGTGCCGCATGAAGGTTCGTATTGGAGAACAAGACTTCGACTTAGAGGCCGTACTGCTACCGTTGTCGGAGTTTTATGTCATCTTCGGTATGGATTGACTGACAAAGCAGAGCGCGTCTATCGATTGCAAGTCAAAATAAGTCTTGTTAGGCGGTGGATGCGGAGGCGGAACACGTTTTACTGGCCTGCGGGGTGCGAGTAAAACCTTGATGACCATTCTCCAAGTTGTGAAAGAAACTTAGAAAGACGCGGAGCTATTCTTCGCATTAGTAGAGGATTCAAAGCTGAAGCCTAAGCTATGTGACATGCCGGTTGTAGAAGAATTTGCAGATGCCTTTCCAGATGAGCTTCCTAGGGCCCCACCCAAGAGGGAAATCAATTTTGCATTGAACTTATGTTGGGTGCTAAACCCGTGTTACGCTCGCCCTATTGTATAACACCAAAAGAAATGACAAAGTTGAAGGTGCAATTGCCGAAATTGCTGGAGCAAGAATATATTTGTTCGAGCTCGTCACCATATGGTGCACCGGTCCTTTTTGTGAAAAAGGACTGTAGTTTACGCATGTCCATAGATTACAGGAAGTTGAACAAGTTGATGGAAAATAATAAGTATTCGATTCCCCACATTGACATTTTTTTGATCTGTTGGTAAGGTCCACGGTGCACTCGAAGCTTGATTTGAAGTCTGATTACTATCAGCTCAGGATACGGGAGTCTGACATCCCAAAGACTGCTTTGAGCACACGATACAAGCATTATGAGTTCACGGTGACGCCCTTTGGGCTCATGAATGTGCCGTCTGTCTTTATGGATATGATGCATAGAGCTTTCCGGGAGTACCTGGATTAGTTTGTTATCGTCTTCATCGACGATATTCAGGTGTACTCGCAACCCGAGGAAGAGCATGTCATTACCTTTGTATAGTCTTGTTAGTCCTAAGGAGCATAAGTTATGTGCAAAATTCTCTAAGTGCGAATTCTGGCTACCGTTTGTTAGCATTTCCGGGGCACATCGTCAGTGGAGAGGGTATTGCGGTAGATATGGTGAAAGTTGCAGTGATCTGAGAGTGGCCTAAGCTTAAGGGTGTATCAGAAGTCCGGAGCTTTTGGGCTTACCGATTATTACAAGCGCTTTGTGGAGAACTTTTAGCGGATTGCACTTCCCCTCATGACATTGACTAGGAAAGATTAGCGGTTCGTCTGGCCGCCAACATGCGCTCTAGATTTTGAGGAGCTGAAGTGCCGACTAATATCCACCCCGATCTTATGTTCTCTTTGTGGGATTGGAGGGTACTAGGTGTACAGTGATGCCTCAGGTAGTGGTCTGAGCTGCGTTCTTTGTCAGTTTGGTGAAGTGATCGCTTTTGGTGTGATGATCAAAATCTTCACAGACCATAAGAGTCTGAAATCGTTACTGCATCAAAAAAATTTCAATATGCGCCAAAGGAGATGGATGGAGTTCCCCGGGGACTACACATTCGATAAATTTTATACCACTAGGAAAGGGGAATGTGGTAGCAACGCTCTGAGTCGTCGGGCATTGGCGCTCGTTATTAATATTTGAAGGGTATGGTATAGGCGAGCTAGAAATGTACGACGTACTTGAAATATTCAACGATTTTGAATTGAAGGTATAGGGGTCAGAGTCGAAATGTGTAACCTTAGGCTCAAACCGTTTTGGGGAGGTTACCTCGCCGCTGCGGAAGGGGTTATGGCGTTAGCATTTTCTCTTGGGTTCGGCTCCGTGTTTCCTGGCAGAGTCCCTTGTTGTCGCTCGGAAACATCTTTGCTAGCTGGCCCACTTGATTTTCCAAGCTTTTAATTGACCCGGTGATGTTCCTGATATTAGATTCGTTTGTGCCAACATACTTGGTGAAGACCTCTTCAAGCGCAGAGGGCTTTGGCGGTTGCGATGGAAAACTGGGTGGATTAAAATAGGTGGGGAGTTAGATTAAAAGAAGGATTTAGATTTTGAGGGCGTTGAGCATTCCCTTGGTGCTCCATGAGAAATTGGGATGGTTCTATAACAAGCATTGTTAGAGTCGTTGTTATAGAGCGTTATTCGGGTTATAGGAAGGCTGAGACGCGTTTCCCATGAAGTCAACATGTTCTTCAAAATTAACATTATTATTATTATTTGCCCAAGGAGGAGTGACGGAGGAAGCAGTCATCTCCGCCACTTGCTTAGTTAGTCGCTTAACTTGGAGGGCTAGATTTGAAGTCACGTCAATTTCAAAAATTCCTGCTGGCTTAACCAGCCGCATACGAGGCACGTTCCATTGGTACGCATTCATGGTCATTTCCTCAACAAGCTCTTGAGCGACCTCAGGAGTTTTGTTATTTAATGTCCCTCCAGCGGCCGCGTCGATCATTTGTCTTGTTTGGAAATTTAAAGCATTATAGAAGATTTGCACTTGTTGCCAAGTTGGAAGTCCGTGGTGCAGACATCTACGCAATAGTTCCTTGAAGCGCTCCCACGTGTCGTAGAGAGTCTCCGTGTCTATTTGCATATATGATGCAATATCAGTGCGTAATTTGGCGGTTTTCGCAGGTGGGAAATACTTTGTAAAGAATTTTTTTGCCATCTCGGCACATGTAGTGATGGACCCTCTAGGAAGAGAACCCAGTCACTGCTTGAACTTTGACCGTAAGGAGAAAGGAAAAAGATGTAATCGAATGACTTCATCTGTGACTCCATTGATTTTGAATGTATCGCAAATCTCGAGAAAATTCGAAAGGTGGCAATTTGGATCCTCGTCCGGGAGACCATCGAAGGTCACCGACTGCTGCACCATTTGTATAATGCTGGACTTGATCTCAAAGTTATTGTTCGCAACCGCGGGGCGGACAATATTTGATTGTGTACCCTCCAGATTTGGCCACGCATAATAGGACATGGTCCTTTGCTGAGCCTCATCTGGGTTGGGCGGATTAGGATCCATAGTTTCTGTGGCAGTGTCTCCGATTGACTCTTCGATGCCCAATTGCGATTCCTGATCACGAGAACGGAGGCAATGCAAAATGGTGCGCTCTATCTCAGGATCAAAAAGAATATTTGAAGAGCTTTCTCGGGTCATACATTAAAAAGAAAGAGAAGTGGGGAGAGAAATAAAGGGAAAATAAAAAGAAAGCGATAAAATTAATAGCTATTCTCTTTTCAAAATATCAAAACTAAAGTCCCCGGCAACGACCCCAAAAACTTGATATGAAAAATTATAGAATTGGTGTTGAGAGAAGAAGAGGTGTTTTATGAAAGAGAGAAGAGGTGTTTTATGAAAGAGAGAAGAGAGGTTGAAAATGAGGTTGATAATATTTTCCGATTCTTTATTCGATAAAGGCAAATATACCTAATCGTTTATAGTATATGATATTTAAGTTCAATATCAATGTCGTATTTCACAGAGCGGTTTGATTACTTCTACTTTGAGAAGTTACTATTATTCCATCGAATGATTGTTTGGGTTAATTTATTTGACTAAATTGCACGTTATAAAAGAGTTAAAATTTATGGAGAGGAGATTAGTACTCGATTTTGAATCACTTCGGCATAAGTTAATCAAAATGGAATAACAAACTAAATCTTAATAAAGTAAAATGCAACTTGATCGTGGGGGTTCCCGAAGTTTGAACACGCTCCTCTCGGAGAAATGCCCAACTGAGTTTAGGAAGATCCGACCGAACTCTCGTCCCGTTTTCGGATGCCTAAAGCTCGCTTTAAGTGGCGAATCCCGCTATTGGATTTGACTCAAATCCGGGAGATTTACGTCATTCTCTCTCGAGAGGTGCGTTCAACTCTCTTTACTCTTGGGCGATCAATTCAAACTACGAGCCTCTCGGCTAGTCAAGAATGAAAACCTAAGTGGAGACTATATATCGATAATATAATCTCACTATATTTAAATCAAGAGTAAATCGAAGGTCAATACTTTAAAAAAAGAAAGAAAGCTAAAGTATCATAACTTAATCAACTCATTCTCAGATCATCGCGATCGAGTACTAATGAGGATTTAGTTACTCATGGTGGAAGGTAAGAGAGAAATAAGTAGCGGAAATTCATGAAAAAAATAAGAAAGGAAGATAAAGAGAGATTTTTATTACTAAAAAGAGGAGTTATAAGTTGAAATAAAAACTACAATTGCATGACATAAAGTCTAGCTGCGTACTAATTCCACATTATTAAGACATTACAAGCTTACTACAAGAAATTGCATGAAAAGTAAAACAAAAAGAACTTGAAAAGAGAGCGAAATTAAGAACAAATACACGAAGAAAAACAAGTAGAAGCACTCAAAAACTCAACTAAACTCAACTAATCTGCTTATAAACTGCTCTTAGCTGCTCTGATCTGGTCTGAGAACACTTGGAGCTTGCTGCAATTTATAGGAAATTTTCTGGGAAGTACACGCCCCCCTTACAGGCCCGTGTAGGGGGGCGTGTAAGGGTTGTTGATTTCGACTGATGAAAATTCGGCTGAACAGCGACTGGCGCGGAAGTTGGGTTACACGCCCACAGTACACGCCCGTGTAGCTGGGGCGTGACGGCGGCTCGGCAAAGTCGTGTACATGCCTGTATAGCTGGGGCGTGTTAGCTGCGGCGTGACGATAGCTCGACAAAGTCGTGTTGCGGCGCCGAAAATGTTGACTTGGAGGGACACGCCCCAGGTACACGCCCGTATAAATGGTACACGACCATGACTTGGGGCGTGTAAGCTAGATTTTTCTTGAACTTGGACCGGGCGAATTTGCGTCGGGATTTGGCTACATGCCCAGGGTACACTCCCGTGTAAATGGTACACGGCCGTGACCTAGGGACGCGTAAGGTGAATTTTTCTGGATACGGACTTCGGGCCGTCGATTCATTCTAATTGAGTTACACGCCCAAGGTACATGCCCGTGTAGGGGGTACACGACCGTGACCTTGGGGTGTGTAAAGTGGAAAATGACAAAAAAGTGTCACAATCCTGAAAAACAGAAAATAAACTAGGTTAGAACAATTTTTATAAAAGAAATTAATTTTAGGCTCAAAATTCATATAGTATATAATTTTAAACAAGAAAATGTATAGATTTGCCCAAGTAATTTAGACTAAAATGAGTATCATCAAGTTCGCCTATAACAACAGTTATCAAGCGAGCATTCAGATGGCTCCGTTTGAGGCATTATATGGTAGAAGCTGTCGCACTCCTTTAGTGTGGGCGGAGACCGGTGTACCAAGCTGTTGAAACGCAAAGAGGTTGATGAGGAAATGAGTCTATATGGACAATTCGAGAACGGTTGTTAACTGCCCAAGACCGACATACAATGTATTATAACGGCAAATACCAGAACGTGGAGTTCGCAGTCGGAGATTGAGTGTATTTGAACATAAATCCTTTCAAGGGAGTGTCGAGTGTTCGACGCTTGAAGAAGCTGAGTCCGAGTTATTTAGGGCCATTTAAGATCACCGAGCGCATCGGCGGGGCAACTTATCAACTTGCTTTGTCGACGGAACTGAGTGGGTTGTATGACGTCTTCCATATTTCTGTACTGAGGAAGCGGTGCAGGAGCCTGAGTCGGTGTTAGAGGCCGATATTGTGCTGGTTGATAGTGACCTATCTACCAGAATGACACCGATTTGCATCATCGATACCAATATTCTACAGTTGCGGAGGATGATCATTAAGATAGTGAGAGTTCGTTGGGACAACGGTGGCCGGGGAGCTTTCTTGGGAACCAGAAGAGGTCATGCGTGAGGAGTACCCTGAATTATTCCCCAGGTATGATAAATATCAAGAGGAAATTCCTTAAGGATGAGAGATTTATAAAGCAGTAATTTTTTTAAATATTGAGGGATGCGGATATTGAGTTAGGTGGAGTGATTAAAAATCTTAAAAACAAATCCCACCGCTTCTCTCTTTCGTTTTCTTATACACTGCTCAACTCACCACCCCCTCTCGATATATCCTTCTCTTTCTCTCGTTTTCCCGGACGCAGCCGAATCCCCCAACCCCGACATCCATCTCTCTCGTTTGCCTAGGGTTGCCACAAGGAAACTCCTTCCTGATCGCCCCAGTGACGCTCTTGTTTACGCGACCTGGAGCTCTCCCTCTCCTCCTGATCGACCTCGCAGACCGCCTCTTCTAAATATCGCCCAACGGGTTTTCCTACCACCGTCGTCGATAGAAAAGGGAGAAAGAGTGGGGAGGGTTGTCGTATTCTACTACGCCGTTGAGGAGGGAGATCTCTATCGCCCTTGTTATGCATGTTGAGCCTTCCTCTAAAGTCATCGAGAACCGACTAGCTCGTCTTTGCTGAGCCTTAGGGCCTCCCCCTTTATTGTTATCAGTTTCCAACCAAGTGGGGGGGGGGGGGGGCTGAGATTTCGCCGCCTTGGTTTTGATTGCTAGCCGTGTACGAGGAGAAACCCTTGGTATAAGTCTGTGTTTCCGAAAATTGCTGTGGAAGGGCAAATCAAAACCTAAACTATTGATTGGATTTAGATCCATGGAAGGGCAACCGCTATGGTAGCTAGCCGTCAAGTTACGTGCAAGTCAAAATGCCTCGAAGGCGTGCGTCGAGGGTAACGACTCTTTTCCCCGGTCTTAAGTCCGCTGTTTCCATATTTTTGTGCATGTGATTACTTTTGTGCCATGTGAGTCTCCTCACGCCATTCCGGTTGAGGATTGGGACTCCACCAGGGCATGAGATTGCGACCCCATACATTTGTGTGAGCTGCACGTAAAGTCCCCCTCCCGCTACGCGGTCGAGAGCGGGGACTCCGTTATGGTTTGGGATTGCGACCCAATGTAGTTTTCTGCTTTTACTGTGCTTAGAAGGGCCACCCGCCTCCAATTGGACGCAACGTGTGTTTCCTTCGGTTCATTGCGAAACTCTGAGTCGATTGTGTCTGTCTCGACATAAATGTGCATTAAGTGATCCGACATGCGAGTCTGGATTTAGGCATGCTGTGTGAAACCTACCCATGACGATAAGCCCGGATCAGTGATGTTTCTGTGATATGCATTGCAATTAGTCCTAGGTGCGCCAACGAGAATGTCCCGTGGTATTCGATGTAGTGATGGTAGGAATTCATGGGCTTAAGTTGTGAATGCCCGTTCCTAGGCGGACCTATGTTGGGCCCGGTAGAACAACATTCTTGTGGATTTGCGTCGGACGGGTGGATTCCTCGTCACATTGTAGTTGCGTTCAGTTTGTGTCACGTCATTTATACGAGAGCCCCTTTAGGCTACGTTGAGAAACTATCACATTTACACTGGAGACGAGTTAGTTTCTCCCGTCATGACGTTTCAGGACTGGGGGTAATGATATACTACTCGTCGCGCTCCTTCGGACAGTTGTGGATTGTTTTCCCCTTTGTCGCGCTCGTTTGGACAATAGTAGACTGTTTTCCTTCCTGTCGGTCTCCTATAGATAGATATGGACTTTGAGCCTCTCTATCATGCTCTTTATTGCGAGACTTTTACTCCTACCGTTACGGGTGAGTGTGAAAGGCGAACACACGCCTCTCGTCGCGGGTCGTACGGTTTTGAATGTTTTTATCGCGTGTGTGACGATATGCTACGACGACCCCTTGTGTGCCCCATTGTTCTTTGAATTTTCTGTTTTGGTTCGTGCGTACTTGCAAGGAGAGCGATGTACTCGCCCTGGAGTCCACTAGAATGGCCCGAGGAAGGGACCGTTACGTTGTGTTAGTTAGCCCATGTTGACCTTCATTTTGCTGCCCATTTGTTCTTTGTTTTAGGTAGCATAGCTTGTAGCGGTGTGTAGAGGGCTGGAGCCACGAGTTATTGAGGAGCTAAAGATCGTTCCTCTGTTGCATGTTGTACTTTAATATGTTTGTAGAGGTGTAGAGTGGAGTCCAAATTTATGCCAACTTACAGACCTTTTTCTAGTCTCGTCATTGTCCCCACTTTTATGATCATAGATTCCCCTCGTCCTACCACCCTCATTAGCACCTTGGACCCACCTATCTCCACTATAACACTCCCTTCAGTCGTGGAGCATCTTCCCGAGCCTCGGCTTTAGGAAGGAGAGTTTCTTTCTCTTCATCCTATCATCCCGGCTGAAATTGGGACTCCACTTGCCCCCACTATATCACAACCTTTAACCGCCAAGTTTTTTCCTAATCCCTTGCTCTAGGAAGAATAACTTGATAGTGACGTGTCATTCATCTTAGATGTCACATAGCCGAGCTCCGCTTTTCATCATTCTCCTAGGCTACTTCCATCACATATCCTGAAGCCTTCTCATATTGGACTTGAGGGTGACTCACCCTTGACATAAGAGACCTCACCTTATATTGATTTTGTATTTGGTGATCGCATCTTCATTAACTTTCAATATCCTTTAAGTATAGACGTGTCCGACGAACGCTATTGTCAATTAATCAATATGTTTAGGAGCATTCATGTTTTAAGGATAGAGAACTCCGAAGATTTTCACTCCCAAGTATGACACACACTTTAAAGGATTTCTCTAAAAATTTTTAAAAGATATAGTTGGGATCAATATTAAATTTTGTAGCATTAGTCCAATTCTATCGGGTGATATGTTTGAGGTAGTTGATTTTCGTCTAGCAGATGCTCATAGGTGTCTGGCAGGAAAGTGTATGATTAGATATAATTTATTGATTCCACAAGTTGTCTGTGCTTACCGCTACTTTTCTTTCTCACCCGTCTTTTGATTTTCCGTCTCTTTGATGCTATGATTTTTTACTTATCATTTAAATATTATGCATAAAATTAATAATTCCGTGATTGATTTTATCACCAAGGATTATATTTTTCCGGAGGAGATTGACTTTCTGTAATTTTTAGGAATGAGAGTTTGCTTACATGTCATGGGTTGCAGTGAATGATCCTTCCTTTGCCCACTAACTACCACATCCCAACCTTCTCCACACCACGTTTCATTTTTAGATTTATCATGACAGAGTATACTTAGATCTTGGTTTAGCAACATGATGGTAACAGAGCAATGCCAAATTGATGTTTGAAATTCCTAGTTGTAGGCCATCATGCCCACATCACAGCCTCAATGGGGTCGAGCTCTTTCAACCCTAGGAGAAATGATGCAACCTGCGTTGCATTAATTTTATGTTATTCACATATGTATTGTGCATGCTTTCCACTCCTTTATTTTATTTCGTGCTCGTTGTTATGGCTTATTGGAGTGATCATCCAATCAGGTCTTGAAGAAAATGATTCGTCAAATTATGTAATATTGATTAAGGCAAACACAAAAAAAGATCAATTAAAATGAAACATATTCAAAATTAATATGGAAATCAAAATTAAGTTCTAATTTCAAAAATTATTTATGGTATGTAATATTAAGAAAGTAAATTCTTTAAAATTCTTCTATTTTGATCATTAGTAATTTCCTATCATAGGAATAATACAAGAAAGAAAAGAGCAGAAGTTTTATTCTCAAAATGGAGTGGTCATGTTACAACATGGAGGCCCTGCCGCATATCAAAGACTATATTAGAGTTCCCCCTCTCGAACCATGTCTTGTCTGTGTTCGGGTGAAGGCATATGAGGTCGCTCAAATCTAGGCGAGGTCCTCTGTAAGGTGTTTAGCTTTTCCCTCCACCAGTTACAAAATGCCTTATTTATAGAGAACTAAGGTTGGGCATCGTGTGGTGAGTGGGTGAGTCCACACCTACTGAGATCTATGAGATCACTGATTAGCTCTACAAGATTCTCTTGAGTCACCCGATTACTACTGGCGGGAACTTGCGAGCTCCATGTGAGGGCCACGTGAGGTTGTGTGCGCTGCATACGAGATCCCCGGGCATCCAAATCAGATTGAATGGGATGACAGTTTCTCAGTCCAAATATGTCAAATGCAAATTTTGATCAAATCACACATCGCAATATACTAGGCCCTCTAATTCCCTAAGAGGTTTATCTAAAAGATTCGCAATATAACTAGGAAGACGTTTCAAATACCACACATGATTCACTGGACATGCCAGTTTGATGTATCCCATTTTGTACCTTCGTATCCGAGAATCAACAAATTCCACCCCGCATTCTTCACAAGATTTTGGGTCTTCTTTTTCAGTTCCAATCACTCGGTAATTTCCACAAGCACAAATCCCACTTTTTACGGTCCGTAAATTCTTTCACAAAACAATCCATCTTTCTCCGATTTATTGGTTTATAATGAAAAGTATAAGGTTTTGTCATCTCTCCAACTCTCTCCATTGGGTAGAAATTTTTTTTGCTCAAGCCCTGATTTGTTGAGGGGAAACTGTGAGGTGGCTACTAGTTGTCTGCGAGGCAATTGCTGTCTTCAGTGTCTGGATGCTCTCTAAATGTCTTCTTCTGGGCCTCAACAAAATGGGTCCCAGAAGATAAATGATCTTTAATATGCTTATGTATCTTAGATATTATATATATATATATATAGGGAAATTTTAGGGAGAGAACTAGTTCTCTTCCTAAGCATAGAAAACCGGCATCATGACCACATATCACATCGCACATGTATTAAAGAATGGCAGTACAGTCATGATGTGTGGTCATGATGCGGTTCTCTATGCTTATGGAGAAAACTGGTTCTCCCCCTATAACTCCCCCATATATTATATATTCTCAACGTTAAAGATGAATACTTAAGATGGAGAAGTTCCTTATGATTGTGAAGAGGTTAAAGGATATCTTTAATACTTGAGGGTAATTTTATAAAACTGTGTTAGACCAACGATGTTGTATGGATAATTGTGTTGGACAATTAAAAAAACCATTTATATCCTCCTTGTGTGTGCATAAATAGAATGCTAAGATGCAAGTGACAAAATTTGGAATATTAAGTTAAAGAATGACTATATTGGAAGAATTGTTGTAGGGATATCTATAGATTGTATGGTGTAATAAATGTATACTTTAGGTGGTTTTGACATATACATTGAATTGAAGGAAGTGCAGGATAAACTTATTGATGAATGATTGGGAAAGAGATTAACTTGCAATAATACTTGAGGATTTGGATATACTCACGAGGAATACTCGTGCCTAATTCCAGGAGGCTGGTTCCTACATGAAGTTCCTCTTACAAGGAGATATCTCAAAACCCAAGCATAAAGATAACTAAATCTCCCAAGTCTCCTCCTTATATAGGAGGGGGGGGGGGGTCACATGCATTTTACAATAGCACCCTTACAAATTATAGATACAAAATTGGCGACACAAATTTAGACGACACCACCATTGTAACATAGAAAATGATTTCAAAATGCATTCTGAATATAAATTTATCAGTTTAGACAATATTTAGAGAAACGGATGTACACTAGGATTTCATAACGCTGACTCTAAACAACTAGTGTAACGCTATGTGGAGGCTCTTTTAAATTTCTATTACATTCCTACATCATAGAAGCCTCTTTATAAAGCTTGTATGAGTCTATTATGTCAAAGATTCCTTGATCTTTACTTCAATAAAGTAAAAGTGCTTCCCTCACTTATTATTCTCTGACACGCTTCTGTTGAAATGCTTTAGACAATTGAAATGCTAGAGAAAAAAGAGAAAGTTCTGTTGAAGAAGGTTGCTGCTGAAGTTGAGAAGGCTAAAGAATTTACAAGAGCCAAGAACAAACGAGGTTCGCTGTGTTCTCTTCAACATAAAATTTTGATTGCTTCCTAGTTACAGACTTGAAATCATATTTGAACATATTGTCCCTGCAAATTACAATAAATTTTTTATTTGCTTACAGTAATTTCTTTTTGTTTCTGTTAGAAATATTCTTCACTAAGATATTGTGGTGTACTTGTGTTATTAGATGTTTTGCTTACTCTGTGTAAGAAGAGAGTAAGAAATGATTATATTTGAGATTCAGTTGGACTGTGTTATCATTGATTAAAGATAAGTTAATTAAAACTCAATTTTGAATGTTATGAGC
This sequence comes from Platanthera zijinensis, assembly GCA_039513925.1. Lineage (NCBI taxonomy): Eukaryota > Viridiplantae > Streptophyta > Magnoliopsida > Asparagales > Orchidaceae > Platanthera > Platanthera zijinensis. Next base: position 166,750,929 of record CM077087.1, read on the forward strand.
ATGAACAGTGGATAGCATCAATGTGACTTATGTATAGAATGTGTGGAGATAGAGGGAAAAAGGATTTTGGCCTTGTTTGGCGCGACGGCCTGGCGGAGCGGATTTCATCCGCACCGCGGAAACGCGACCGCGGTTCCCGCGAAACGGATGAAATCCACACATTTTTTAAAATTTTAGCGGCGGGGCGGAATCCATGGCCGGGCGGTGCCGTCCGCACGACCGGTGCGGATCCGCTCCGTCAAACAAGTCCTTAGATCAAAGGTAGTTGTTAGGGGTCCCGCATTGTCAGTTATCTATCAATTATATTATTATGCATCTTCATGCATCGAGTTCGAGTTGTATGACTCAAGTGTATGAGTCGAGTTGTGTGAGTTGTAACGTGTCGACTCGAGTCGTGGTTACAGGTTATTAGTGTCTTAGTATTTTAATGTTTCATTCATTTTCTTTATATTGAGTATTTACGCCCATGCCATCAGTGTCCTATATATTGGCTCCCATAGGTCATGTATGGATATCAAGGAATAAAATTAAATTTCTCTCTCTAACTCTTCTCCTTTCTCAAGTTCTTCTCCCTCTCTTTAGTTCTCTCCTCTTCATCTTCATTGTAGCTGTATCTCCACCTCCACCGCTACCTCCGACAACGTTATAGGAGTGGACCATAACAAATGTGTTATCAGATTCAATCTTTCCTCCAACACCACAGTTCGCTTCCATTGCCCGTTGTCACCAAGGGACTGTGCCCCCTTCCTCTCGGGTTTTCATGCGATGACGTTACGACAACATCCAAAGATGAAATTAGGAGCTGACACAAGTTCCGCCCTCTTGTTTTCACGGGAATCCTATACCTGACGCAGAGGCGATGCCCTGCCCTCGTTGTCTGTAGACAATGGTGATACATGGTACTTATTCGCCAGACAGCTGTCGAGGAGAAAAGCCGCTCCTCCTTCCATTGTCGATGCATGCCCCCCTCGTCTTCAACATCGATGGGCTCTATAGGCTCGAACTGCAAGCGCCTCTTCCAGCATCTTCCACGTATTTCTCCACCGGATCGAGCCACATGATTCTTCCCCGCTGGTCACATGCAAAGCGACCAACCTACTTCCTTGAACAACCGTACCATCTTTCCAACTATATACACACAACCTCGTCTGCTTAAGCCCTGCGTGTGTTACGCTCAAACGCCCACACTTCTCCTTTCTCGAGACCCCCCGAACAACAAAATATTGAATACCCTTCTCCAACCCGTGAATTAATTAAATGTTTTGATGAATTAATTCTTCATTGGATTGATTACTTAATCTATCAATTATGTTGGACATTAAGCTAAGCACTGCCACTGAAGATATCCTTTGTTCGCTGATGGCTTTATATTAGGGCTTTGTTTGGCGCGCGTTTTGCGAGCTGCATGTTGCGGATTATTAGTACGCCCCGCCAAACAGAAATATACCGCCCGCTTTTTTGAATCGCTGTCGTTGTAAAATCGCGGAAATAAGGCGATTCAGAGTTGCGGAAATTTCTTACAATTCGGCGCCGCAGACCGCCCTCGTGAAAATCCCGACTGGCCTTCTTGCGACATCACTCCTCTTCTCTTCCAGAGGCTATCAACGGCTCCTCTTCTAGCGAGCGATCTTCACAAATCCGATGTCCTCTTCCAGCGTCCCTGTTTCCGCCGACGAAGCAGACAGAAGAAGCTCTTGTAGGTTTTCCTTCTCCTGTCGCCTGGTCTCTCTTCTTCCTTCTACCATATCAATTGCCGACTGCAAACCCTAAATCGATTTCTTGTTGTTTGCAGGCTTGACCAAACAACCTCCAATTCAGTTAGATCGGCCCAGTCATTTCGATATATGAAGTAGTGGGAGGTTGTGAAGGGGCTGTGTGAAGTTGAGAATTTCGAACATTGGTCTCTCTCTTTGATGTGATGCCTTTCACCCCTTTTCAATCAAGAAAGTAGCTTTTCGCTAGAGTGGATTCCCGCTTGCTTGACTCTTGGTCTCTACCTTCCAATCGATAACTTCTCTCCCCAGACCGACTCCCCACCCTAGAGTCTAGATAGCTCAGTGCTTTAGGGTAGAGAAAGTTACAAAGAAATTCAGGCTTCTTGAGCCTCTTTGATTAGGGTCTAGGTTTGCCCAATTTAGAGTTTTC